>QTSX02005044.1:45941-203291 GCA_014839935.2 Entomophthora muscae
CCCTCCCCAAGCTCATGCAGGTTTCCAGAGCAAGTAAAAAATGAGGGATTGTGATGATCCACATGAGGAGGTATTTTACAAGCAAGGGCTGAGCATGGGCTAAACAAAGATTGGTTGCCTGAGAAGGGTAATGTTGGTTGGTTCATTGATCTATCTAGCCTTAGTAGTTGATGGTGATTATTCATGCCTTGCAGTATTAGCAAGGTGGCCCCTTGTTAGCGCTTTGGAAGGATAGAGATGGTGCCCTGTGATGGCTATACTGAGGGGTATAGGCATCATTAGACCAGCTGGTATGATAATACAGCTGGGGTTCTTCCCCAAGACGGATGCGCTTAGGTAGCTGTGAGAGAGGGGGGAAAACTAACTAAGCTTGGCTCACATCCCGGTGAAATTAACCACCTGGATGCCATCTAGTGAATAACTGTCAGGGCCCAGAATGGGCCAGACAAAACCCTATGTTGCATAGGTGCAACACCTACAATTGAGTGATTGCGCGACCAAACAATTGTGTTGTTGATCACACAGATTAACCCAAAGGAAACTTTAATTCCAAGTGAAAAATTAAACCCTGGTCAAGGCCAAGCCTGGGAGCAATTAGAAAACGTCCTAAAGCCAAGTGAAAAAGATTTTAATTGGCCCACATCCTCTGAAACCCAGAATTGGGAACTTGGGTTGCCAAATGGCCCAAAATTCCCCTACCAGCTTCCCCATGGCAAAAATAATGAAAGGATCCATCTAACTGACAAATCAGGAGTCATCAATGGAACCCAGCTTGATAATAATTCATTGACAACCAATAAGGAGTTGCCAGTAAGTCCAATTGCAGTTTCCCAGTGTCAGGAATATTTCTGACTACACCATTTGTCAAGATAATCTTTTGGGCACAATTGGGCTCAAAGAGCAAAATAAAAAATTGCAGCAGTTTCCCCTGATTGGGGAAACTGCTGCAAAACACCCAGTGGAAGAAACAAAATTTAAAAAATTAAATTTTGGCAAAAACTGGGTTTATACCCCAGCTGCCAGCCAGCGAGAGACAGCGCACCCCCCACAGCAGGACCACTCACCCCCGCTGGATGGGGAAATTGCCCAATCAGGAATTCCCAAAAGGCAATTTTTCCAAACCCAAAAATGGGGGAACTGCTGCCCAAATTTGGAACCTACCAAATTTGGAGAGGGTTTACAAGTTGCCCAGCATGACAATTAATGCATCAACTGCAGAAGTTGAATATGAATGCATGAAAGTGCCTGAAAAGGCTCCAAAGCCATGCAATGCCAAGATTAACAATTCATTGCTTGCCAAACCATCCCCATCCCACTCCCAAAAGGGGATTCCAGACAACACCAAGTGTTTGGGGTTCTCTGTCCAATGTTTTGCACTATTCATGCCCCACAAGGATGATAGTATATAATAAAGCCAAATTGCTTGATGATAGTTTGTGCTATCATTAAGTGAATTACCCCTCAATTGTTATCACATAAATCAATCACAACTTTTACTCTCTAGAAAATTTAAAGACACTAAGCTTTGTCTGCCCTTCCCCAGGATTAGAAGATGAGCCACCTGATCTTCTCAGATATCCTTACAGCCTGCCTAGGGATTGGGGGCCACCAATATCAACAACTGCATGGGCTATTCAACAATCTATCTGGCAAGTTCTTTTACAAAGAGCCAGCGCAGCTCAACTCCTCCAATCAGAACTCCTGGCCCACACTGGTTTTGCCCCACTTCATGTAGTCTGTAGCTATATACATCTTTATATACTACGTACTCACGTATTTTGCTGGTAATTTCAGATGTTATAACGTACACACAAAGGTCTTTCAATGGATAATGTTGGTCTATCCCATTGTGACTGCGCTCACCAGGTTCCAAGTTGCCAACTTGGACCTTATTTTGCTAAAATACTCCCCCAATTGTTGGGTCTTTACACCCATCAGGATATAGCTGGGAACACTGGCATCTCCTTTTTTTGTTGACATCTTTATCTAAAAAACTTTTGGTGGTTAATGCATACTGAGCATTTATACTTTTCAGGGGTTTATTACATTATCACAAATTTTATACTGCTGGTGCTTTCAAACAGAGAGTACCTCCAGTACCAACGCCAGTGCTGGGAAATGAAGCAACTTCTAGCTGCCTCCAACCAACCACTGCCAGCCTTTACCCCATCTCCTAGAGTGCTGGACCAAGAAATAATTCCTGCTCCTGCACCACGCCTCTCCTGTCAGGGACCCACTTGATAGGGAACAAGTTCCCTACCTAGTGGATCAAAGCCCCTAAGTTGAGCCCTGCAATTACTGACCCAACAGATACCATGATCATGATAAGGTGACCAAATGGCCCAAATAAGCAATTCTACCCATCATCAAGCTGAACCAACCTAATAGATAATACCCTACCAAGTATGTCAACAGGTAAAAAGATGTGTTGGGTCTAACCAGAGAGGGTTCTACTGGAAAAGGAGGAGTGGTGTTGCGACCATAATGGAACTTTCTTCCCCAGTGGCTGGAGGGATACTTGAACCAGCTGTTGGCCAGAGACTTCTTCTGGTGGGCATCATTGGGAGAGGAGTTAAGCCAGTCAGTGGTGGGGGTAAGATTTTCAAGACCTAATACAACTGTAAGAAGGAGAACTAGAAACCAGAACAGGAATAAGATTCCTTTCATGGTTTCAAATGAGGTATCGAAATATAACTGTGGGCAGGAGTAGAGTAATATAAGTCTTTATTGTTGTAACAAGTATGAAGGGTAGGAACTGCTCACTTAAATACCCAAAAATAGGGTGTAACAGTTTTAAGAGGATCTTGAACTATGAGAGAATTTCCAAATGAATTTCATAAATATAATGATAATCATGACTACCTGTCTCAACTGTGCCTCAATATGAGGCTTAAAGCGTAGAATCAATAACTGATAGGATAAGCACCAAGAGCTAGCCACAAGATTATAGGTAATTAAGCGGTTCAATATCTTGATTAAAGGACAGATCAAGTGCAGAGCCTGGTTATCTACTATACGGAGTGGATCCAAGAGCGGCAACAAGGTTAGAGGCAGCCAATCAGCTTTCAAGCGGTAGGTGATGTGTGTTAATGAATTATTAACACTTGCAGAGGCAAAACCAAAGTTGGAAACCAAAGGCAAATGAATTGAATCATTATATATAGATAATTTAAATTGAACTTTAGTCTTTAAACTGACTGTTGATTTTAATTTAGGGTTCTGGGTTCAATTTCTGTCCTGGTCCATATTTAAACAACTAAATTAATAATTTCATACTTTGGTTTCTGGGTGTCTTGAAATACCTAAAATTGGATTCTTATATATAACAGAAATATTGCTGTAGTCAGGGAAGAATTCCCTGACATCTTCTTTCCTGGTGTTCCTCTGCTCCAACAACTTGCCCAGCCAAGCCTGACTATAAATGCTGCCACAGGAAAACTTTCCCTTGTTCCTTCTGCTTCATCATATGATTAAAGTAAGCCTGGGCTTGCCTATTTGACCATGCTGGGGCTCACTGAGCAAGTGATACCCCACATGGGAGTGTGGCGTCCTTGGGCTACTTCTGCCAATTATGTGATGTGGATGGCCCCCATCATCTACAGGGCCTTTCAGGCTCAATCCTTCCCCTTGACCAGAGGTTCTCCTGGGAGTCACCCAGGCCATGACAATAACAGAGATGGCTTCTTAAACAGGGGTCCATAAGGGTGAGGTGAGGGACAGTTGAAGAAGGTTTGCATTCAATCCCATCAGGAGAATACCAGCGACTAGCCAGGAAGTGTGCTTGGGAGTCACTGCTGGGACTATGAGCACCTGGTTAAGAGGAGGGAAATCTCCTAGCTCTACATGATTGGGCAGTTTGATAACCCCATCACAATAGCTTTTTTCCAGTGAATAGGACCAACTCTACATTGTTGCAAGTTATACTGTGGGCCAGATTCTCTCCTGTGAAAAGCAGGTCATTGGTCTTTCCAGGGAGACTGTCTAAGAGATACAATATCTGAGAGGGATTACACCTTCCAGGTAGGTGGAAGAAGAAATACAAGCCCAGAGCTCAGGAGTGGTGGACCAGATCAGCAACAAGGTAGGGACCAGAGTAAAGACCATAAACCTAGTGAGCAGGAGCAACATTTCTAACTTTGCAGAAAAAATTTGAGAGCTCTCAGATGATTGAAATGATTTTTAAATTAAAAAAATCAGAACAGCTAGGAAAACCACAGTTAAAATTGGGGCCATGGGAGTTGAAACTGGGCTTGATGGTCTTGTAGTGCACCAGGAGAGTCTTTGAAGTAGAGATATATGCTTTTCAAAGAATTTGGAAGCAAAAACTCAAAGATCTTGGAATAAAATTAAGTTTTTATATGGATTATTAGCTTAAATTTGAGTTCAAACTTTGAAAAAAAAAGCAAAAACAGGTAAATGAAGAGCTGTTGATGCTATTAATAATCCTAAATAAATCAGATAGGCTGTTGCAATCAAGATTATTCCCCCGCCTGCTAATGTATCTTACAATACACAGGGGGTGCTCAATGAGTTGCCCCAAGACATATCTAACAACATGAACCAATCTGATGGCAATATCAAATTGTGGGCACTTTCTCCTAATTAGGAGCGCTGCCAATTCAACATGTCAATCCCTTGCTCAATTTATTCCTAGCCCAAACTTTATGTTGAACCTGCCACTGTGCCACCCCCTGGTGGACTTGTGGCTTTACAATACAATATATTAATTATAATACTCTCCAATAAACAATATCTTATTTCTATTTTTTTCCTTTCTATTTAGACTGTTGTCTTCTCCAATCTAAATAATGAGCTATTATTGGTTAATTTGCAACAGAGCCAGCAAAAACCAGAGGGAGAGAAAGTAGGTAAGGATAATCAAAATTTTCACTAATATTTTTAAGTTAAAGGACTCCAGTGATTAGAGCCTAAAACAAAAAAAATAAAGCAAAACCTTTATTATTGAAAATAGACAAGCAGGGACCCAAAATGAGCCAGCTTGCCTTTTAAAAGAAGACAGTTTGATCAACAGGGCCACCAGGAGCAGGAGAGGCTCCTGGTTGGCTAGAAGATAAAATTTGCTGCCCTGGGGCATGAGGACTGGAAGGGTTTGGACCAATTTCTGGTCCATCATTTGATTGGCTGGGGCTCATGGAGTGAGTTTGGGAGAGACACCTGAAACTTTTTGATTTGCAGGAGTCAATGTGGCAAGTTCTGATTGGCTCATGTGCTTGTTTTAAAGAATGGGCAACATCAGGCTAATAGTGTAAAGTTACGCCTCCCCCTTAGGCCTCCACTTCAATTCCCGCCAAATGCTTGGGAATTTCTACCAAATTATGTTTGAATATTTATCTGAAAGGTTACTAAAAAAGCCCAAAAAAGGCCATCAATTTAATATTTTAGAATTATTCTGAAGATGCCCCCGCCTAACCCACCCAAGAGACACCTCTGGTTAAATATCATGTGCAGGAGAAGCCAGGAGCAGTAGTAATTGCATCCAAAGCATATTCCTGATGTTAGTTGGTTCAGTTTTCCTTTCAACTATGTTCATTCAAAATTTGTCAAGATCTTTCTGCCTCAAGAAATTCATTTGTATCCGCTCATATTATTGGTCAATTGGTTTGTGATATTCAATCTATCATCTTAATCCTATCACACCCCTTAAATGAATGCAAGTGTTGTAAAAGACCTTGCTTCATCATTCTTTACTCTAATAAAGCTCAAAATTTGTTAGTTTAATTTGGCCTTCTGGTTTTGCCTGTTGCTTTTGGTGTTCAGTTGATTCCTTCTCCCCTTTGGTCTCCAAGGAATTGTTGGCAGAAATCTTTTGGTTGTTGCTGAAACCGCAATTTAATTGTGGTTGAGAGCTTGGTTTTATTTCCTCTTAACCTGCTCCCCAATTCTCACATAATGATGAAGCCATTTTTCAGGCATTTGAGTATTTTGCCACTGATTGGACTTGCAAATTCAATTTTTTGACTATTACATTGGAAATGTTTGAGTCCAAAGTTTAGTTGCTGCATCTTGCTTCATCCACAACTCATCTGCGCCTCTTTGAGGCTTGTTCCTCTCTCCCCTGGCCTAGCTTACTCTCCTGTTGTTTTTGTTTTACCTTAGCTTACATGGTTTTCCTTGCATCATCAGCTATCTTGGCATACAGGTTACTTTATGGCTTTTATTTGACTTATAGTTGTGGTTCTTCTGGCTTGCTCCCTGGGTTTCTTAGTCAACCAGTGCAACTGGGGGGCAGTTGAAGTTCATTTCAAACTAGCACACTTGAATTTTAATCCAAATCATCCTATTTGAAGTCAATCCAAATCATCTAATTTGGAATTCAATCCAAACTTTTCTATTTGGAATTCAAATCAAGCCATCTCATTTAGAGTTCAATCTAAACCATTCCACTTGAAGTTCACACCCAAACCACCCCATTTGACGTTGATCCAAACCATCACATTTGGAATTTTATCCAAACCATCTCCCTTTAAGTTCTATCCAAATCATCCAATTTGAAGTATAATCCTATAATCAAAGAGCTTCTCACTTTTTTGACAAAAGCTGATTGGATAGTGCCTCTGAAAGTGCTTGGACTGTGAGTGTATGATTTTATGACTTCTGGAAAAGAAAATCTTGTCTTCAAATCACCTAGTTTGGCCCCTGATCCTCTTGGTGTTTTGAGACTCTATGGTTTGGCATATTGCAATAAAACCAAAACACTGTGGGCTCTGCTTGTCTTTTCCTGCTCCTCCTGTCCCTGATTTTCCTTTTTCCTGGCCAGTGGTGCCCCTGTCTTTATTTGGCAGTCATCTTGGAATAATAGATTGTATGATATTTAGTCTCATGCCAGCCATCAGTTTGGATTGTTCACCTCTTGGCTTTGGTTCCCCCTGTTCATGTCCCTTCTCCTGGTCAGTGGTAGTTTTATCCTTATTTGGCAGTCATCTTGAAATAATAGATTGTATGAGATTTAGTCTTATGTTGGCCATCAGTCTGAATAGCCCACCCTGATCTTGGTTTTGGTCCTCCCCTTCTGTTCTTGTCCCTTCTCCTGGTTGGTGGTGCCCCTACTCTTATTTGGCTGTCATCTTGAAATATAAGATTGTATGAGATTTAGTCTCATGTTGGCCATCAGTCTGGTTAGCTCACCCCTGGCTTTGGTGTTTTCTTCCTGCCCTTGCACCCTGTCTCATCCTTTTGGTCCTAGCAGAGGCAAATTTATTTTGGCTTATTTTTCCTGCGCCCTTCCTTATCATGGCTGCATAGTATTTGTTCAGGATGCTCACAATTAAGTGTGAACACCAATAACAATTCCCTATTGTTGCTTAAAAATAATGTTCAATCTGATCTCTCCAAAAAATGTGTGCATCATGAAAGCCTTCCTTATAACTAGCTTCCAGATTGGCATTTTGAAAGTCTCTTAAGTTGGCTGGTGACTCTTTCATGCTCTAGTCCCTGACTGGTCCCTGACTCCTTTAATAGGAAAGGATAATGTAAAGTTACGCCTCCCCCTTAGGCCTCCACTTCAATTTCTACCAAATGCTTGGGAATTTCTACCAAATTATGTTTGAATATTTATCTGAAAGGTTACTAAAAAAGCCCAAAAAAGGCCATCAATTTAATATTTTAGAATTATTCTGAAGATGCCCCCGCCTAACCCACCCAAGAGACACCTCTGGTTAAATATCATGTGCAAAAGAGGCCAGGAGCAGTGGTAATTGCATCTAAAGCATATTCCTGATGTTAGTTGGTTCAGTTTTCCTTTCAACTATGTTCATTCAAAATTTGTCAAGATCTTCCTGTCTCAATAAATGCATTTGTATCTGCTCATATTATTGGTCAATTGGCTTGTGATATTCAATCTACTACCCTAATCCTATCACATCCCTTAAATGAATGCAAGTGTTGTAAAAGACCTTGCTTCATCATTCTTTACTCTAATAAAGCTCAAAATTTGTTAGTTTAATTTGGCCTTTTGGTTTTGCCTGTTGTTTTTGGTGTTCAGTTGATTCCTTCTCCCCTTTGGCCTCTCAGGAATTGTTGGCAAAAATCTTTTGGTTGTTGCTGAAACTGCAATTTAATTGTGGTTGAGAGCTTGGTTTTATTTCCTCTTAACCTGCTCTCCAATTCTCACAAATAGATAGTCCAATTCAATTAGTGTTTCTTCTATCAACAGGCAGGCGGAAAGAGGCAAAGTGAGGAGACTTGGGAGGGGTATACAAGAACAGATCTTTCATTTGCTGTATGAGATATATCCTCTAAAGAATTCAAGGGTTTGGCTGGGTCTTAGGAGCACTTTTTGGTTTAACATGGGACTATTGCTCAATTCAGGGCCAAAGAAAGAGTAACTTTACAATTAGATTTAATAATGAAGTTAATCCAGTAGCAAGCTGAAGAGCTATTTTTCATATTTTAAATAAAGTAGGTTTACCACCTGTTGAAATAAACAAAACCAACTTGGCTTAAAATAGAATAGAAGAAAATCAAAATCTATTGCAATTTAATATAAATTAATTGATTTAAACTTTGTTTTAAGCTGAGTTGATTTTGGTCTCAGCTGAGATGACTCTATTTATCTCAACAGGTTATGAAACTACTGCATCAAATATTTAAATGATGTAATTAAAATAAAGACAAAGGCATAACAGTGAGTTTTTAAGGGATTCATAATTCTTTTAGCTTAAAAATATCACTTTTCATATAATAGCTCTATATAAAAGATGTGAAGAACATACCTGAAAGCTCAAGCCAAGTTGGGGAACATATATTATGTGTTTCTAACAGAAATAAGGAGGGGATTAACTGAAAAGTAATAAAAAATATAAGAAGACTAAATTGAAAGCAATTTAGACAGCTGAAAAGATATGAAATCACCAGAATTTTTTGGCTTATTACAGATAAATTAATTTGATCAAAATTCAATCAAAATAGGGGAAGCAAATCAAGCAGCTTTTTAGTTCAGACAGATGCTATAATGTAGAAAAAAAGCCTTAAATTTTGATTTTAGAGTAAAAAACTATTCAGATGAAAAGATGATTATGAGCCAGAAAGTAAAAAAGAGCCCAAATTAATAGTTTTGGACTAAAGATTAGAAGAGACAAAAATTATTTGGAGAGCATGACACTTTTTTAACAAATATTTGGATCATTTAACCTTTTTAAATCTAGTCATGTTGATATAATTTTTGCAAAACCTTTGATTACTCCCTCTTGGAAAATCTTTTTTCAAGAACCAACTGAATTAATGAGTAAAAAGTAGCCCTAAGACAAAGTTCACATATTACACCAGGATCAATCCCTTGAATTCCAAAGAAACCTGGATCTTCCAAAAACCAATTTAAATCTATGATCTACATGAATGTTATGTGATTTATCAGTTAACTATATAATACTGCTCTTTTGTATTCAATGAAGATATTATTTTATTCTTAAACATTGCCATATTTTGTATTATATACTCCTCAGATGTATATAATCAACATAATATTAAATTTAACTTTTATTGTTATAATATATGGTCTAGAACTTACAGATAAAAATATAAATGAAGTATCAGGTTACTTGGTTACAAAGCTTTAGGACTTTTTGTACACTAACTTTTATTTTATGATATTTTTAGCTTTTAAATTCATATTAATTGGGTTAATTTTAGTCTATGTGTTATGAATAGCCATATTCACACTATTTTAATTTCAGCTATGGTGAGATAAAATTTTGAAAGCAAATTTGAGATTCTTGCATTTCCTGTAAATTCACTGCCACCCCTGGCATTGGATTGTAAAATCTTCCCCTGCCGCACCAAGAAAAGCCCAAAAATGTCAGCCAAACCCCTCCATTCTTTAGAGAATTTAACACACACAGTTGATGAGAGGTTTGTGCTAGCCTATCCCGTGAATTCCTTGCCCTTGGTTGTTCCCCCCTGGGAAGAAACGTTGGTCAATTTAGACTACTTACTAGCCTGGCGTCGTCCATTTTTAAAAACTATCAGAGCTGCCCAATCAAATGGGTCATTATTTTAGAGATTAGGCCATTTTCTAATGCACATGCTGCTCAAGTCGCAGCATAACACAGTTCGATTTTGAAAAAGTAACTAATTACACAATTTATATTTAAAACATTAATAACTCAATGAAAAATTAATATTTTTTCACACTGTAAACTATCAAAATGAAGCTAAGAATCTTATCTTTCTATTGGTGTAAAAATTTTAATATGTATACTATGCTCAATATTAAAGCAAAAGTAATTTAAAAGAGCATAATCCAGATTTTATTATATGATTATATCTAATGATATAAAGTAGATTACTTCAAAGCTAATAAATACTTTTTTTTGAATACACAACAGATGTTTTTTATTTGACGAAATTAAAGATAAGATTGAGAGCTTTATTTTCGCATTTTATTTTATTTAAAAAGCTCAATTCTCTAGGATTTTATGATAGTTTGAAGTTAGGATGTTTTTATCACTGTTTAGATTGATTTTAAGGTTCAAGTGAGCTTCGAACCTCAAATTGAGCATTCATTAAATGGAATTCTTTAATATTTTATCATTTTAAAAATATGCGGAAGAGTTACAATTAACTGAATACATCATTTTAATTGATTTGCATTGATTACAAAGAGGATATGATGTAATAATAATGCTTAGCTGCTTCACATATATCACTTGTGCATGAAAACTGGGTATTTAATTAATTTCTGCAAACATAAATTCAAGTTCAAACTATAATAAAAGCTATCACACCATTTCTTTCAGAATGGTGTCATTTAGCTTGGTATATAAGAGCTAAAGTACCACAAAGCTTCTAATCCAAATAACCCAATTCAAAGACCACATTCTGATCATAACTACTCCATCATTAAGGCACACATCAAAGATCTGACCTAATTACAGATTCAAAATACTACCATGTCCTCAGTTAAATTTACTTCTTCCATGCTACCCTTTTTTTCCTTGGGAGCTTCAACAAAAAGAGAGAGAATTGCAATGTTAAAAAAGGCATTCCTCTTTATTGCTGGTGATGATCTTGATAATTTCATCAAGCACTTCCTTACTCAAACTGAATTTGGGAAAGCTCAGTTCCTGCCAACTATTCAAAATCAAAAAGGCAATGAGTTCATTGAAAACTTAAAGGATCTCATGAAATCTTCTCCCCAAAAACATCTCCCAGCCTTGCGATCTCTGGTTACTTCCAGTTACTCTTTAAAAGAGCTTAATGATATGGGGTTTAATATAACCAAAAGTGAGTTTGAATACTCAAGAAAAATAAATAAAAATAAAAATGTAAGCTTAAACAAAAAAAGCCAAAAAAATAATAACTATTCATTAAAAAAAGAAATAACTAAAAAAATAATTAAAAAATTGCTGGAAAATTCTTTTGAAACAAGCCAGTTTACAAAAAAAGTGCCTGAAAAAATTTATAAAGATATAGAAAAAGAGATGAGTAATTACTCAACTGAAATTAAATACTCTCTACTTAAAACAAAAAAAGAAATATATGAAAATATGAAAATAAAAAATGAAATTTCAGTTTCAATTTCTACTTACTATAAATTAATCCCTAAAAATATAATAAAAAGTAAAAAACAAACTGATATGTGCAATATTTGTAATTTAAAAAATTCACTAGAAAAAAGAAGGAAGAATGTGAAAGTAAAAACTTACCATTACCAGAATCTATAGACAATGACTTAAAGACTATTAATCAGCACCAAGACTTTTATGTTCATCAAAATTGTGAATATAAAAAAGATATTAATGAACTAGATGATGAGTCTTGTGTTGTAGTTATAGATTATAAAGAAAACTTAAAGGTTGGAGGTGGTCCAATTGAGACCAATAATTGTTTTTATTCAAAAAAACCAATCTCATTATTAGGGTTTGCATTAGTTTTTAAAGAAAACAATAAAATTAAATATGAATATCATGATTTTTTGTCTCAAATATTATCACATGATTCTTTATTTTCAGGTGAATGTCTAATAAGTCTTCTTAAATTAGATAGATTTAAAAAAATAAAAAATATAAAAGTATGGACAGATAATGGAAATCATTTTAGATCATATGAATTTTTATATTACTTATTTAAAGAGGCACCTAAATATATTAAGGGTTCCATAAAATATAACCGTTTTGTTGAATGCCATGGAAAAAGCATTGTTGATGGTCACTTTGGTGTAATATCAAAAATTTTAAAGGAAAAAGAAAATGTACTTTATATTAACAACATTAATGATCTAAAAAATATTTGTGAGAAAGAAGAAAGAAGAAAAGAATTATACAATTCATCTTTAACTGGTTCAATTGTTTCCCAAAAAGCATTTTTTTATATTTATGAAAGGAAATTTAGGCCTATAAAAAGAGAGCTTGAAGTTAAAAATCTGCGCATTAATCTTTCATATTTGATGAAAGATGGGAAGTTATATACTTCACCTTTAACATTTGAAAGCTTCTCAGAATATTCTGAGATATTTTATCATTTGAAATCACGTGATGATACCAGAGAAACAAAAATATCAGAAGATGCTAGTAGTGTATTGGGGCAAGTTCATGAAGTAGGGCAGCTTACTAGAGGGTGTATTTTAAATAGAGTTATCAGTCTTTCAAAAACAACAACCTTTTTTTCTGAAACAAACTAAGAATATTTATGATGAGCCAAAGATAGGGTAATAGCATTTATAGCTTTGGGGCTGCTATTACTCTCCCATGCAACTCATCATAAATATTTTTGGTTTGTAGTAGCACTTAAGATATTTTCAGTAGTACTATAAGTTGCAATTTTCAATTATAAAATCAATGAATTATTTTTTAAAAAATCACCCAAGCCCAAGATCAATTAAATATTTGGGATTGATTGTATTTTACTCTTTCTGAATAATTTGAATATGAATAATGTGATTAAGTTATAAAATAACCAATCTGGCGCCTAGGCATAACAAGAAAAATAATGTCCCATATATAAGTCGTACCGGTGAATCCTAACTCAAGTATCAAAACAAATCAATTGAATTTAATTCAAATTCCAATCATATTTATAACACTTTGATAATGGTACACAGAAGTTGGGCACTAAAGTGCAAACCTTATATCCAAAGCATTGGGCAGTAACAAATAAATTATACATCCCAAATCAGGAATGAATAGGCTGGATCTCTATATTGATGCTGGTTTATCCAAATCAATACATATCAGGAATTGCTTTCTATTGTTGTGTTTTTTTAAATCAGAGGGCCAACTAAGGATTGATTTAATGGCAGGGCCAGATAAAAAACTAGTCCTAACTTCATAATACAATATATTACATGGCTGAAAAGAGTTCATTTTCCCAGATAATGAATCAAAGAAATCAATGAGGCCAGTCAGGGTCAGATAGAATAAGCTCAAATAACTAGGTGATCACAGATGTAAGCTGCTAGGGGTGGTAGGGCCCAGAAAGTACCTGACAACCCAATGGCACACATGAACATAGTGCCCCAAAATGCCAGGACAGTTCCTATCAAAACCTTTTAATATAACACAGATTTAAAGGCTAAAGACACAAAATGTTCACTAATTTGTATAGCCAATATTGTTATTTACTCAAGACCTAACTCTATGAGAAAATTCAAGATGCTAGAACCTCATAAAAGTAGTATGTAAATAAAAATATCAATTGTATCAACAGTAACATGTTTAATTCCACTAAACCTAAATACCAAACATATCATGCTAAAGCACCTGCCACCCAACATTTGTCAATTAGCCAAAGCCACAGGAATTATGAAACCAAAGCCACAGCCAGCCCAAGAGAGAGTTTAAAAGCTCCAAAACCTGGAGAAAGAACCAACACACCCCCAAAAAGCCACCCAGGAACCTAGGTTTTCACTAAAGACGGTGGCATCAAACAGGCAGTGACACTAAATCAAGATGATGTTCTATCCCCTCTATAAGCCTTTTAAAGTTCCCAGAACAAGTATAAGAGTGAGGAAGAATGTCCTTTATTATTGTTGACATTATTAAATAAAACTTAAAATATGCACTTTTAGCATCTTGTTGCGGTAGAAATTTGCTACTTTTACACTAATAATTACCTACTGTTTATGTTGTTAAGAGAATATAACCAACTGATATAACTATACTAACAACTGCTGTCAGAATGCCTTTTCCCTCTTCTGGTTGCCTCCTCTCACATCCCAGACCCAGTCTTCTTTCATTTTCAACACAAGGATCTCTCAAAGCTAGGAATTTTCAAAGATTCCTCTGGTATTAGGCATTCATCCAGCATTAAGAAGATTCCTGAAGTTCCCTTCTACCCCATGGAAACTTTCACACAATGATACAACAAGATTAGCCTTATCTAGATTACCTTGCTGGGATTAGATGATCAAGTTATCCCTCACACAGTTATATGGAAACCTTGTTTGTAAAGCCCAGCTGTGCAGACACAGCATAACCTACTTTCTATAATGGATTAAGGAAAATAGATAGAAAGCTTGGGTAGAACTTCAATGATAGCTTAGCTATCTACCAGTCAAGAATAATTTATTTATATGTAAAACTAGTGAGGGGAGATTATGTAGGAATAGTGGGTACAGAGAGTGCATTGCATGCATATCAAATGAAGTTGTCACTTATTACTTTCAGAGTCTCATACTCTACTTGAATTTGCTCGCAATCAGGGTTCTTGACAGTTGCTCACTGTTTAATAATAAAGACTAAGTGGTTGCTCCATCCAAGGACAGGTATAAAGTTTAATTTAAAAAATCAATTGATATCTATATGTATAATTTGAATCATTTATTTTTAAATTAACCAAGCTCTCTTTGTCAGTCAATTCAATCCTCAGCAGAGTTTTAACATCCAATCATATAAAAGTACTGTAAACAATTGATTGTGCTGCTTCCAATTTTAATCCACACATTCTAAAGTTGGATAAGCTACACAGATAAGCCACTCTGCAATAGTTAAATATTGATTTAAAAATTAAGCAATTAAATAAATATTTATTATAGTCTAAGTGGTTTATATTCTCACTTTCCATAATTTAGACCACACCTCATCAAATTCAGCCTTTGTCATTTCAGCAATCATGTAAGGGATTGAATATAAGGATGAACCAAATTGAGCTTTTGGCTTGATTATCAACTTTTAAAATTATATTTGCAGAAAAAATAATTCATTCAAATCTCTTACGGCTTGATCCTAATTGAGGCAACATTACATACAGACAGACAGAGTTGCTTTTATATATATTAATTGGAAATAACAAGGGCTTTTGAATATGAGTTTGGAAATGAAAATCTGATTCATATTTGCCAAGATACAGTTGCACACATGACATGGCATCATTTTCATGCAACCAGTTATTCATGCAGGAAGTTCAATTCAACTTAATTTTTCTTGTGATTGAGCTCTCAATAAGTTGTTATTGCTTAAGAAGAGTTGTCAGGCTTGAAAAGACCTTTCAAATGAAAGTTTAAGCTTTGTTTTCATTCTGTACTCAATAAGTTACGCTTACATGAATAGGAACATTCATGCATTAATCTATTCATGCATTTTTCATGAATACAGTAATTTTCAAACCTGTTGAGATAAAAAATCTCAGTCTAAAAGAAAAATTAAAAATCAAGGAATTCATATTAAATTACAGCAGATTTGGATCCACTTTGATTTTGGTTTTAGACTGAGTTGTTTTTGTTTTTAGGCTGAGATTTTTTGTTTATCTCAACAGCAACAGCACCCATGTTGACACTTTGTTGACATGGTCACTGTCAACTTGAAACTCTAAATCTCCTATGTTTTTTGCTAGTCACACTAGCTCAATTCTTTTTTTAAAGCATTCAGGGGTGCAAACCCAGAAAACACGACAAAATTGTGGCCATCTAGACACAATTTAATATTAAGCTTAATTAAAAACTCAATTTAACCAGATTTTTCCTTTACTTTTACTAATAAAAATTAGTTTATTTTTTATTTGTTTTCACAACGTAAAAGTGTCAATGGCAACACATTTTAAGCATAATTTATTTTTAATAACAAAACTGAACCATCTATAATAAAAAAATAAAGTGACCATTTTAAAAAAATTATTGAATCATTATATTGAAAAAGACAGTGCACATACATTTTATTGTTGAAATGTTCATCTAATAAATATATGTAGCACTTATTCTGGCTTTAATATATTAAGTAGATTGGTGGCTAATGGCAATCCAATAATTTAAGTGTGAGTTAATATGTAAGTTACTATAGAATTTATTATTAAAAATAATTTTGACACTCAGAAATGTTGTTTATTTGCTTGTAATCATCTTCTGGGGTGGAGTTAAGCAAATTAGAGTGGCGCAATTAAGATTAAATTAATATGCCACCTCTTATAAAGAATGGCATAAGTGACATTGTCAACACTTTACCCTTTTCAATACTGAAGACAACTTTCTTAACAACTTCACATATACACAATGGTAAATTATCATATTCCTACCCTCAAAACATCATTTTTAATAAAGAAATAAAAAACTTTGATAATTTTTTAACTTATTTTCATATGTTTTTTTTTCAATTTTTATGTGAACAAAAATACACAGAAAACAGTTAATTTTTGCTAGCCCGCATAAATTTAATTAAGCGTACTATGTTTTTTCATAGTAAATTTTTAAAAAAATGTCAACAGTGAGAATGTTTTCAAAAATAATGTCTACCATTTTTCTAATTGACAGTGAGAATTCAGCTTTTTTTACTAATCATTACTCATAATGTCAACGCTTTTCAGTTCTCACATATAAGACTTTATGTTTTAGATAATAAAAACTTCTGATTTTTTGATATGTTGTATTTTTAACTTTTCTCTTCCATATTTTCTAAATTTTAAAATAAAATCTATATCTAAATATAATACTTTTACATATTTCTCTTAACTTTTAACTTGTTATTTAAAACTATAATAAAATAAAAACTATACAAGTATTTTTTAACTTTTACATGTCAATAAAAACCATCTAAGATTTACTTTTTATATATTATGCTTTTTAAGTTGTTTTGTTTGTTTTTTACATACATTGCTTTATTTTAAACCATTTTACTTATTATTTTAGAACAAAAAAACTTCCAAACAGCCCAAAGGAACCAAGCGTTCTTCAAAGCCAACCAAAATCACCAAAAAGAAGCCTGTCTCATCAAAGAAGACCACACCAAAACTATCCCCAAAGCCCTCACCAAAGCCCTCCCCTGAGCCCTCTCCTTAGAAGAGCCCTGCTCACTCCACTGGGGGAGAGGAATCTGATGGTTTCCTTACAGACCACAGTTACTATAACTTGGTTTCTGACAAGAAGCCAACCAAGAAGCAGCAACAATCCAAAAAGACCCCACCCAAGGATAAGTCTCCTGTACATGAGAAGCACCACAATAAGCCCCCTTCTGCTTCACCCCCATCAAACTCTCCCCCTTCAAGCTCATCTGGGGATGATACAAAGCCCCAAACCAATTACTTCCCTGGATTTTGCCATGCTCCTGCTGGCCCCTGGGACCCTCTGTTAGCCCACAGCATCTGCAATATTGACGGGAAGTTTAAGGTTCCTTCCACCCTACTCAAGTTTTTTTCCCATCATGAGTGTTAAAGATGGGCCTGCCATGGTGACCAACAGGTATATCTTCAGCTGCAATAATGCCAACCAGGGCTTCAAGAGCCGGCACTATACCTGCAAGGACTGCTCCTGTCCAGTGCAGCTCAATACTGAGCGCTGGGACCTGGTACAGACCATCAAGGGTGAGCATACCTGCATCATTCCAAATACAACCATTGCCTGCCTTCTCAAATGATATCTGGTTCAGGTCATGCCCACATCAAAGAACCTTTCCCCAACCCAGCTGGCTGTGCTTGCATGTAAGCACCTGTCCCCTACCAACCTCAAGAGGGTCCCTACCCACACCCAGTTGTTCAAGTTTGTGAGTGATAGGTGCCAAGCCTCAAACCCCCTGGCCAAGAGTACCACAACCATTGAAGACCTGGTCCTTTCCAATGCCCTCAAGAAAACTGAGGGCAGAGAGATATTCTTGCTGCATGACAATGGGCAGGAAGTGGAGGATAGGATTATAGCCTACGCCACAACCCAAAACCTGGAGCAGCTGAACACTGCTACCACCTGGCTGTGTGACGGTACCTTTGCAACCTGCCCAACCATCTTCAAGCAGCTTTGGGTCCTGCATGGGCAGTTCAATGACCAGGTTATCACCCTTGTCTTCTTTCTCCTTCCTGGTGCCAAGACTGAAGTCTACACCAAAGCCTTCAAGATTGTCCAGGATGCTTTGTGCTCCCTTCCCATCAACCAGCTCCCCCTCCCACTCAAACCACAAGGGCAAATCCCTCCTCCGCTGAGAAGGATGAGTCAACCCTAGCTGCAGAGCAGCTAGCCCATGCATGCTCACTTGGGCCAAAGGTTATCATTATGGACTTTGAGCAAGCTCAGTTCAGAGCCTTCAAGGCCACCTTCAATGGAAAAGTACAGGGCTGCTTCTTTCATTTTAGGCAGGCCCTCATCAAGAATCTCATGAGCAAGAAGGAGCTTTTTGAGAAGTATCTTAATGATGGTAAGGGGAAGTGCCGCTTTGCTATCACCCAGTTTGCTGCCTTGGCTTTTGTGCGCCCGGAGCATACTAGGATTAGCTTTGAGGCCCTCCTGGAGGACGCTTACATCAAGAAGCACTCCACCATCTTCAAAGGTTACTTGGGTTACTTCAAGCCAATGGGTGGGCAAGAAGGTGACTGCCTGGAGAGGAAAGAGCAGGGTCACTGCCCCTTGAAATTTCTGGGGTGCCTGCCTCAAGGAGGAGATGAAGACCACCTCCAGCCTGGAAGTGTGGTACAAGCACCTGAAGGTGAAGTTTGGGTCTAACCCCAAATACAACAAGTTCTTTGCCAAGCTGCAGGAGGAGAAGGCCAGAAATGTCTCCAAGTTTTGAAACCTGGCCAACCAGGTGGCCCCCAAGAAGCAAAAATCCAAGGAGCAGGACTACCAGGAGGACGTTCATAAGGTCGTGAAGAAGAAGTACAAGGTGGCAGAGATCAAGAAGTATCTTGAGGACATTGCCACTGCTCTTGCTGGTGGCTTTAATTAGCCCAATAAACCTTTCTTTGCTTTGCCTATATATTTTTTAATTTTAAAATTTTAATTTAATTATATAGTACTAATCTTTTTAGGTATAAATGGTAAGTTTAAGATACAGTTTCAACATGGTTTAGTAAGAAATATCTAATATTTTGTTAATTTATATTTAAGGTATGAGATATTTTTAGTTATGCTTATATAAAGTATAATAAATTAACATTAGAATTTTCTTATATTTTGTTGTTATTATTATATATAAAAATATCTTTTTTGGTTCATTGGAATTTTAATTTTTATGGAAATAAAAAATAATTTTATAATAAAGAGTGTAATTTACATAGTAAATTGAAAAACACTTGCTTATATCTCCTATTTCTTATTACTTATAGTAATTTTTATTGCATTTTTGAACTCTCTAGGGTCATTTCAGTATAATAAAGTGTTTATAATCTTTTTTTATATTAAAAATGTTCAGGGTAAAGTGTTTTGTTAATTAAAAAAGTGTTGACATCCAGGAAACAACATTCAGTAAAACTGGGTTGTCACTTTACTATAGTGCCAACATAGGCGCTGTTGCCATCTCAACAGGTTTTAAAATTACTGTACCTCATCTTTGAGTAAATCACAATTTTACTGTTACCTGGCCCAGATCTTGGATAAATCCTAATTTCTATTGGCCATGTAATTTATATCAGGATAATCCTGGCAAAGAGGCCCTATGCCACTGTCAAGTATATACTTCTTAGAAGTATATGAAACAAGATAAAGGGGGAAATTAAGAAGAGAATGATACTTTATTGATATGTGTTTAGAGTATTATATAGTATCATGAGAAGCCACATACTGTCCATGTACGTCATGGCGGTTACAAGGCTTGTCCAAGTAGTGTTCTGCTTAAGACTCAAAAGGTTTGATCCCCATAATAGATGGGTGATTGATAAGAGTGCAACCAACTTAATGATTAGTCAGGGAATCACTCGGGAAATTACTTTCCCGGAAAGAAGTTGTCATGGGGGTCCTAAATAACAGCCTTCTCTGTTCTCATCAGAAATCTTACAATAGCAAATATGAACCTTTTCTATTGGGCGTCTTAGGCTTCTCTTGAGCAACAGGGAATGAAAATAGGTGGATAATCACTAGGTAAGGGTTTGAAGAATTTAAAAGAATGTTTGTTAATCTCAACTTTATTGAATGATGTAGATAGTGGATAATTTCCCTTGCTTATATAGATGGTCAGAAGCAATGGAATTAATAGATTGAATGCAAGTGTTGTGATTGCATTTCACTAATGTATTGAAATACTACATTGGCTTTAGCAGTGTGGCAATTGAGGTGATACACTAAATGCAAGTGTATTTATGCATCACCATGACAGAGTAATTGAAGATGTTGCGACACTATGAAATAATATGAAGTAACTTGGATCAGGTGATGCATCTGAGTGGAGTTTTCTATTACTTCACTTTTGAAATAGATAAATTTGAAATGTCCAAGCCAACCACCCTTTACTTAAACTAACATTTATGTATCTTTTTCAATTAAGTTTATTTAAACCTGATCAAGCTCTCTTTTCTTCGGTTAATTCAATCCTCACAGAGTTTAAATATCCAATCATATAAAAGCAAAGTAAAGTATATTATAGCCAGATTACTCCACTGACATCCTTATTAGGGTGACGGAATAGTGCACAGTTAACTCTGAAACAATCTGCAGCCACTTAGATCAGTTGATGCATCCGAGTGGAATTTTACATTTATATGGAATGCAAATTAAATAAAATTGGAATGTTCTTGTCAACCATCTCTTACTTAAATTAATATTTACACGTCTAATTTGAATCGCACTTCTTTAAAAGTTTTAGTTTCACTTTCTCCCGTCAATTCAATCCTCAACATAAGTTTAACGTCTAATCATATAAAAAGTAAAGCAATCAATCTGAATTCCAATCTTATTCTCAAACATTTGCTGCTCATTTTCTAATTTTAATCCAGCCATCCAGGAGTTGAACAATCTCTACAGATAAGCCGCTTTGCATGATTTCAAGTCTGAGCCACAGTTTAAAAATCAATAATATAATAAAATATATAGAAAACAGAGTGGCCTATAATCTAATTTCAACATAATTTAAGCCACACTCCACTGAATTCAACCTTCATGTTTTCAACGATGTATGTAAGGGATTGCAGTAAGAATGAGCCAAATCAAGCTTTTGGCTTGACCATCAACTTTAAAACTAAAAAATATAGAGCAATCAATTCAATTCCTTATAGATTGAACCCACTTTAGGCGACATTACAAACAGACTCACTTTCATATATTAATGCTTCAACTCAGCCCCGGCTAACTTCCGGCTTCGGGCCGCTACAGCCAGAACGGAATTACTCATCATTTAAATATTCTTTAAATCTTTGAATTGAGTGCCATGGAGCCAAAAACTGGCCGCAGCAGCCCTACTTTTTTATTAGAGAAATTAATTGGATTTGAGTTAAATTCTATCATCTTAATAGGGACACTCAAAGTCATAAATTGTGTTTTAAACCAATATGAGATCAAATATAACATATAAGCACTCGAATGATGGCCCAATTTAAATATAATAATTTTTTAAAAAAGATGGCTTTCTAGAAGCCAGACGGCTAATCCACATTTCTCAACAAAGCCACTCCAAGCTTTCTTTTGAATGCTTGGAGCAGTAGCTAAACAGGATTGGTTAAGCGCAGCTCTATTACTGTGCAGCTAAGGTATAAACGATATAAAAATATTATTTGAACCGAGAAAATAAATGTATAAAGGCCCTAATCGGAATTTGAATCATGCCGCGAGAATAAACCTAAGATATCCAGTGCCACTTAACGATAGGAAAAAGAGGGAGTTTCTTAAGAATTGTATGATATCACCGCTCTGGGAAAGCCTGTGTGTAGCTTAAATAGCCCCAACTTGGATTTTTGTTAAGTACGTCGACATAATGTTACTAGTTTACACAGGCAGGGCTAATATAAACTTAGTTCTCAAATATCAATATATTTGCTTAACTGGATTTCAGTTTATCCTTGTAAGCATATTTACTATATTCAGATAAGCAGGGTAGCTCCTCGTATTGGCCCAATTCCTGTCTTTCTTGTCTTTGCTGCCCTATTTTACATCAGTGCCGGGTGTGGCATTTGTGGAGTTTTGCAGGTACATTTCAGATTTAATTTAAAACTAACAGGTTTAGAAAAACTTAGCTCTCATTAAAACATGTTTGTTTCTTAATTTGTGTGAGATCATATTCCTTGTTGTAGGGGAAATATTTGTTGCAGTTATTATGTCAAACTCTAAATGTGCGATGAGCCAAAATGGATGGTATGAATGCCAGTCATCCAAGACTTGCGGAATTTTTTTCATGATAGCTACACTCATCTTTTTATTGACAAAGGTAAATTTCACACATTTATAGTCTAAACTTCAGATAATTTCTTGTTTTATACTCAAGAAATACTACAAGTTAGTCACAAGCCAACCCTCCATGAATCAAGGCCAATCTAGTCAATCCTCTATGAATCAAGGCCAATTTAGCCAGCCCTCTATGAATCAAGGTGGTTATAGCCAACCAATTGTCTATGTGGATCACTCTGTTCCCCCCCCCTTATGCTTAATAACACTAAGTGTACTCATGTATTTTAGCCATATCATAATTAAAAATATAGATTGTTGATGACTAAATTGTCTTATAAAAATCAAGTCCTTTTATGCAATCAGCAAATAAACAGTACATATAGCATTTTTTGTTGATATTGTTGCAATTGAACTAATTATAATTCAGTAATTGTAGTTTGGGGAGGATAAAATTTTAAGAGAGGACAGAAAAGGGATCTATTATAAGATCTTTGTTGAGAATAGTGAAGATCCTATGCCAGGGTGAATGTCATTGGGCCATCGGGGGATGGTGTATGCGGCAATGATCTGGCTATGGATCAGCAGTGTTCTGGATAATTTTTGTTGATGGGATCTTTGCCATAATTGGCCTCACTCTTTATAAGAGACTACAAGATTTCACTCTGATGGACTTAGTTACAGCTGTAGAAAAATCTAAAGGGGTTTGATTTATATATCAAATTTATAAGGACAAACAATAAGTATAGAACAAGAATCAGATTTTGACTATAAAAAGCAATTATACTGGAAGTGAAATTATGAATTGGCAATATTACAGTAGTTTTAAAGGCTATGGTGACAAGCAAAAACAATTCAGATTTGAACGAAATGAACTCAGTCTTAAAACAAAATCAAAGTGTATTCAAATCTATTGTAAGTCAATATAAATTCGATTATTTTTAATTTCATTTAAATCCGAATTGTTTTCGCTTGTCGCCATAGCTTTTAAAACTACTGTACATACTGTTCACGATTAAGCTGTCTAATCAGATTTTTCAAAGACCTGAAAATTTAAACATTTGCATAGATAATATTCTTTTATTAAAAGTTTGGGTAGAAGTAAGGGTTCTTTATTAAGAAATTAAGAAAAGAGCTTTATAATAGCAAAGAAAAGGAATACAGGGCAAATGTTGATCTTTTTTAGGAAAATATCACAAAAGAGAGTCTATCTGTCTCAGTGATCAAACCATATGGGTTGTGTTAGGCCATCAATCACCAGGTAACATATCATATTCACCTGTTATATCAATTCCAATTCAAACATCAAATGAAAAAGATTCAAGAACAAATATCAAAACATGATATATACCAAGTTTGATCAAATTTAACATACAATCTGTAAATGAGAAGTCAATCGAGAGCAGCTTCACATGAATTCAGAATGACTGTCTCTTAAATCATCACAACCACTATACTAATGGTTTCAAGAGGGATATGCTATGAGATCTGACATGAGCTTCTTGATTGGCACCCCCTGAGTAGTGTGAGATATGTTGGCAACTGAGATGCCTATTTTGGTTGTAACAAAATAATAATCATTTTTGTTAAATAATTTGTATTGAGAATAAAAGTATTAAAATACCTCAAAGATTTATAATGTAATTTTCACAGCTGTCGGGATGGTTACATTGAAACCATATTAAAGAAAACTTAAGTTGCACAAAAAATAACATTAAATACATAATCTAAGCCAAATTAATAGAAATCCAGGCTTTAATGGGTGAATCAAATTGAGTACACAACATTTATATAAAGCACACAACACAGCAAAGCCATGCAGCAATATCAGGATCTCAAGATGCCAACAAATCAACTCACACAAATCCAATTTTCTATTATAGCTACAGTAGTTTTAAAGCTATGGCTCCAACAAGAAAATACATCAGATTTAAATGAAATGATTTCAGATTTGAACAAAATCCAAGTTGCGCAAGATTCAGGATTCAATTAATTTAAATACTTTTGGTTAATAAATGAACTGTCAAACAGAAAACAAAATTTCACTAGCCCATTATACAAAATTATATCAAACATCAAGCGGTGTAGTTAAAACCACAAACAAAATGAACTGACACAACAAGTGAAATGGATGTATGTTATTCCAGAGTATATTATAATCCAATCAGGATTCATATGAGGTACCAACAGAAGGAATAAAATGAAACAAAATTAGAGCAATCTAGAAGCAAGATTCCACAAGCACAAAACAAAATGAACTCACACAAGATGTGTAGTATGAGGAGCCTAAAATAGAAAAATAACAGTTTAGCAGCCAATCAACAGCTATCCAATTTAGGAACAGAAACATTTTATTCATTTTCATGGCTCCTGATTTGTATGAAATGGTTTTGAAAACCTTCCAAATATGGAATTTATATTACAATAAAAATAAATCATAAAATTTTAAAATTTCTGCGTTTAGTGGTTTTATCCTAGGTTTTTTATATGCTTTTCAACAGCAACATCTTCAACGGCGCCAGCAGCCAAGCCAGCTTCAATGGAGGCAAGGCTCAGGGTGTGGTGGCACCTGTTTATACCCAAGCCTTTGAGGTAGGTAACAAGGAAGCTGACCAATACCTAACCACCGCCCTATGGCTTTGACTTGTTCAGTAGTCACACAGTGTCTAGCTCTGCCCCTGCTCCCTTACCCACCCCCGCACAAGCTCCATGCCAACCAACCAATCAGGATGGCAACCTTGATTTGGAACATCTTCCTGCCACCAGCCAACCTGCCCCCTCTACAGCCAATCAGGCTTCAGCTCCCGCGGCCCAGCGTCCCAAGTGCAGAATTATTACTGCACAAATTCTCCAGGAAATTGTGGCCCTGAGCCTACAGGGTCTGTCATGGGACCAGATTGCCGCCCAGTTGCAATTCACCCAAGCCACAATAATGCTGGAATTCAACAATCTAATGAACAGGGGGAACCTGGTTGGGATAGCCAGGAAGCCAAAGAAGGCCCCTGAGTCCCAGATAACTGAGGCCTACCCAATAATGCTTGACCTCCTCCAGCGGGACCCCAAGCTTCCCCTAACCCAGGCCTGCAAAAAGCTCACACACCATAACATATGAGTCTCTGAGCGCATGGTGCAGCTCTGGATGCACAGAAAGGTGGCTTCCATACAGGTTCTTACCAATTTTGGCGGCAATCAATGGGATGGTGCTGAGGATTCCTTGTATGATGTTGACATCGAGTCAACCCTGGTCCAATGTCTGATAAGTTTGTCAGATGACATTGTTTTCATCTCTTACTATAAGCTATCCATAGCTTTTGACAATTTCAGCGCCCAAGGAAGAGCCACCACCCAAAAAGAGGGAAAAAGGTCAGGAAGGGGACATTCATTGGTGCTTTTCTGGCTGTTTCAGCCAAGGGTTTTTTCTACTATCAGACAGACCAAGATTTCAACAATGGCTACAAGTACAGCCACATCTTCAGTGGATTACTTGACTCATGGGATGGCCCAAATTCAAAGCATCAGGTTTTCTTGAGCCACCAGATGGAGGGTAGCTCCACCGCCCTCAAGGTCATTCAGGGATGTGGGCACCAGGCCTCAGTATACCCTGCTGGCCACGCAGACATCCATCTGGCTGATGTTGTCTTCTTTAACATTGGATCCATACTACAGGAGAGCTGCCCTCAGGCTTTCAACAACCTCTATCTTGGGGTCCTTGACCATAATTCTCTCTTTGGCTGCCAAATGGTGGCTGACTTGTTTTCCCAAATTGTCTTCCACGGGAACATGGGCAACCAATCACGCAAAGATAAGCACCTCCCACCTCAGGCCACTGCCACCTACCAGCCCATCCAGCCAATGACCAATGAAGATTACAATGAGCAGTATATGACGGCCATCATGCACAATCCTCCTACCCCTACCCCTACCCCCACCACCACCACCCCCCATCTTCCAGACCCACCCACCCAATCCCAGACCCCCCAGGCCAGCACTGCCTCTACGTCTTCCTTCCTGCGCTATTCTGCCTACTAGGTATCACTCTTCCCCACCCCAATAAACCCCCTGTTGCCAAACATTTACTATTTATATTATTTTTAATTTCAATTGTTTGTATTCTCTTTGTTTATAGTTGGTTTTATTCTCTATGTTAAGCTTATTTCTATAAAATCATATGTTTACTATGCAGTGTATCTAGATCCAGAACACAGATATTTTTAGCACCCAAACACTGCCCCTTGTGAAAATATTAACAACAATTTGGTGGTTGTTGAAATTTGAATTATAAAATTATAGGTTAATTGTGTTTAGATAAAGTTGTTACTGATCCAAATTCAAAACCTTAATGATAAAATTTAAGCCAATCAGGAGCTGAGTGATAAAGTGATTGTTGCAACATAAAGGGTCATCCAAAAATTCTTTGATGCATGTGTGCTAATTTATATGATTGGCTGGATTTTTTGCCATTGTACACCATTGCTGCTGTGGCAAGTTTTTGATGGACTAGTGCTAATCAGCTGCTGGGTTAGCACTAGTCCACCAACAACTTGCCACAGCGGCAATGGTGTACAATGGCAAAACATCCAGCCAATCATATAAATTAGCGCACATGTATCAAAGAATTATTGAATGACCCTTTATGTCACAACAATCACTTTATCACTCAGCTCCTGATTTGCTTAAAGTTTATCATTAAGGTTTTGAATTTGGATCAGTAACAACTTTATCTAAACTCAGTTAACCTATAATTTTCTAATTCAAATTTAGCTGATCACCAAATTGTTGTTAATATTATCACAAAAGGCTTTGTAAAGTGAAAAAATAATATGGTGATTATGGAAACAATGCCAACACAAAGCAAACAACACATATTGAGATGTGCGTAAAACATATACACAATAGGTAAAAAGATGGGATAGCATAGCAAATGGGAAAACAAACAGGAATAAACAAAAAGGCAATAGCATCAGAATAATACAGAGTTTATTGGGGTGAAAGCTATAAAAACATATGGAGAGGTTAGTAAAAAATCATATGAGAGAATTGGAGAAGCTTTTGAAGGATCTCAACTCTGCAATTGCAAAAAATCAAAGACACTGACCGCAAGGTCAAGGCAAAAGTCAAGGCCGCCATTCTTACAGGGGAAAAAAGTGAAAATGTGTCCGCCAAGTCACTCATGGCCAAGATGCCAGACACCCCCAAAATAACAATTTGGGCATCTTCTTAATATTCAAAAAACTGTAGTTGAGGGCCTCCAGTTCAAGTCATTTCCCCTCTCTGCGCTGTCTGTCTGGGTCAACAATCCTGAGATGTATGCACATCTCAAGCCAGCCAAGTGAGCAAGAACTGAGGATACAGAATTGTCTGCCCAACTGCTTGCGCCAAGAATGGCTAAGCCTGCTGAAGCCGCCAGCAAGGAGGAAACCTGCAAAGGTACATAAAAATTATAATTAATAAAAATTCCAAAATACTTACCTTTTTTTAGAAAACATTGACGGTGAACTCTGCCGGGTCCTGGTTCCTTTTGTCCCACCCACCTTCTATTTGAATTATGCCACTCATGTGGCCAAACAGCTCTATCTGTCCACCCTTGTCTTGTGGGAGCTCAAAGACAGGGTCCATGGTACCTTTCTGATGACAAGGGACACACTAGCTGGGTTGACGCATGTTGAGGGGGCATCCAAGTGGGCAGTTACTGCCTAAAAGGATGCCCAACTGGTCTTCCTGGACCCAGTGGTTCTCAGTGAAGTTTACTGTGTAAACTCAATTGAGCTTGTTTGGGACGTCCTGGAGACGCTCCCATTCAAGAATGTACAGGAGATGGGCCAGGCCCATACAGCTGCTTGCTTCTGCTTCCTGGTAGAGCATATCATCTCTTACCTCTTGGACAACTTTAGGCGCGCAGTGGCAAAACTGGCTGTTGCAGACACAACAGCTGTAAAGAAGACAAAAATTCTCCTGGCAGACTTTGGGCTGGCCTGGAGTGCCAACAAGACGGGGGTCCTGCAAGTGATGGAGATGACCTTTGCTAAAACAAAACACAAGAAGAAGATCAGTGCTGTTTTTAATAAATTTTGCAAGTTTACCAAAGCTTTTGCTGGGCAAAGGCTTCATCTGGTGGTTTACCTGGGGTATCTCTTTTACTTTGGGATGAGCGCGTCCGTAGAGGATCTTGACAGGGCCCTCTTAGGGATTGACAAGGCCAGGCTCTCCCTGGATGGGAAGAAGGCCCCTCCAGGTTACAACTTGGTTGACCATGTTATCCAGGACGCCCTGGTCCTGGCTGGGATATACGGGTTTGTGGCCCGCCTGAGAAGCTGCTGCTTCACTCCCACCTGACCATACTGCCTTTCACCAGCAGGCGGGAATACTTCAATAAGGGTGTATCCACCATCCACGGTGTGGCAGTGGAGGTTGTGCGTCATCTCCATTGCGGGGTGGGTACATACTGCTGAACCCATTATAGGCGCTCTTAATTTTTTCTCTATATCAATAAACATCTTTATACTCTAGATTAAAGTTTATTGTAAATAATTTTTTATGTCTTATTTTAGCAAACAAGATTTGCAAAATATACTCCAGAGAAGGTCTTAATAAAAGCATAATAATATATGTTTTTAAAATATACTTCTAATTTGAACACTTTACATTTAACTTTTTTAATTTGATTTTTATATTTATTTGACAAAAGTGATATAAATATATTTGCGTAATCCAGTATCAAGTGTTGGGATAACCTTAGACGCCATAATAAAAAATAATTATAAATAAATAAATAAATAAATTACTACCCTCTATTGATGGTCCTGCTGAATGTTATTGTGAGCTTAGAAGCTTCTAAATATAAAATGATAATTAATAAATCTTGAATAGTAAATTAGAGAATATAAAAAAGTCAGACAATCTAAGCCTTTAATTGATTGGCTGTTTGGCAAGACACGCAGGGATGAACAAATCACCATGGCCATAGAGTTTGGCCACAGTCTCAGCTGGGAGGGTGTGGATCCCAGCCTGCAGCAAATTAAACAGGTCCTCAGTCCCAGTTGGGGTTCCTTGCTTGACAACTCACTTGAGCCATCCAAAGACTTCCTCAATGGGATTTAGGAAGGGCAAGTAGGCAGCAAAGAAGAGAAGACATAAATTTACTGTGGCCAATTGCTGGGGGCCCACTGCGCTGTTGGTGTCAATCATTGGGAATTCCTCAAGAATATCAGCCACCTTATGGAGACCAACATTGTCCAGCACAATTATGTTGGTGAAGCCCGAGCTTGTGCGCCTCAGGTGCTCCTGGACCAATCAGAGAAATGATAGGAAGGTCTGGCTATTGTGAGATCCCAATATCATTTGGTACAGCTTAACCCCCTTTGGACCAAGGAGAGCCACCATCAAATAGGCTGTGGCGTGGACTGCAGCACGCCAAGCCATCCTGTCATTTGAGCCTTTGGGGACATACCCATATGCATTGCACATTGACGAGGCAAATGCTGCTTTGTCAATGTAGTAGAATTTGACTGTCCCCTTGACTTTGAGGGCAGTGTATGCCTCAGCATATTTTTTATGAGTCTTAATGTTGTTTGGGCTGTTTTTATTATAGGGAGATACCCTAAGCTTTTTCCAGGAAAAGCACATTCCATTGAGCAGATGGTAGTAAAAGGAAATCAAGGCCTCAACCCCAAAAGTAGATTTGACCATGGCCTGTATATTTGCCAGTTCAAGATGGCAGTCCCAGGTTATCCACTGGCAGATTGCCCATTTGTGCTCCTTGGTGAGCATGGTAGAAACACGCAAGGATTTCTCTGCAGCAAGGACTTGACCCGTGTTGATGAACTTGTTGAAGGTCTTGCTGGTGTACTTGGGATCCACTCCAACAAGGGCTGTGGCTGCCTTGTAATTACCTGATTCACACATTAGCTTAAGCAAGATGATGCGTTTGATGTCAGGGATGTGCTTCTGGGCGGGCTTTTTAGCAGTGGGGATTGGCTTGTTGGCATTGGGCACAACACAGGGCATGGGTACCTTGTTGTAGAAGGCTGCAACCTTTTTGAGCACTAGCTGTCCCTCATCAGTTTGGTAGAACTCAGGCTCCTTGTCCTCTTCCTAGTTGCCATCACTGACATAGGGCTTGTAGCTAGTATCAAGTACAGGCTTCACCTTCTCTAGCATGGCTGACGGGACTGACTCTTGCCGGTAAACAATGTCAAACACATACAAAGTAAGTTCTACCTCCTTGTTTCTAACTTTCTTGGTGGTGGTAACCTTGGTGGGCTTCTGGGTCAGCTTGGGGACCCAAGGGTTGATGCTCTGCAACCTAGCAGCTTGTGCTCCTTGAACCGGCTGTGTCAGTGCAGTGTCACTATCAAACTCTCCTCTCATGTCTCCTTCTTGGGTTAGCACTTGGGTTGCACTAACTCTATTCTTTGACTTTCAGGGACAACTGTGACTGCAGTGCACAACAGGTGCATTGGTACTCTGTTGTTGTGTTCCTTCCAATTTTAAATTTAATAAAATATTAAATAAATTTCAATTAAGTTACTCCCTAATTTTAATTTTTGCTTTTATCTGAATATGGATATTCAATTAGAGTTTTTCCCACCCAATATCCCAATTATAGATTTTTTATTTCTTAATTAGTTGTTTTTGGTTTTACACCACCCATTTTGGAGCATCCAAAATCATTTCCACCCTTTTCCCCAGATTTTATGCCAAATTAAGCACCCAACACAATATTTTTTAAATTTATGTCTCAGATTGTGTACCCTATTTTAGATACCTTGGTATCATTATTGATTACAATCCATTGTAAAAACTGATTGAGTGATTTTGTTTACATAGTGAGTTGCTATTATGTTTTGTTTTTGGATTGAGTTTTGACTTACCTTGCTTGGGTGTATTTTGTCACCAATTAACATAGTAAACATATGTACACCAAAAGTCAACTCACACCATTTTTTTGTGAATTGATGTATTTGGAATTGTATTTTGAATGGTTTTGCTTTGTGTGTGAGCACTTTGTTGCTGTGTTGACTCATTTTGCCCATTAACGCCAAAAAAACCTGTTAACAGAGTATATATTTTAACCTGATAGTTGGATTTTGTTTAAATCTGAAATTATTTTGTTTAAATATGAAGTATTTTTGGTTGTTGCATAGCTTCTAAAACTACTGTACTATATTTTGAGTCTGGTGCATAAAGATTGCACATTATAATGCAAATCTCACACACACAAATCAAAGCAATAGCAAATAAAATTCATAACACACAAAACCAAGACATAAACAAAGCAAAGCCAACACTATCTCAGGGCCAAGTTGTATAAATAAATACATACATACATACATACATACATACATACATACATACATACATACATACATACATACATACATACATACATACATACATACATACATACATACATACATACATACATACATACATACATACATACATACATACATACATACATACATACATACATACATACATACATACAATATAAAAACATTGAATGAAAATTAATTTAAAGTCTTTTTTGGGTGAAAAATTGCACAAAATTAAATTAATACTATAAAAGTGATGAAAAAAATACAGTAGTTTTAAAAGCTATAGCAACAAGCAGAATTACTTCAGATTTAAACAAAATGAACTCAGATTTAAGCAAACCCTTATTCAAGAAAGTTTCAGGAATCAAATAATCTAAGTATTTTTGGTGAGCTAGCAAAATGTCAAACAATAAACAAAATATCACTAACACATAATAAAAAATTATATCAAACATCAAAAGGTGTAGTTCAAAATACAAACAAAATGAACTGGCACACCAAGTAAAATAGATTGATGCTATTCTGGAATATATTATAATCCTATCTAGATTCAGACGAGGCACTGTCAGGAATATTTCTGACAAAGAAATTCCAGAAATCAGTGTTTGTAGCACCCTTGTGCCAAACAAAGGAAAACACTATTTGCAGCAGTTCCCCTTATTGGGGAAGCTGCCGCAAAAGGAACATAGAAGAAACAAGAATTTAAAAATTTGGACTTTGATAATTTTGCCTTTTATAGGCCAGCTGTGTGGTAGACCACCAGCCTCCTGCTGGCTGGACGCCCAGCTTAGCGGCTTGCCCATGTGCGCTACTGCCAGCCAGCTGCTGGCGGAGCACACACCACAGCTGACCTGCCCCCCACTCTATGAGAAAACTTTCAAATTGGAAAATCAAAAAAGGAATTTCCACAAGTCCTGTTTTGGGGGAAACTGCTGCCCAAATTGGGACTTTTTCAAATTCAGGAGAGGCTAAAAAGCCCCACTGCATCAATATTCATGCATCAAGTGCAACTAATTAATTTGGGTGCATGAAAGAAACCCAATCTTTCTCATGCCACTTCCAGCCAAGAATTGATAATAAATTTCCACTTGATCCATCCCAATGCCACCCCAGAAAGGAAATCTCAGACAACACCCAGTGTTTAGGGTTCCCAATCCAATGTTTTTCAATATTTATGTCATAAAAGGGCACTAGTATACAGTAGTTTTAAAACCTGTTGAGATAAACATATGTTATTCAGTTCAGAACGCATGAACTCAGTCTAAAAATGAAATAAAAAATTAAGGAATTTATATTAAATTACAATATATTTGAATCCACTTTATTTTCATTTTTAGACAGAGTTCATGTGCTCTAAACTGAATAACATATGTTTATCTCAAAAGGCTTTAAAACTACTGGATAATAAAGATCAATCAATTGATGATAGTTGCTCTATCATTATATGGAACTACCCTCAATAGTTATCACATAAAACATCTAAAAGACTTTACTACCACCAAAAGTCAGACACTAAGCTTTTTAAATCATTTCTCAGGAGCCAGAAGATGAACCATCTTATCTTCTCTGCTGTTATTACAGCCTGCCTAGGGATTGAGGGCCACCAAACTACCTTTAAACTATATGGGCCTTTCCACAAACCCACTGACAAGTATTAATACCAGGAGCCAGCACAACTAAACTCCTACCAACACTACTCCTGGCCCACATTAGTTTTCCCCTTTCAACATTGTCCATAGCTGTATACATCTTTACATACTATATACTCACATACTTTTCCAGTAATTTTGGACAATTTAACAAACATGCCAAGGTGTTCTGTTAGATATTGATGATATACCCAATTGTCACCTCCCTGACTGGGTTCCAAGTGTCAAAATTGGCCCTCTAACTCTCTAGAATACTCCCCCACATGCTGGATATTTACAGGCACCAAAAAAAGAACTAAAATGAAACAAAGATAGAGCAACCTGGAATCAAGATTTAACAAACCAAAAAAATGCAGTCATACAAGATGTGTAGTATTAGAAGCCTAAAATAGAAAATTAACAGTTTAACAGCCAATCAAAAGCTACCCAATTTAGGAAAAGATGCATTTTATTCATTTTAATGGCTCCTGATTTGTATGAAATGGTTTTGAGAACCTTCTAAATATGGACTCAAGATTATAATAAAAATAAATCATAAAATTTTAAACTTCTACTTTTAGTGATTTTTTACTTAGGTTTTATTACATTGGTTTTAACAACAACAACATTTTTGATGGCACCAGCAAACAAGCCAGCAGCAGCCAAGCCAGCTTTAATGGAGGCAAGGCTCAGAACGTAAAGGCACCTGTTTATACCCAAGCCTTTGAGGCAGGTAACAAGGAAGCTGACCTGTACCTGACCACTGACCCCTACAGCTTTGACTTGGTTGAGAGTCACTTAGCATCTAGCTCTGCCTCCACCCCCTTTCCCACCCCTGCACAAGGTGCCAACCAACCAGCCAATCAGAATGGCAAGCCTGGTTTGGAACAAATGCCCACCAATAACCAACTTACTCTCCCTACAGCCAATCAGGCTTCAGCTCCTGCAGCCCAGTGCACTAAGCTCCAAATAATTACTGCCCAAATTCTCCAAGAAATTGTGGCACTCATTCAGTGTGGCCTGACCTGGGACCAGATTGCCACCCAATTAAAATTTACCTGGGACACCATCATGCAGGAGTTCAACAACCTGATGAAAAAGGGGACCCTGATTGGGACAACCAAGAAACCAAAGAAGGCCCCATAATGCCAGACCAATGATGCATATCCAATTATGCTTGATCTAAAGCAGCTAGACCCTAATGTCACAAGTGACAAATACCTGATATCAAATAGCATGGAAAACCCCCAAATTACAAGACTCAAACCCCGGGACCCTATGGCTGCCAGCCTGTGTGCCCAGCCACCTGCATTTTTTTGGGCTCAAATCAGAAATAGATTTGACTTTGGAAAAACTGTTGCAATAGTAGCAAATTCAAAGCCCCATGTAGGAATCAAACCCGCTCCTAGCTGCCAGGCAAGGCAAGCAGGAAGGGGATATTTGCCTGCACCTGGATTTGCTTCAAAAAGCAAAAATCCAGGTGCAGGAATCATTCCCGCCCTGGTGGCAGCTGCAGGCCTGTTCTGGACCCCAAAAGCTACGCCCAAGCCTTGGCAGGGTTGGCTGGGCCTGGGCAGGCTAAATTTAGCTGCCCAGTAAACCCAGTTCAAGCCCACCCTCCATTAAGTAATTTGGGGTCCTCAATTGGGGACCCCTTTTTTAATCAAGTTCTTTGGCCTCAGGAATGCCTGTCAAGCCAGTCCAAAAATGATGATCAAATTGGGAAAACCCCAATGACCCCTGAAACCAAACCTTCCAGAACCAATGACCAGCCAAGTCAAGATGGACTACCAAAAAGCCAAACAAATGTTCCTGAAAACCCCAAAAATGACCATGAAGCAGCCAACCAAATAGCAGAAAATGAGATACCAAGCCTTGCCACACAGATAGCACCAGAAGAATGCCCAGAGGCACTTTCATGTGAGTAAGTATATAAATAAGAAGCACTTGAAAAATTTCTGTATTGTCATCCTTAACAAATAAAGTTGTTATGGACCTTTGGTTCACCAATCTGTCAGGATTCACCTTTTTCTTGTAACTGCTATTCTTTATCCACACTTATTTGGCTTTATGGTTTTTAAGATTACCTATGATTATTCTGTTTCAGTCTATTCATGTTCTCCTTCTTCTCCCCTTCATTTCACACCTTTTGGGGTCAAAATTGGGCTTCTTTAAGCCTAGTTATAACCTAAATGTTGGTTAATATTATTTTTGAACTTCCCTTACCTTCCACTACTGGATTTGAACCCTGAATCTACATGAAGAAGTTAATAATTTGGTTCTGAACTACTTACCTTTTACTATACTGTAAATTCAGAACCTAAATGTAAAAATGCGGGATTGTCAAATCCTTGGTCCAAATTTCAAATCACTTTTGCAGGCAACTCAGCTGAGTGAAAAATAAAAGATTTAATAAAATCAAAAATTTAATTTGACTTTTTTTGATTTATTTAAATTGGCAAATTTTGAATATCTTGAGCAGATAACTCAACTAACAAAAGACAAAACCCAGTAAACAAATGTGGGATACATGAATCAGAAGTGCAGGATTCTAATGTACAATTTGAGATTTTTTTATTTCAAAAAAATCATAGACATCATGTAAAACTTAACAAATATGAAATTGCGGGATTGTCAAATCCAAGAACCAAGTTTCAAATCATAATTGCAAGGAATTTGAAATAAATATAATTTAAGAGTGTCTCAAAAAGGATGCTAAAGGATCTAGAGTGGGTTTGTGCTGATTCTTTTAGGAATCATAGGCATTCTCAAAAATCACCCTATTCCATTTTAGGACGGCTAAAATTTAGATGCTTGATTACAGTAGATTTTAAAAATGCTAATAATAAAATAAATTATATATTACAATCTGTTTTTACCATGTTGCCTTTTCCTTGGTGTGTTGATAGTTCATTTGCTGTTGATAAGGTTTTTGCATTTAATTGGATGGTTTCACCTCCAGTTGCCTTGGCAATAGGAAATCAAGCTGCCTCCCTGAGACCAACTGTGGTTGCGGAGGCAGCTTGATTTCCTATTGCCAAGGCAACTGGAGGTGAAACCATCCAATTAAATGCAAACACCTTATCAATAGCAAATGAACTATCAACACACCAAGGAAAAGGCAACATGGTAAAAACAGATTGTAATATATAATTCTATTTTATTATTAATATTTTCTGAAATCTACTGTAATCAAGTATCCTTAACAGCAGTACATGAATACATAGTGCAGTAAACTGATGGTTTATCTTTCCCCCTCCTTTCTTCCTTGAAAATAAGTTTTGTTGGCCCCTTGGCTACGCTGGGGGCCAAAAAGCTTTTAAAAAATTTCTGCGCCATCAGGAGAGTAGCTCATAAATCATTATATGGGCTTATGGTTGCTATATTAGTGACTTAGAGTGCAGAATATTGCATCATTTACAGTTTAAACAATTTTACATTTCACTTAATTTCATGTCTAAACATGGTTGTTGAGATTGTATTTTCCATTTGATTTTATCCAGAGTGGAGCTTCTTGATTTGGGTTGATTTGCCCTAGTTTCTTACTTTACATTAATTTGGATTCCAGTTCCCGCAATTAATATCTGAGTTTACTAGTGGCATTCAAAAGTGATTTGAAATTTGGTTCTTGGATTTGACAATCCCGCAATTTCAAAAAACATAGTAAACCTAATGAAAATGGTTGATGGATTTGAATGCTTCAAAACTGATTCCAGTTAATTCATTTTGTCCATTGGAGATATGCAGTTCAACTTGAACTTTTCAAAGTGTCTATGAGTTCCTTCATTTTTAAAAAATCAAATAAAAATACAAAGAAATTAATTTAATTAAAAAAAGGCTATCCCGCAAAAGTGATTCAAAATTTGGACCAAGGATTTGACAATACCACATTTTTACTTTTAGGTTAGGAATTTACAGTACACTTGATTACATTCTTTCAAGCTTCAGACTTAGTTTTTCCTTTACTTTTTGCTTGCTTTAACATCATCCAAGCATTGCTGTAACTGCGTTTCTTCTCCTGGTGTCTCTTGACTGCAACTTAAATTTTTTAAGTTAAACTCAAACCATGTGTGTCTTCCCAGATCTTTTACTTTATTAAAGTACTATTAACCTTCTTAGGTTAAATTGTTCATTCCAAGTTGCACCTCACTTTCCTAAGCTTAATAAAAGGCTTGGTTCTCCAGTATTAACAATAAGTTGAGATTGTTTGACTTGCACCCCAAAAAGATACTTGTTAGGTTTTATGGCTTGTGTTTTCCTCTCCAAATTTTTACTCTTAGCTCCATCTTAGTTTATGATTCCTTTTGACTTTATCCTTCACCAGTTAGGGAAATTTTATAGTGGTACTCACAATTTAATTGTTGATAGCTTCAACCCCCCTGCTAGTGCAGACCATTTCCCAGACTTAGAAATTGACTTTTTGACCAAATCATTAGTCATTAAGACTGGTCTTTATTTTATTTTCTTAGGGTTAATAAATTGCCTTAGTCCTTATTTCACTTCATATAAGCTCTTAGGAGCCTTAGTGCAGTTATTATTGCAGAACTTGCCTACCTTTTTATACTTGAAAAATATAAAAATGCTTGGTTTAAAGGCATTAGTTTACAATAATTTACCCCAAGCCTTCAGACCTTACAAATCTGTTTCTGTACTTATTTTTGATACTCTTCTATCTGCAAACACCAAAGCGTCAGTACCCATCCACAGGGATAGATAGCCAGACTCCAGTTGTTAAAACCAAATCCTTTGACTACTATCTCTCACCCAACACTTCATTTGACCCTGTACATTTCATTGAGTATCCCCCAAACCCTGATCACAAACCCTGGACCTTGGAAGACTTGCAGTGGTACACTCATCCAAACGCCCCCAAGGAACCCTACCAAATTGTCCATGATGGCAAAGCAATCACCATTTACCCTTTGGTCTTCAACAGGAAATAAAACAACCCTTATATCTACTTGGTTCCCATGGAACCACCTCCAACACCCAAACCAACCATCTCAACCCCACCCACTTCTGATGCTACTGGCCAGAGTAGTCAATTCCTGGGAGTTCTTTATCTAGCGCTCACAGGATTGATTGATTCTGCCTTGCAAGCAACTGGGCCCTGGGCTGTGGCTGGGAAGGCCCTTTCATACCTGGTAAAGTGAGGTTCCATCATCTGGTGGGCCATGACAGTACCTGTTTTGACTCCTCTCTCACCTTCTGAAGCTCCACAGTACTCCTGGTATCCTGACATTATGACAATCTACCCAAACTCAGTGACCTGGGCCCCAAGATGTTATTAGCACTTGGGGCTACTTGTATGTTTGTTTTTATGATTATCAATTATTACTGTTATTTGTGGCTATCATCCAAAATCTCCTCCATGTGGAAGAGAACAACCTGGCCTTGGATAATTCCAAGGATGCTCCAGAGAGAAAAGACCCAATAACAGCAACCTCCTCCCAAGTAAAGATCATTATTTTGAACCAAACCACTTCCAATGTGACCATGTTCCAGATGGGCAAGATCAGCCTAGAGGAAGCTATAAGAGCCATGCCGGCACTGCAACTGTACTTCCTAGCCAATGCCGTTGCCTACCCCAACGCCACAGTCAAAGTCTTGGGAGTAGCCTCCATGCTAACAGGGGATTCCCTAGATTGGTTTGGCAAGGCCACCACCAACAATGTAGAATTTTTCTTAGACTATGCTCAATTTGAGGCTGAACTAATGGCATCAGAAGAGGACCAAAATACCTGAAACTTTGCCTTCATGACTCTGTTAGAGTTCAAGAAAAACGGCCGCCCACTTCAGACCTATGTAGAAGAGTTTGTCAAACTACAGACCTCTGCTATGCTGAACAACAAAATTGCCACCATCCTATTCAGAAAGGGCGTGAACCCAAGTTTAAAGGACTTCCTCAAGAATCCCTCAAAATTGGGTTAGAAGAACTGCTTGTACTCTTCTAAGGACTAAGCTTAAACCAAGAAACCCACAGTGCCACCCCCCATGGACCCCAAGTGGCCAGAAGCCCCACTGCGGCAAGACCAGCCATGACACCCAAGGAGCTGCAACAACATTACAGAGATGGGTTGTATTTACACTGCCATAAAGCAGGGCACTAGACCAGGGGCTGTCCCAGAAGAAACCAAACTTCAGGCTCCCTTGTCCAATTAAACACTACCTCCTAGTCTTATAAGTATATCATAGTGACCTTAGAAGTAGGGGATAAAGTATTTCACAAAAAGGCTTTCTTAGACACAGAAGCTGATGAAAGTTTCATTGACCCCACATTGGCATCCAAGCTAGGGCTCACCCCCTTAGATACTCAATTCCAAGTCACTATGGGAAATAGTTCAACTGACATTGGCCAAGAATGTAACCAACACCTTGAGCTGAAGATTGGGCAAAACACTTACCCCTTGTCTGTTATCTTGTTGAAAGGATTACCACACCCCTTAACACTTCAAGACTCCTGGGCTGACAAGCATGGTGCAATCCTGTACTATTGTAACCAAACTGTAACCTTGGGAAAAGGTTATACCCCTGACACTTTACCCATTCAGCTAAGCCCACACGTAGTACCCCCCACAAAACTCATGACTATGCAATTGGACCCTTGCTCAGGAGAGCTGCCCTCAGCCCTCAAGAAGTGGGCCAGTGTCTTCAGTAAAGAGGCGGCAACTCAACTACCTGAGCACTCTATCTACAACCACGCCATTTATTTAATCCCTGATACGCAACCTAGCCACAGACTCATCTATAGTTGCAACCACAAAGAACAGGTGGCCTTGAAAGCGTACATTGAAGAAATGACTAAGAAAGGATTTATCCAAGTCTCAAAGGCCCCATGCTCTTCTCCCTTAATATTCATTGGGAAGAAAGATGGGGGAATGAGACCTTGTGTAAACTACCAGAAGCTGAAAAAATCACAGTGAAAACCCAATACCCCATATCTAATGCTGATGAACTTTGTGACATCTTGACTGGGGCACAAGTATACTCTAAGATTGACCTCCAAGAAGCTTTTAACCAAATCCAAATCAAATAAGGCAATGAATACAAAGCGGCTTTAAAAACTTGATATGGACTCTATGAATACCTGGACATGCCTTTTGGGCTATACAACACCCCTAGCACCTTTCGGAGGATAATTAACTCTGTCCTTGGAGAACAACTTGACCAATTCTGTGTGGCATACCTCAATAACATCCTGATATATAGCAAAACACACAAAGACCACCTCCACAGCCTGAACATCATATTAGAGAAACTAGTAGCAGTCAACCTCCACGTCAAACTCAAGAAGGGTGAGTTCTTTCAACCTGAAGTAGAATTATTGGGCTACATGATAAAAACTGGGGGATTTGTCATGGCTCAAGATAAAGTAGGTGCGGTCATAGCCTGGCCCACCCCCACCTGTCAGAAAGACGTTAGAAGTTTCTTGGGGCTAGCAAACTACTATAGAGATTTCATAATTTTTTTCTCAGATTACTCTGCCCCTGACCTGCATTTGCTTGGACAAAGTCCAGTTTGAGTGGACCCCTGACTGTGTTGTTGCCTTTGAAGCCCTGAAGTTGGCCTTTACCTCTGCACCTGTGTTGACCATGCCTGACCACACTAAACCGTTCATCCTGGAAACTGACACTTCCAACTTTGCCCTGGGAGGGGTGCTTGTTCAAGAAGGAGGGGATGGTATGCTACATCCTGTAACATACTACTTAAAAAAGATGATCCCTGCCAAAGGAAATTATACCATATATAATAAAGAATGCTAGCAATAATGAAGACCCTGAAGCACTGGCGCAGATACCTATGCGGCGCTGAGCACCCAGTAAAGGTCCTAACAGACCAAAAAAACTTGGTTTACTTCTTCAAACCACGTCAGCTTAACTAACAACAAGCAAGATGGGCTCTAGAACTGGCGGACTACGTACTAGAAATTGACTATAAACCTGGAAAATTAAACATTGTCCCAGATGCCCTAAGTAGAAGAGCCAACCTGATCCTGTCCTCCACAGAGTTGAGAGATCACAACACCCATACCCTGCTGGATACAATCAATGGAAGAATACATCTAAACTACCTGAAAATTGTTGCTAAGAAATCAGACGTATTAGAAGCCCAGGCAAAGGACCCTGCTGCCAAGACCATTGTTTCAGAACTCTCAATGCAACTAGACAGCCCCCTGTACAAAAGAGGTTACTCATTAAAGGGAACCACCTTACTGTTCCAAGGAAGAATCTATGTACTGAAAGGATTGGCTCAGATTTCTGTCCTAAAGGACTATCACAACTCAGAACTAGCTGGCCACCTGAGCCACCACAAAACCCAAAAAAGCATCAAAAGAAATTACCTGGGGCCAAAGATAGACACAGATGTTATCAACTACAATGAGGGCTGTGAGACATGAGGGTGCATCAAAATAAGACGCTCTAAACCAGAAGGTCTCCTCTTCCCCCTGGACATCCCTTCAGGCCCCTGAAAATTGGTATCCATGGATTACATAGTTGAACTCCCATCCTCTAAGGGCTATAACACAATTCTAGTGATGGTTGATTGTTTCACCAAAATGACTTACTTTGTCCCCACCACTACCCATTGCACTGCTGCTTAAACTGCCTGTCACTTTCATGACCAAATATGCACCCAACATGGAACCCCAGAAGAAATAGTGACAGACTGAGGACCACAGTTCATCTATCACTATTGGGCTCAAGTGATGAAAGACCTAGGAATCAAATGATTTGTGTCCACTTTGTATCATCCCCAGACTGACAGTCAAACCAAACAGGTAAACCAGATTTTGGAACAGTACCTCTAATGCTACGCAAACACCGACCAAGAAAACTGGGCAGACCTATTATCCACGGCTCAGTACACATACAATAGCAAAGACTATGCGTCCACCAGGATGTCTTCCTTCAAAGCCAATTACAGATTTGACCACACTTGGGACCCCAAGATTGGAAACCAGGAGTCTAACAAAGCGGGTAGAACCTGGATGGAACACATCCACAAAACCCATATGACCTGCTCCTAAAACCTAACCCGCACAGTACAGACTTACAAAGCCTTTGCTGACAAAAAGCAAACCCCTGGGAAGCCGCTAGAGATTGGGGACAAGGTCTATCTAGACTCAAGGAACATACCCCTAAATGCCCCATGCCGGAATTTAGCCCACCAAAGAAGCGGCCCCCACCAGATCACGGGCCAAGTAGGTGAAGTAGCTTATTGCCTGAAGTTACCCGCCACCTGGAAAATACATAACATTTCCGCTGAGCCTTGCTGTTCAAAAAGGATGGAACTTCCCTAACCCACCAGAAACTGGAGAATGCCTCTCTGCCCATCCCATTAGGGAGATCCCTTGAACACAAAGTAGAGTATATACACAGCAACCATACCCACTACTGCAAGCCACAGTACTATGTCAAATGGCTAGGATACCCGCCCAAGGAAAGCACCTGGAAATCAGCTGACAATCTAACCAACACAGCTGATGCTGTTTGCCAGTATTGGCAGAAGAAGAAAGCCAAGTCCATTTTATAAAGGGATAGTTTTATAATAGTTAAAAATTCAAAGCCCCAGATGGGAAGCAAACCCACTCCTAGCCGCCAGGCAAGGCGAGCAGGCAGGGAGATTTGCCTGCACCTGGATTTGCTTTAGAAAGCAAAAATCCAGGTGCAGGAACCATTACTGCTCTGGTGACAGCTGCAGGCTTTTTCTGAGCCCCAAAAGCTACACCCAAGCCTTGGCTGGGCCTGGGCAGACTAAATTTAGCTTCCCAGTAAACCCAGTTCAAGCCCACCCTCCATTAAGTAATTTGGGGTCCTCAATTGGGGACCCCTTTTTTAATCAAGTTCTTTGGCCTCAGGAATGCCTGTCAAGCCAGTCCAAAAATGATGATCAAATTGGGAAAACCCCCATGACCCCTGAAGCCAAACCTTCCAGAACCAATGACCTACCAAGCCAAGATGGACCACCAAAAAGCCAAACAACTGTTCCAAAACCCCAAAAATGACCATGAAGCAGCCAACCAAACAGCAGAACCTGATATGCCAAGCCTTGCCACACAGATAGCACCATAAGAATGCCCAGAGGCACTTGAATATGAGTAAGTATATAAATCAGAAGCACCTGAAAAAGTTCTGTACTGTCATCCTTACAAAATAAAGTTGTTATGAACCTTTGGTTCACCAATCTGTTTCCATACTTATTTTTGATACTCTTCTATCTGCAAACACCAAAGCGTCAGTACCCATCCATAGGGATAGATAGCCAGACTCCAGTTGACAAAACCAAAGCCTTTGACTACTACTGCCCACTCAACGCTCCATTTGGCCCTGTGCATTTCATTGAGTATCCCCCAAACCCTGATCACAAATCCTGGACCTTGGAAGACTTGCAGTGGTACACCCACCCAAACACCCCAAGGAACCCTACCAAATTGCCTGTGACAGCAAGGCAATCACCATTTAACCTTTGATATTCAACAGGAAATACAAAAATCCTGCTGCCTATCTATTCCCCATGGAATCACCCCTGACACCCAAACCAACCATCTCAACCCCACCCACTTCTGATGCCACTGTCCAGAGTAGTCAATTACTGGGAGTGTTTTATCTGGTGCTCACAGGATTGATTGATTCTGCCTTGTCAGCAACTGGGCCCTGGGCTGTGGCTGGGAAGGCCCTTTTATATCTGGTGAAGTTAGGTCCCATCATCTGGTGGGCCATGTCAGTACCTGTTTTGACTCCTCTCTCACCTGCTGGAGCTCCACGGTACTCCTGATATCCTGACTAAAACCTCCAAAACAAACCAGCGTAGTACCTTCTATGGTCAAAACCTGCCCACTGAAGGATCTTATTAGCCTAGCCAATAGGAGTGCCAACCCAAGCAATATCCCTGTAATAACTTGGACCACCACCAATGGAGAACTGTGGAAATTTCCCCTAAAAAGGGTTGCTAAATGATAACAAATACTATGTCTCAAAGAAGGAAATCAAGATTCCCCAGCCCAGAACATCCAGTGATGAATTTTCTAAATTGGATGCCACTGAGGATTTCTAAGCCCTGGTAAATGCTACCACCCGGCCCACAAGAATTTACAAAAGTTTTCACAGTTTTGATGAACATACTTATACCCAGGAGATGACATGAAGCTGCTCATTGTCATCCTTACAATAAAGTGTTACAAACCTTTGGTTCAAGTAGGGGTTACCCTACCTCCTTTTAGTACTTTATCATTTTCAATTTGATCTCCCATTTTTTCCCTGCTTCCCACCAAGCCCAAGAAAACACGGACCAACTGTCCAAATTATTATGTCCTCCAGGAGCTCCCTACAGCTTGGTCTATTTTAAAGAGTATCCTCCAAACCCAGATTATTTGGAATTTACAGAGGAGATCATAATTTACAACTCAGAAGCCTATACCAGAGAAACAGAGCTTATTGATTGTGAAGGAACTTGGATCACCATGTCACCCTTGCTATTTTGCAACAAGTATAACTACCTGCCCACATATTTTATACCAATGACCCCTCCCTTGATCCTGAAGCCCAAATTCCCTCAAGAATATGTTGCTACTAGCAAGTCCATCTCCACCCAGATATTTGGAGTCATGTACATCACCCTCATTGGTTTAATCAATTCCATGGTGCCCACCAGTGAACCCTGGGCCACCTTGGGAAATCACTATCCTACATTGTAAAATTAGCTCCCATTCTGTAGTGGGCCCTTCCTTCTGGGCCTTTGGGCCGTCTGCCTGCAAGTTATCAGGAACCTACCTGTCAGGGATCCAACCAGCGGGGGGTTCCTGAGAAATTGTGGGCAGACGGCCTGCGGGCCCAGTAGGGAGAGCCCACCACAAGATTGGGGCTAACTTTATAATATAAGATAACAATTTTCCAAGGACTGTCCAAGGACTGTTTACAGGCACCATAGAATCAATCAACCCTGTGAGGGTGATATACATCATCCTAAATATCTGGGTGGAAGTGGATTCATTAGTGGCAACGGATTCTTGCGGGCAGTTGGGCCGCAGGGTGAGGGGTGGTGTCATTGGAACCAAATATGCGGACTGGAAATTATACTTGTCTTGGAATAGCAGAGAGGGCCAGATGATTTTGGTGCCTTCTCTGTAAAGGACTTCCATCTCTCTAGTTCTAGCTTTGGGGTCGTGGATCAGGATTTCCTCTAGAGTAAACTCAGAATACGCCGGGTTGGGTGGGTACTTGGTGAAATGTACTGGGCCAAAGGGAGCTCCTGGTGGATGGTAAAGGTTGGGCGGCTAGTCTACAGTTTCTTGGGGTAGGTGAGTGTGGGGTGCAGAACTGCAAGACGTAGGCTGTAAATGAAATAGAACTAATAACAAGTATGGTATGATCTGATTGAACCAAAGGTTCATGTCACTTTATTGCAAGAATGGTGATGGGCATCTTCCTGGCGGTCCAGGGTATAAGTATGCCCATCTGTCATGGTAAAACTTTCACAAAATTCTGTGGCCCGGGTTTTCCTGTTCACCAGGTCTTCCCAGTCTTTGGTGGCATCAATTGCAGGGGTTATTCCATTGGATGGCTTGAATTGAAAATGCTCAAATTTCCTAGTCAGGTTGTGGGATTGGTTGTCTCTGGGTGGCCCGCGTTCTATGGGAAGGTTCTCTGTTTCCCCTTCTGCATGGGCCAAAGTTATTCCAGGATCTGTGGCTGGGCCCGCCTGCTGATTGGTTGAGTTAACAGGAACCTTTATTGTGGGGAGTATTGATGTAGGTGAATTAGATTTATCAAGCTTCAAAGGATTTTCTGAAGTCAAATCCTGCTCTGGTTTGAGCCCAAAAAACTGCAGGCAGCTGGCCCTGCTGGCTGGCGGCCCGTGGAGAGCCAGGGCTCAAATCCCGTAGTTGAGGCCTTTCAATAAGCATAGTCAATAATAATTTGTCACTCATGACACTACCACAGGATGGATCCCTGAAATTATGGCAATCTATCTTAATCACGGTAACCTGGGCCCCAAGATGTTGTTAACTCTTGGGGCAACTTGTATGCTATTTTCATTAATTTCAGCTTACTATGCTTACAAGCTAGTTACCAAATTTACTTGCTTCAGTAATTAACCCCCAAAGCAGCACAGAGCCCAAGTACACCACACCTGGCATTGGGAACACAAAGACTCAAACTTGAAAGTCCAGAATGTTATAGTAAACCAGTCCATGACCAAAGTGGACATACCACAGATGGGCAAACTCACCTTGGAAGAAGCCCACAGAGCCATTCCTGTACCCCATATGCATTTCCAAGCCAATATAAATTTATACTCTAATTTCACAGAAAAGGTCCTGGGTGTAGCCTCCATGTTTTCTGGAAAGACATTAGACTGGTTCAGAAAAGCCACCATTGAGGATGTTGAATTATGCCTAGACTACACCAGATTTGAGAACAAGCTTATAGCCACTAGCGTCAATTAAAACACCCACCACCACGTCCTCATCAACTTACTGGATATTAAGCAAGGATTCCATACCCTACAAGCTTACACTGATGAGTACATCAAACTGAAGACTAGAACCCAACTCAAAGACAAGTTATCCACCATCCTGTACAACTGAGGAGCCTTCCCCTCCTTGAAAGAACTCCTCAAGCACCATCCCCACATGCTTGGCTTAGATGAATTACTCCTCCTGTTCAGAGGATTGAGCTTTAATCAATAAGGCGCCCCCTCTGCTGCACTGTGCTCTAACTGCACTCAGACGTCCAGCAGACAGGACATGTCTCCCAAGGAGTTAAAACGTCACTACTGTGATGGGTTGTGCTTTTATTGTCACAAACCCAGCCATCTCATCAAAACATGTCACAAGAAGAGTACCCCAACTATTTCCATGGCACAAATAAATACCTCTTCTCAGTCCTACAAGTTTATTCAAGTCAAAGTTAAAACCTTTACATTGACACAAACTATAGAAGCATTCATCAATACTGGAGCTGAAGCAAGCTTCATTGACGCCACACTTGCACAAGACCTGGGACTGAAGGCTACCAACAGATGTGTTAAGGTAATCATGGGGAATAGCTCTCATGACCTGGGGTTCAAGTGCAAGCCTGAGCTACTGTTAAGGATTGGCAGGAATATCTACCCAGCATCTCCCAGCATCCTGAAAGGGCTTCTGCACCCCCTGGTCCCAAAGACACAGTGCCATCCTGAACTTCCGCAACCAGAAAGTCTCACTAAGAAGCATTATCACTGATAACATGGTATCATTCCAGCTGAGTCCCACCAGCGGTAAACCAAGCACCCTCTTGACTCTGAAGATGGACCCAGTGTGGGGGTACTGCCTTATCCACCAGAAAAGTGAAGTCACGTCTTCAGTGAAGAGGCAGCAGCCCAACTTCCTGAGCACTCAAAGTACAACCACACCATTGACCTCCTGCCTGGCACCAAAACCCAGCATGGACCCATTTATAGTTGCAATTACAAGGAGCAGATAGCCCTGAAAGTGTACATTTAGGATATGACCAAGAAAGGATTTATTTGTGTGTCAAAAAGCCCTTGCTCAATGCCAATGCTATTTATGGGGAAAAAATGATGGGATGCGCCCATGTGTAAACTACCAGAAACTAAACAACATTACTGTAAAAAATTGATATTCTATACCCAGCGCCAATGAACTTTGCAATGTCCTGACTGGAACGCAGGTGTACTTGAAAATTGACCTAAGAGATGATTTTATCCAAATATGTATCAAAATAGGCAATAAATACAAGAAAGTGTTCAAGACCAGGCATGGACTTTACAAATACCTGATTATTCCTTTCGGGTTAGTCAATGCCCCAAGCACCTTCCAGCGCATGATCAACACAGTCCTAGGCAAATACCTCTGTTGCAACTGAGTCTTCCTCCTTGCCTGTGAGCATATCTTACAATACACAGGGGTTGCTTGGTGAATTGCCCCAGGACATATCTAACAACATGAACCAATCTGATGGCAATGTCAAACTGCGGGCGCTTTCTCCTAATTAGGAGTGCTGCCAATTTGACCTGCTGATCCCTGCACAAGTTATTCCTCAGCTTTGAAACCTACATGAAACATGCCATCATGCCACCCCCTTGTGGCCTTGTGGTTTTTCTATATGGTATATTAATTACAGTATTCCTCAATAAATCACATCTTATTCTATTCATTCTTGTCTTTTCTATTGAACTATTGTCTTCCCTAATCAAATACTGAACTATCTTTGGTTCAGTTACAACAGTGGTAGCAGCAGTAGGTTCACAACCTATCTAAGAAAAAATCCCCTTGAGAAAGGATGTAGTACGGGCTGTATGGCCACTCCCCATCAAGAGACCTTCCTTCAAATTCCCAAGGGGAACATTCCCTAGGCTATTTTATCTATCAGGACAAGTTGGTACTCACAAGCATTTACAATTGCCTCTGCCAGGGGCAGCACAACACAAGCGTCACCCTGCCTCAATTGGATCTCTCCCAACACATGTTAAATCTCCAGCTCAAGTCTTTTGAAGGTGGTGTGGAAGGGGCTGACATTGTTAGCTGGCTCTATTCCACAGAAAACCACCTCTGTGTCTGTCAAGTGCCTGAACCTATGTGGGTTGCCACTGCATCTGGAAGCCTTATGGAGCCTGCTGCAGTGTGGTTTACCAACTGGACAAGCCAAGAGCAGGAAGTCACCTGGTAAACATTTAGGGACACCACCAGATCCCTTTACAGTGAAACCTTTTCACCAATTGTAGTGGGAAACCCCTCCTAGCCATCAAAAAAACAGGACCCATCCCCAAATATCTTGCAGCTTGGCAACAAGCCCTTGCCGCTGCCCCAGAAGCTGTCATCAACAGGAACACCATGTTTATCACTCTTATTGTCAATGGGCTTAAGCCCTACATTTTCAAGTGGGTTCCTGTAGGGCGTTGCGCCTCTGTTGACAACTGCTATAAAGCCATCATGGAGGCCAACAACCAAGTTTCAATGGGGTTCTGGAGATCCAATGATACAGCTCCCCAGTCTTGTCCCACTCCTGGTAGCGCCCACAACCAAGTGGGCTGCCGCCAATCCTGTCAGCAGGAGAATGGAGCTAAGCGCCCTTGCAAGGGGGAGCTTCAGCTAGCTCAGATTGAGGACCCAGAAAAAGCCTAGGGGCTGTAGATACAAGAGGTTCTGCAACCCTGCTTGACCCACACCCCCAATCTCTCCTTGTCAAAACCCCCTGTGACTATAATGTGCACAATGTTGAGACCCTAGATGTATTTCAAGTCTACAGTGACAACCCTGTCCTCCAAGCCAGTCATTCTTCCAATAAAATCACCTTCTTGGCCTACCCCTTCCGTTTCTGTGGTAAAACCCAAAAGCTTTTGGTAGACACTGGGGCCAATCACACCATAGTCAACCAGGAATTCACAGACTCCCATCAACTATATCAAGTACCTAGTTGATTCAAAGCAGTGCGCGTAGTCAACTCCTGCAAAGTAGCAATCATGCATGAGACAGCACACTTCTCTTTAAGAATGGGGAACATCCAGGTCAAGCTCTATGGGCCAATCATGGTAGGGCTCAACCATGATGTTATTGCTGGAATCAACTGGCTCCAACAAAACTGCTTAATATTGACTGGGATACCTATGTGATCACCCTCAACAGAAATGGGGTGGGCTTCCAGATCTACCCTGTTGAGATGAATAAACTGCTTTACACCACTGTGTTTGTCAGACTCACAGAGACAAGTACATACAATTTCAAGGGGAGAGAATGGACTTTGTTGCGCTTTTTGCATTACAGTGCAACAATTATTAGAGATTATAGGGCATAGGACATTTGCCAGAATACAGTCATATGTGAGGATATGAGTAGTATTGTATCAGAAGAGCCAGGATTAAGCAGGACCATGATTATTGCCCAGCAATGGCTTCTGATCACGCAGAAGCACTTAAGGATTAGGATAAAGGTTAACCAGATTAAGAATAAAATAAAGATGGTTCCAAAAATTGATTTTATTGTAAATGATTAATTATTCTTATACCTACTACAAGGGTGATCCCTGGGCTGCTAGCAATATCTTCTAAGACATTCTAACACGCCCCTAATTTGGGTAATTAAAAATCTAGGTTTGGTGCTTCTTGCACGTCAACCAATAGAGTATCTTCATCTTCACCCAGCACAGGTGATCCTTGCTGGTGTGGAATAATTTAGTTGCTTCAGGATCACTTTCTGCTTTCTTAGCATACTGCAGCTTAATGCTTATTAATGTGACAATTAAGGGAATTTGAGATTATGGGGAATTGAACCCAGCGCCTTGACACTTGATGTAAAGGTAAGGCGGCACTGTGGCGCCTGTAATATTTGCCAGGTGGCGCTGCAGCGCCTGCAATAATTTTTAGTTGGCGCAGCGGCGCTTGACATAAAAGTAGTTTGGCGTCTAATCCAATTACCAGGCGGCGCCACGGCACTTTGTGTATTTATTAAGTGCTGCGGCAGTAAATCATGTCTCATTTAATTGCTGCGGCAGCACTTGCCATTGGCTAGTATTAGGCTTAGGTCAGCAGACTACTGCTAATCCAATTTGTATGTGGCTTATACTATCAATTTATGTTATTTTGTAGCTGCAATTCATATCTGCAAGCTCCATCATAATTAGTGTCATTGTATTTTGTACTACTAATTTATGAATTTGGTTGTAGCAATCCCAATCTGCGGGCTCCGTCATAATTGGCATCATTGCTTGGTCAAAATTCCCAACAGACTTTAATTAGTTTTAATTGAAGTCATCTCCTCCAAACCCACTGTGGCTCCCCCCTTGACCACCACATCCCTACCAGCACTTGTAGCACTTCTTGAGGAATACAAGGATGTCTTCAGTGAAACATTAGGCCAATTACCTCCTCCAAGAGAAATACAGCATGCTTTAAAGTTGCAGGGGTTGCTGCCTAAGGCACACCCTCTTTATTGCTTGACACCCAAGGAAGACAAGACTCTCTGTCAACACCTTGTGGAGCTCTCAATAAGGGCTTCATCTGCCCCTCTCTCTCACTATATGGGGCTGCAGTCTTCTTTGTAGCTAAGAAGAACAGGTCCCTTTGATTAGTAACCAACTACCATGCTCTAAACAAGGTGATAGTCAAGAACAAAGAACCCTTACACTAATTGACAACATGTTTGACACACTCACAGGTGCAAAGGTCTTTAGTAAGATTGATCTCATCATGGGGTACAACCAGGTCCACATTGTATCAGGGGACAAGGCAAAAACTGCCTTCTGCACATGCTACAGGTTGTTTGAGTGTTGTGTCATGAACTTTAGAATGACCAACGCTCCCTCCACCTTTGCCATGTTGATGAACAAAGGATTTTAAGATTTAATTGGAAAATATGTTGTTGTGTACCTTGACAACATTATTGTCTTCAGTCAGGATCAAACCAACCATCTCCAACACCTCTGTGCTTTCCTCAACACCCTTTGCAAAAACCAGCTAAAGGTTAAGCCTTCCAAAGGCAAATTACTCAGGTCAGAGCTCTTGTTCCTTGGGCACACTATCTCTGCCCAAGGGATAAAGCCCAGCCCTGCCAAGATTAAGGCAATCACAAGCATGTCACCCCCTCCAATGTGGGTCAGATGTGTACATTCTTGGGAATGGTTGCCTATGTGCAGAAGTTCATCCCCAATTGCAGAGAACTAATTGAACCTCTCACCAAGCTTCTAATCATAAAACAGCGCTTCTGCTGGACACCTGCCAGAGATCAATCCTTTGAGACCTTAAAGCAGAAGCTCACAGCTGCATCTGTACTGAAATTTCCCAATCAAAACTTTTAGTAAAAACCTGAGACTGATGCCTCTGAAAGAGTCATAGGAGGCGTGCTAAGGGTGGAAACTGGCAAAGGTGCCTTTCTCCCTGTGGCCTAAAAATCCAGGAAGCTTACCAACTCAGAGCAAGGCTACCCCATACATGACAAAGAGTTAGTAGCCATTGTGCACTGCATCAAGAAATGACGCTGTTACCTGGAGGGTGCCACCTTTCCACCCTGCGTCCTGACAGATCACAATTTGTGTCAGTACTTCAACACTCAGTCACACTTAACATGACGTCAAGCAGGCTGGGTCAAGCGCCTGTCCCCCTACCAATTGCACATCAAATAAAAACCTGGGAAGGAACTTGTCACAGTCAAAGCCCTCTCCAGACTGTACATAGAGTACATCATGGGAGACAACAGCCTAGACCCAGACTGGCCAATGCTCTACCTACGTCCTTAGGCAACCTGCTACAAAGGCCTCAATTTGGTGACTATTTTCAAGCTAAAAGACAACAAAAACCAGTTCACCACTAATGCTGGGAACGTCTGTTGCCAGGCAGAGACAGGCAAGAAGACGCCTTATATTCCCACCACACAGTGAGGGGATATAATAATACACTACCACTGCACCTTGAGTCACATCAGAGGATGTAACCTCTTTGAAATCATGAAGCGTAAGGGTTGATGGCTGCATATACGCAAAGACATCTTGGACCTCCTCAAGACATGTGTGCTGTACAAAAAAAACATATCTAAGCCTACACCTCCCAAGCTGGATCTACCCATCAAGGTCATGGAACCCTTTGAACAGTGGGCCCTTGACATTTTGGGACCCCTCTCCAAAGACAGGCTAGGCAAGGAATATAGCATTATGGCCATTGACTACTTCACCCATTGGCCAGTAGCATGGGGGACCATCAACCATACCACCACCATCATTACCCACTTAATTGGCAAGGAGAGAGTGCCCTGCTTTGGGCAATCCAAGCAAATTATCACAGATGGTGAACCCAAGCTCATAGGACATGTCATGAGGGTGTATTAGCCAAGAACACCCTCCAAATTAGTCACAACGTCCTATCATCCCCAGGCCAATAGGCGTGTGGAGAGACTGAATGATTTTTGGTCCAATTGATTGCCAAGCTCTCACAGGAGCACCCCAATGCTGTTTGAACTGAACACCTGCCCACTGCCCTACTTATCTTACAAGCAATAGTTAACAGGGGAACTGGGTTCAGCCCAACACCTTGGCCTTTGGGACCCCTGAAAGTTTGACAGGAGTAGAGCAGAGGAAATTATAATCCACGGCTCCCAAGAAACCCCTGACAACTACCCTATTGTTAACCCAGTGGTGGACCAAAGCTTGGGACATTGAACACAAACAAATTGAGAGGGCAAGAAAGCACCTTGAGGCAATATACACCATAGGTGACCCCGTCTATGCCCTCAACCCCAACTCAGCTGAATTGGAGCCCAACCACTTGGGGCCCTTTGTCACGGCCCATACCAGAGTCCAACTGGGCTCCCACAGGGGAGGCAGGCCGGGCCTGGAAGGCCATGTACACAATAGGCGCTATACATAACAGATAGTTAATTGCAGTGGCAAGGGGCGCCAACTCCCAGTATGAGGCACAGCCTGGTTAGCCAGCCCCAATACTGTGATGTAGACAAACCCCAATTGACTGAAGTCCTGGGAAGGAGGTGCGTTGGGTAGGGGGGAGCAGCAGGAATCTCCTTAATAGTAGGAGAGTGATCCAGATGGTGAGGGTGGTAATACTCCACGTCAAGAGCACAGGGTGGATTAACTGAGGTAGCAGGAGTATATCCAGGAGGATATGGATAGGCAAGTTTGTATTGTGTTGCGGATTTGCAAATAGATGCAAAGATAATAATTAAATTGGAGCAAAAATAGACAATTCCTGCAATAAGATAATGATTTCTGGGCATAAGCTTGCTTTATTAAGATGTCAACAGTGAGGAGGGCTTCTCTCCCTCACTATTTACACTTACTGGTAATTTAGAGGCTTTTAGTGCCACCAGAGAACTGATGGCATTAATTGCAGTTAAAATTACAATTTTCACTGGAATTTGCGTACTTGGATCAGGGGGTGGGTGCTCATTGGTTGGTATAACATGAACCTTTCTTGAACTGCAGCATGCCAAGGTACCACAGCTATTTATAGATCCTGCAAGTGATTGAGCACCCAATTGCACAATTGAATGATTGGGCTCCCAATGTATCATTTCCCGATAGTTGAGAGGCCCAAATTTGATAATGTAATTGAAGCCAGGGATTCAAGGCTTGTGTGCCTCTCAAATCCCAGGCCATTTGTTAGTTGAAAGGGGGTTTTCTCACTCTGGGAAATACTTGGTAGGGGTTCCCAAGCTGTGGGTTTTTTGCCTCTAGGAAGGCCAGCTGATTGTCTAGGGGTTTCTGGGCCCTGACATCATTCCCTACCATAATTGAGCTCACAGAGCACGGCTCTTTATTACAAGATTTGTATTCCTTCAACAGAGTAGCAGCGTTCTCAAGGTTGGATTCTGGTTCCCAAGTATTCTCTTCATTGGGGTACTCTTTCTATTTGATCAGGAAATGGAGTTTTTGGTATCAGAGTTTGTGTTCCATGAAGCTTCCTACTTTGATGGGTGGGGGAGCTGTTCTCACTATCTGGTGTGGGAGATAAGGTCCTTTCTTCTTTGATAACAGAAAGCATTGGAATAAGTGTGAATCTTCCATCTGGGAGGCAGTTCTATTCAGTAGGCTACAGTACCAATGTGTTGTAAGACTTTGTAAGGACCTGTTTGTTGGGGCCTCAAGCTAGCGCAAGGGGCAGTGGTCTTGATGTTCTTTGCGCTGAGGTACACAAGGTCTCCCACTTCAATTGGGGGGTCAGGGCTTTGCTTCTTGTTAGCAAAGTCCTTGTATACTTGTACTGCTTTCTCAGGTTCTGGGCACATTTTTCTTGGCACATGTGGATGTTGCTGACCCAGTCTTGTCTTTCTGGGTTGTCAGCTTCCTCTGAGGGGGGCATTCCATGTGGGGTTGAATCTGTAGTTAGCTTTGAAGGGAGACATACTGGTGGAGCTGTGGTCTTGATTGTTGTACGCAAAATAAGCCATTGATAGGTGTTACCCAATTGTTCTGCTCCAAGTTAAGGTAGCATTGTAGGTATTGTTTGAGGACCTGGTTTACTCTCTCAGTAAGTCTGTTGCTCTGGATGTGATAGGCAGTAGACAACAACATTTTATTCCCAAGTCCTTAAGGATTTGGGCCCAAAACTTGGAGGTGAATTGTGGGCCTCTGTCTGAGATCACTTCTCATGGGAGTCTGTGTGTTGTGTTCTGAGGCGCGGCACAGACACACAACAGGAAATCCTAACCTTAGGATTGGTTCATACTAAGTCTTGGTTAGATGACAGGGAAGACTATGCGTTTACCTTGTGGCCCTGGAAGAATAATCCCTACTAGTTGTGGCTAGAGAGAAGCGCAGAAGTACTGAAGACATAAAGACAAAAATGTCAATATAACTTAATTTCTATTGGTGAATATGAAAGGGAATATATAGTGGTTAGGAATACCACAAAATACTACCAGGACGGTAGGATCACTCTCCACCAGCATGAGCGGGGTGAGTGAGTTGCACAGGATCAAGAAGCCAAACAATTGTATTTCCTGATTCAGTCATCAACTCATTTCAAGAGGCAAAAGCAAAAGCAAGAGATTTGTCTTCAAAATGACCCACTGAAGGCAAAATCAATACATGGTGAATAGCGGTATTCATAACACTGTGGTTCATGAATACTCGATTCTTGAACAGGGTGGCAGTTTCCTTTGCTGTTACTTTGGTTATTATTGGAATGAAGTGGGTCATTTTGGTGAAACAATCATCAATTACAAGAATGGCATTAAATCCTTTTGAATTAGCTCTACAATATAGTCCATGGATACTGACTTCCAAGGGCCTTCTGAAATCTGAAGAGGTTGTAGTAATCCTTCTAGCTTTCCTTGCTTAGGCTTGATACATCCACATGTCTTGCAACTGCTGAGGTATCCTTCAATCTCTGGCTTCATCCTGGGCTGCATTTAGGTTCTCTGAATCCCTTTGAGAGTCTTTGTACGCCCAGGGTATCCTGACATGGAGGAGTTGTGGTATTCCTTCAGTATCTCTAAGCGCAGTGGGCCTTCTGATACGTAGGTGCGTCTGTGTAACTGCAGGGTGTTTCCATGTAAGGAGTAACCTGTTTGGTAGTATCAACTGTTGATATCTTTCTTTAAGTCTTCCATGATGAAGATGCATTGCTGGTCTAAAGTATGAGCTAATTGGATTTCTTCTCTTCTACTGGCTAGTCCCAGGAATAGAAGCATTAGCTCAATCATGTTTGAGTACAGCAAAGATTTTGTGTTGAATTTTCAATCTCTTTGGCGCTAGGAAATAGGTCTGCTCTTTGGCTTAGGGCATCAGGTACAATGTTGATCTTGCCAGGTTTGTAGCTGATTAAAAATTTGTAATCTGCTAGAAATAGGGCCCATCTAGCTTGATGCTGATTTAGTTGTTGTGGTTTGAAGAAGTATGTCAGGTTCTTGTGATTGGTCATGATTCTCACTGGATGGTTGGCGTCACACAAGTATTTTCTCCAGTGTTTTAAGGACTGGATGATAGCAAACATCTCTTTATTGTAGATGGGGTAGTTCAACTCAGGCGGAGTGAACTTCTTCAAGTAGTAAGATATAGGGTGCAGCTTACTATCATGTCCCTCCTGAAGCACATACCCTCTAATGCAAAGTCAGAGGCATATGTTTCCACAATGAAGGGCTTATTGTAAACTGGCATTGTCAAGATGGGGACAGAAACAAAGGCGTTCTTTAGCAACTCAAAGGCTGACTTTGCGGCGTCATCCCACCCAAAGGGGTGTTTCTCAGAGGTGATGCGGGCCAGGGCAAGCAGATTAAAGAAAAAATTTGGACAAATTTCCGGCAGAAGTTTTCCAGGCCCAGGAAACTTCTGACCTCCTTGCAGTTTTTAGGTTCAGGCCATGACGTCACGGCCTCTATTTTGTTGGGTGTTGTTTCAAAACCTTCTTTAGTACATTGTAGCCCAAGAACTCTACTTCCTCTTGGAAGAACTCAAATTTCTGGAGTTTAACAAAGAGTCTGTGTTCCTTGAAGTGTTGTAGGACATCTTGAAGATGTTTAACGTGTTCTTCAGGGGTACAACTGTAGATGAGAATGTAATCTAAGTAGGCTACACAACACTGATCCTTGAGTCCTACCAAGACCACAACCACCATAGTTTGAAAGGTGCTGGGAGCATTGCACAAACCAAACAGCATAACCAAGTATTTGTAGAGGCCTTGTATAGTCTTGAAAGTGGTCTTCCATTTGTTGCCAGGCCTGATCTGGATCTGGTTGAAGGCATCTCTCAAATCAACTTTTGAGAAGCTGTTGGCTCCTGAAAGCTGGTCTGAGAGGTCTTCAGCATTGGTTACAGGGTATCTGTTTTTCACAGTGATGTTGTTTAGGTCCTGGTAATTGACACAAGGACATAGGTTGCCACCCTTCTTTTTAACAAACAGTAAAGGGGATGAACAAGGAGATTTAGAGAAACGTATATATCCCTTCTTCAACATCTTGTTCAAGTACTCTCTTAAGGCGGCTTGTTTCTTCATGTTACAACTGTAGACAGGTCCATGATCTGGTTGGGTTTCTGGGAGGAGGTCTATGGCGTAGTCAAACTGACTGTGTTTAGGCAAGGAAAGACAATGGCTTCTTCTTCTGAGAAGACAGACTCTCAAGGCTTCAAACATTTGGGGATCTCAGCTTTGCAGGATTCCATGGTGATGTTGTTTAACTCAGGGGTCTGCTGGGGGTTCAGGCAGGGGACCTCTAAGTTTTGACTCTCATGAGTAACAGTCACCTGATGATTCTTATTATCCAAGTTCAATTGGTGGTCAACCCACCATTCAAACCCTATCACTACAGGTTTGGAAAGCTTCTCCATGATGTGAAATCTTGTGGGCAAGAGTTTCCCATCTAGCTTCAAAGAGATGAATTCTTCACATTTGTGGGACAGGTCTGTTGTCTTGTTGCCCAAGGTTACCAGTCGGGAGTTTCCCTGGATTAGTACACCCCGTTTCTCAGCTAGACTACATTCCATGTAGTTGAGGGTTGCCCCACTGTCTAGGAGGGCTACAGTGTTCACCTCATGGTCATGGTAACATAAAGTAGTGACAATGATAGAATAATACTGGAAATCATAGTTTATTGCTGAAATGGTTCTCCTTGGGTTCTGTTGGAGCAGCTAGTGCAATCCTTGGATAAGTGGCCACTCTGGTGGCAATAGAAGCATAGGCCACTTCTGATGTGGTGTTGGTACTCTTTGGAGGTCATGTTCAAACAGGGCCTATTTGCACCAGGGGTTTGATTGTTCCAGGGTTGACCAGTGTGGTATTCTTGTGATTGGCTGAAGTTCATGCCTCTGGGAATAGCCAGGAGCTTGTCCTTGGGGAGATTGCATTAGTGGTGTCTCATTAGGCTGGCATGATGTGGGTTCAACCCATTTCTGAAATTCAGGCCTGATATGTTGTCAGGAATCTTGGCTGCCTCTTCCAGGCGTAGGAATTGTTGTATTTAGGTCTCCAGGTTGTCTCTTCCTTGGGTCAGGTGGATGAGCCCCATGTAGGCTTAGATCTTGGCCCCAGCAGGGGTGGTTGCAGAATTCATTCTCTCCAGTAATTGGTCATAGGAGAGTATGAGGTCTGGATCTTTCTCTAGGCTGGTCAAGAAGGTTTCTCTGGCATCATCCTTCAGGTGGGCAGCCACCATCATAACCTTCTGAGCATTGTCTCTGAAGTTCTCAGGGTGGGCACAAAACAGGGCGTTGATCATGATCATTCTTTTTCTGAAGCCAGCCAAGTCCATTTTTTGTAGGTCAGGAAAGGTCGTGGGAGCAGCAGTATTCTGGTTTGAGGTAGAGATGGTCACAGTCTGGACTTGGGGCAGCTTGGTGATAATTTCTTCTTGGCTTTTGTTCTTTTCTTGTTTCTTGGTCATATACTGCCTTAGGTGATAAGCTGAGGTAAAAAACAAAAGCATAAAAGATGCCCCTATAATCAAAGAAGAATAGGGGCCCAGGGTTACTAGTTTTGATATGATTGTCATACTGTCACGGCCCATACCAGAGTCCGACTGGGCTCCCACAGGGGATGAAGGCTGGGCCTGGAAGGCCATGTATAAAATAGGCGCAATACGGACCAGGTAGTTGAGAGCAGTGGCTAGGGGGTGCCAACTCCCAGTATGTGGCACAAATTGGTTGGCCAGCCCCAATACTGTGATGTAGACAAACCTCAATTTACTGAAGTCCTGGGCAGGAGGCGCATTGGGTAAGGGGGGAGCAGCAGGAATCTCCTTAATAGTAGGAGGGTGATCCAGATGGTGAGGGTTGTAATACTCCACGTCAAGAGCACAGGGTGGATTGACTGAGGTAGCAGGAGTATATCCAGGAGGATATGGATAGGCAAGTTTGTGTTGTGTTGCAGATTTGCAAATAGATGCAAAGATAATAATTAAATTGGAGCAAAAATAGACAATTCCTGCAATAAGATAATGATTTCTGGGCATAAGCTTGCTTTATTAAGATGTCAACAGTGAGGAGGGCTTCTCTCCCTCACTATTTACACTTACTGGTAATTTAGAGGCTTTTAGTGCCACCAGAGAACTGATGGCATTAATTGCAGTTAAAATTACAATTTTCACTGGAATTTGCGTACTTGGATCAGGGGGTGGGTGCTCATTGGTTGGTATAACATGAACCTTTCTTGAACTGCAGCATGACAAGGTACCACAGCTATTTATAGATCCTGCAAGTGATTGAGCACCCAATTGCACAATTGAATGATTGGGCTCCCAATGTATCATTTCCTGATAGTTGAGAGGCCCAAATTTGATAATGTAATTGAAGCCAGGGATTCAAGGCTTGTGTGCCTCTCAAATCCCAGGCCATTTGTTAGTTGAAAGGGGGTTTTCTCACTCTGGGAAATACTTGGTAGGGGTTCCCAAGCTGTGGGTTTTTTGTCTCTAGGAAGGCCAGCTGATTGTCTAGGGCTTTCTGGGCCCTGACACTACCCATGCACTTATAAATCTCATACACATAAAATTTTATTTGACTCTGGTGCACAACACACCATGGTTTGCAAATTATTTTTAACCAAATGCAAGATACCAGTTGTCAAATTCAACTTCAAATACACCATAATGGCAGAAAAATCAAAGGTTCTACTTGAAGGCATGACAACTCCCTTCATAATTGACCTCCAAGGCATTAAACATCCACCAAAGGACTTGTCATGAACAAAATAAACTACATCATTGTAGCAGGCATGGACTGGTTCACCTGAATGAACCCCAGTGTATGTTGGAAAACAAAGACCATGCCCATCAAACTCAATAGAGTCAACTTCAACATCCTCAAAGAGCCTAATAATCTCATCCTAAGAGATACAGTATTTGTCCAAGTCATAAATCAAGATGACTCAGAATGTCTAACCAAAGACAGGATTCTCCACATAATGAGGTACATCAAATTCAATAATATACAAACAGCCAAAATTCAATGCCCAGAACTTGCAGCATTCCTAAACAAATACACTAATGTATTTAAGGAAGAGCTCAAAGAGTTACCCCCTGAACAGGAGGTCAAACACGGCATTGACCTATACAAGGCCATGCCTAAACCCGCACCCCTCTACAGACTCTCTCCCACGGAGATACAAACCCTCAAGACCCATATTGAGGACAACCTAGCTAAATGATTCATTTGCCCATCTGAATCCCTGTGGGGGGAAGCAGTGTTTTTTGTAAAGAAAAAGGAAGGCTCTCTCTGCCTAGTAACTGACTACAGAGCGCTAAATGCAAGCACAGTAAAGAATAAATATCCCCTTCCACTGATAGAGGATCTATTTGCAAGGCTTTCTGGAGCCAAATTTTTCTCTGAAATTGACCTCACCACAGGTTATAACCAAGTTGAAGTAAAAGAAAAAGGCATACCAAAAACTGTGTTCTGTATACAATTTGGATCTTTTGAATGTAGGGTAATGAACTTTGGGATGACCAATGCTCCTGCAACGTTTGCCACTATGATAAACCAAGCACTACATGGTAACTCAAATACATTATGCTACCTTGAAAATATCATCATATTCTCAAAAACCAAAGAGGAAAACCTCACGCATGTCCGCAAGACACTCAATTAACTTGCAAAGCACAAACTCTATGCAAAGCCTAGAAAGTGCCAATTTATGGAAAATGAACTCTTTTTCTTGGGCCACATTGTCTCTGATGGTGGCATCAAAGAAGATCCAGACAAAATAAAAGCCATAAATAACATGCAACACTCCACCTACACTAAACAAGTTAGATGCTTTCTCAGAATGGTAGCTTATCTAAGGAGATACATCAAAGACTGTGGAAAGCTCACTGCACCAATGAATGATTTAACCAAGGGTAATGCCAAAAAGAAATTCATCTGGACTCCAGAATGTAATAAGAATTTCCAACTATTAAAACAAGCTCTGATCAAAGCGCCAATCTTGCAATACTCTAATAGCAACAGGTGCTATAAGCTTGGGTCAGATGCCAGCAACACCACCATTGGTGCAGTCCTACGCATCTGCCAGCCAGGGCAGCAAGACTTCCTGTCAGTATTTTACAAAAGTAGAAAACTAACCAACACTGAGCAGAGGTACCCAATACACGATAAGGAATTGCTAGCAATATACCACTCATGCAAGAAATGGAGATGTTATCTAGAAGGACATTTAAACGTCTGAGTACTAACTGATCATAAATCCTTAATATATTTCAAAACTCAGAACACACTTGCACAGCAATAAGCCAAATGGATGTCCCTGCTGGAGCAGCTCAATTTGGACATCCAATATAAAAAGGGGCAGAGCTGGTCACAGCTGATGCTTTCTCCAGGCTATGCCAGCCAAGAGGGGATCATCCTGACCACCTGGGCCCTGACTTGCCCAACTTATATAACACTTAGTACAAGACAAAAGGGAAAGACCCCTCCACACATCAACTAACCCATGATACATTATTAAGGAATGAAAAACATTTCCACATATCAAATGGCACAGTTTACTGCATCATTAAAGATAAACATGTTCCCTACATCCCACTTGCATAAAGAGTTGACACAATACTAAGACATCACTGCCTACTAGGACATACAAAGGCTAACAACCTATACCTCACATTAAAAGAGATATTATTGTGGCCCAATCTTAAACAAGCCATAATTGACGTCTTGAAAAAGTACACAGTGTGCAAGAAATATACCAGCACCAAGGCTCCACAACCAATAGTTAATCCAGTACCAGACCCTGAACTATTCAATGTTTGGGGGCTGGACGTGGTGGACGTGGTGGACCCTTCCCAGAAGCAAAAACTAAACAACACTTTCTAATTGTAGTCAATGACTTTGCTACATGCTGGCCCATCTGCTGGGCAACACAGAACCACAAAGCAGAAACAATAAATCACTTCACTAAAAAGGCAATAATAGCCAAATACAGAACTTCTGGCTACATCATACCAGATGGAGCCACAGAGATATCAGGTCACATAGTAAACAACAATTTAAAATCAAAAAACATCAAACACTCTACAACCTCGCCCTACAAGCCACAGGCCAACAGCAGAGTGGAACACCTAAACTGCAGCCTCATCAGAACCCTCAAGAAAATAATGGATGGCAAAGCCAAAGACACATGGCCACTATACGTAAAACATGCATTATTAATATCACAGGTATGCACTAACCAAGGGACAGGCTACTCACTGTTTGAACTAACATACAGATACAAGCCAGAGATAGTCATCTGCAATAACCAACCATATGTGAAGATCCCCCTGAGAAAACCTCCCACAGTAGAACAAGCACCAGACCTACAACATATATGCCTCAAAGCTAAAATAGCAGAAATCAAAAGACTCAAAACACAAAAGGTAACCTCTGCAGAGGAACCACTTCCAATCAACTTCCCCATCTGAGTCCTAGCAGGGAACAGAAAGAAGTTGGATTCAGTACACAGAGGACCAGGAAGAGTCATCAGATACTGACCAGACAGAAACACCTATCTAGTTAAGTTTCAAGGCGCCAAAGATCCCGTCATCAAGAAATATCACAGATCCTGCCTTCGCCTTAGCAAAGGAGAACACTTGACTCAGCTAGTACCCACTAGCAAACAACTCCAGGAACATCAGGCGGCAGCTGTCAAGGCAAAGCCCTCTCCTGATATACCAGAGTAACCCCTTAAGGGGGGTATCAAAGAGCTGGATGTACGGGTATTCTGGTCACTGCCAGCACACTTAACATCCAGTCATTGCCTGGTTTGGTGCCAATATAATATACAGTTCTACATACCAAGAAAAGCAACAAACCAATATCACATGACTCATCCAAGTATCCAGTGACTTGAACCCATTCTGCACATGGCCATCCTTATCTTTGATCCAACTTAGATTCCTGCCACAGCGCTAGCTATATAAGTCTAAAGTATTTTCCAATAAAATATACTTCTCTTCTTCTTAATTCCATATTCAAAGCTTCCCCAAAAGTTGCTCCTCATCACTAGTTAACTGATAAGAGATTTCCTGATGCAAGCTTAATCAATACACATGTTCAATTATAGATAAAATAGGACCTAAGTCAATTATCAATATATAAGAAAAGCACTTTAACATATTGGAGCAAAGGAAAAAATAAAGAAACCCTGATGAAACTTTAGCAGAAAATCACAAGGCACAATTAACCCCAAATTAATAGCTGAATTTCCAACAAAGGAGCTATGTTTTAGGCTTTTGGGTAATGCACAGCCTATTCTTGTTCAGTCTCACAATTTTATGTCACTTGACTAAAATGTCAATTTATGTTGTGTCATAACTGTGCTGTATTAGCAGAGTTACAAGGGGGAAAGTAATTGAAGCTAGATAATATCTTTCTTGGGATGTGTGAGATTATATAGTATTGGTGAATCATTAGAGGGAACAAGATTGAGACAATCACTTAATTGGATTGTGTAGGGGGTGACTTGATCCTTATAATGAGTCAAGCGCTAAATTGAGTTGATTTTTGAGTTGGGATTATCAATGGTTCTTGTTGCCTTGTTTGAGAATTTGAGTTGACTTACACATTTGGCTTCAAGTGGTTGGGAGGTCAGTTTGAATGTCATGGGGTCTCTAGTGCAGAGCTTTGCTGGAGGTCAACCCCACTGTTTTGACAGTTGCTTTTAATTGAGCTGAAATTTTTTTAAAAGGAAGCTTTTCATTTATAGTAACAAATCCCAATATAATCTTTTTGCTTCCAGAAATCATACCTTTATAATTAAGAATTATTTACTTCATTTGCTTGTGATGATAAGCCCCAGTATTTGAAAATATCTTTTTAAAGCCAATTTACATGATTTAAATAAAATATAAGGTACTAAGCCTTTGATAAAATAAAACTAACACCCTTATGTATGATGTAAAGTTAACATTTTCATCTTAATAAAACTATAGTTGAATTAACCATATCAGTAGTTATGACATCCACTTTATTTCTACCTTTGTTTCTAAGAACCAATTTCTGGAATTATGACATAATTTGAGTATTTTTAATAAAATTCATGCCATAATGTCAGAAATTGGTTCCTAGCAATGAGGGTGTTAGAAATGAAGTAGGTACCAAAATAATTTCTTTGGTTGTATTACAGAAAATTGCTAAAGATAACAAATTTTAAGGATTATCTTTTTACCCATGTTTCTCTGAGAGTTTGATAAATGCTATTGCTAAATTATCATGCATTTTGTAAAAGACTATCTTTGAGTTTTTGTTTTACCCCCCAAAGGAAGTTATTGAGTATGCTTCACTCAACAGGATGTATACCAATGACTCACACCTTGACACACTCAATTTCTACGTGAAGCGGGTTTTCACCCACAAGGGTAAAAGATTTTCTTTGATAGATAGTTTTGCATATATAATTCCTTAAAGAGAGGCTGGTTTTAAACATGCTTAAATCTAATAACAACCAATTTCCTAAAAATTATATTAGCATTGAATTGAACTAAGCATGAATGAGTCGTGAGAATATCAGCAATATATAAAAGCTTTAAAAAGAAAGCTACGTCTGATTGAGATATCCTTTCTTTTGTGAAGTCAATAAGATTAAAGATGCTTGTCTGCTTTGAAGAGTGACATCAAGAAGCTTAACTGGCAATGTTGGGACAAAGTCAATTGTATAGATTTAAGCAGTCTCATTTTGTGGAAGTTGGGATACTTGTTGTTTGAGATAAAGGATTTCAGCTTCAAGACCCTGAACTGCAAGATCAACCTGCAACGTTGAATTTATCAGCTGCTTCCATTCTGCTTCCAATCTCAAAAGCTTTTCACCCAACGCTAACTAAAAGGCAATAAATGTTAATTTTTAGCAAATAAAGGGTGACTGTTAGGCTACAATGGAACTATAAAAATGCTAAACTCAATACATAAACTTAAAGCATTTATTTGAAAAGCTCTGATAAAGGTTTACCTGCTCCGACTTGCGTAGTCGGTTTATTTTTAATGTCTCTTCTTGGCAAAGTTTGATTTCCTCTTGGCACTTCTTTTCGATGTAATCAAGTTGATAAACATTATATCTCCAGGCATTAACGGAGTATTTCTCCATTAGTTCTTGGTTTACTAGGCTAATGAATTTTAATTTACCTATTTTTTACATCTCTCCTAGAATGAATAAGCACTTACCTTAGTTCCATATGTTCGAGCTGAACTTTAGAATTATCACTGGCAGCGTCCCAAGCAGCGGCTTGCTCCTGACCCTCATTTTCAGAGTTGTCACTATTAGGCTCTTGAAGTCTATAACGAGCTATGTCAAGTCCTTGAAGTTTGTGGCCTCTATCTACACGATTCAAATCATCTTTTAGAATCTCAGAGTTCTATCAGCTAGTTTATAAGATGAAACAAAAAAGCACTAACCTTAAATAATTTGATTATTTTAGGTAGCGAAGTAGTTTCTTTAAAGGAGGCATTAGAAGCACTGCCACGGCTCATTTCTTCCTCAATCAATTGGTTTACTTTTGTCTGCAATTCTTAGAAGTCAGAAATATGCTGAAAGTGACATCTACCTTGATTCTGGTAATGCTTATCAATATCTAGCCTAAAATCAGAAATAGAAACTAAAAGTATAAATTCTTACAGGGCTGGGCATCTAATAAAGTAGCTATGTTCTCCATTTTGGGTTCTAATAATGAAATTAGTAAATTAAGAAAGGGATTCTGAGCAGAGCGCTATTAAAGATTTCAACAAAAGCGTATAAAACAGAGGGAATTAAATAAATCAGCAAAATATTAAGGAAACTTTTAGTATACATTATTTATTATATCTTATGGTATGGGGTGATATGTATTTTAGTCGGAAGAGGTAATTACATAAGACAATTTTCACATTTTCCTTAATGTGTGGTAGGACTTTTGATGGTAGAGCTTCATGAATTTAATTGGTGGATTTTCCAAATTCGAAATTATCCAATTCAAATGCAGACAAATAGGTAGGGCATAGCATCTCGAAATATGCCATCTCAAATTATACTATCTCTAAAAACGCCATCTCGAAAGTAGTTGTAGTTATGACGTTATAAATAGGAAAAATACTATCTCAACAGGCGTTTATGTTTAATACCCAAAAAGCAATAAAAACATAAATAAAAATAAAAACTATATATGAATAAAACACAAGATTTATGAATCTTTAATAAAAAATGGGTGAATTAGCAGCAACAAGGTTGCGCAAAGCTTCAAAGTCAAGATATCCAAAGGAAGCCCTTTTCAGCTATACTAACTATGAGCTATAAGTTAACTATACATACATATTAACTGAATACTAAAGAAAAACTAAAAAATATTTTTAAAAAAATAAAGAGAGAATTAGAAGAAAGATCTATTGCAAGATATGAATCAAACATTGGTTGAAAGTGCAAAAGATAGCCTGAAGATGTTAAAGCTTTCGATCCTTGGGGTAGTAGGCAAGGATCACCTTGAAGATCACCTGGTATTTTTTGACAGCCTTGGTTTGTTTTAGGGGTTTATCCTTGTTTTTCATTTTATTCTTGAAGAGGTGGGGAGAGATGGCTTGCTGGGTCTTGAGATGCACCATAATCTTGTTAAATTTGGGCTTCTTGACCCAGATCCTAGTTGTAAATTAGCTACCCCACCCTTCAAAGGAAGAGCTTATCTTGGTCAGGCTGTCTTTTACCTGATTGAAGCAGTTTCATTGAATTGAGTTACCCCTTTTTCTGATGTAGTGTGCTACTTGGAATACTCTCACCCACTGAGTTTCAAAATAATTAATAAAGGGTACAAATGCTGCCTGGTTGATAATCATGTAAGGGTGGCAGAGGAGGTCATCATAGAAGGCATTAGCTTTCTTCTTTTTCACTAGGGCAAGGGAAGAAAAGCCTTTGAACGTGTTCTTGGCCTCTTTGATTCCTTCTGCATTTACAAGCTCATGAATCTCTGAGCACTTTTGGAGGTGGCAAAGAGGGCTTGTAAGGTCTCATGGTCTGGGGAAGATGATTATATCAAAACCGCAGGCTCAACCCGCCAGCAAGGTTCCAACCAAGCGGGTTTGTGACCCCCAGCCCAATTACCCAGTCACTCAAAGCCAGACTAGGAAGTCAACTCAAATTACCAAATCCAACAACATGAACAGATGATGATCCTTTATGGTGGATACCTCGTTTTGGCTCTTGACTCATTATCAGGATCAAGCCACCCCCTTCTTTCATCCAGCCTGTGATCACCAATTGTGTTTCTGTTATCCTTGATTCACATGAACTATATAATCACTATCTCACAATAAAGATGATTATCTATCTTTTAAATATTTTTCCCCATGCAACTCTGCTAAAACAGAACAGTTACGACATTGGTAGCAGAAGTAGGTTCTCCATCCTACCTTATCTTGAAAAATTCCGCCTGTTGCCCGCACACACCGCGGCCAACAAATCATTGACAGAATTATGTCTGGCCTCCAGCCTGACTAGACTCTGTACACCCCTGGTACCGCCATACCCAATGGCTTTGTCCTGTACCAGAACATGGTAATCCCGCTACCCGCCTTCAACACCATGTCTGCACAAGGTTTCTTTCAGGCTCCCTCTTCTATTCCACAACCAACCAACAAAAACACCATGCCCACCTACGTAGCTCAAAGACTGTGAAGCACTGCCTTGGAACCTTTTGCCAGGGCCAACGACAACAACGCTGCCGCATGGATCCAGTCCACCCAGAGCAAGCTGGCCCAGATGGAATGTCTGCAGTGATTTTGGATTGCAGAAATCTCCATCTGCCTGACCCATGACGCTGGCACCTGTTGTGACAAGTGGCACAAGGAACACACCAACAAGAACTGGGATACCTTCAAGCAAGACTTCTTGGCAAGATTTGTGCTTAAGGATACAGCGCTCATGATCATGCGCCAAGTAAAGAACCTAACCCAGACAGGCACCATGAAGGAACTCATCCGCGCCTACAAGGAACTCTGACTTTGTGCACCATCTGACATGGCCTTTGATACCCCAGCCACACACCTCATGTACTACAACACCCTCAAGTTGCATGTGATGAGGCATGTGAACCTGGACCAGGTGACCAACCTGCAAAGCTTGTACTGTGAAGAAGAGAAAGTGGAGCAAACCTCCAACACACTTCATAAGGCACAAACTGGGAAATGAGAAAGACCCAAGGATTCCCATCCAGGCGGGTGCTCCTCTCAACCACCTCCTGGAGGCAACAGGAATAACGCCAACCACAAACCCACGGGTTTGAATGGAAATGGAAACAATGGCTAGTCAAACTGGACCCATTTCCGTGTCACCTTCACGCAAGGCAACCAAGACAAGGGAGAAGCCCAGGGAGAGCACTAAGCAAGCCAAGCTCTCCCCACGCAACTCCTGACTCACCCAATGATGAGTACCAACCTGAGGACGTGGACCAATGCCCAATGATCCAGGTGCCCTCAGAGGACCTGGTACTGTACACCATCACCAGACATCCCAATAAATTGATGTCCTATCATTTCTGCTTTTGCAGTTACACAGGCTCAACACTACTGGATTTGGGTGCAGATCTTACCTAGTCAACAGTAGCTTTGTGGATAAGTTCAATCTGGTCACTAATCCTTTGAGGATTAAAAACGTGGTCCTGGCTGACAAACACCACATCACTGTGACTTGGGAAACCACCCCCTTCTCTGTCATGCTTGAGAACTTCCACTCCACCATCCAAGGCCCCTCTCTTTGACTTCCCAAAGTTTGATATTGTGCTATGACTAGACTGGTTACAAAAGAACAATCCTCACGTAGACTGGGCAACCTCAGTGTTGACCATCAAGCGTGAAGGTGTCAACCACCAGATCTACCCTGACTCTGTGGACCAACTCCTACACAACCACATCTTTGTACGCATCACAGAGACCCTGAACAAAAAGGAAAGCCTGAAGGCAATTGACTGGGACTTCTGCCAGTACAAGATCATACACTTCAAAGATCACCAGGATACCTCCACGCCTCAGGACCACAAAATTGTGGCCCACCATCCAGAAATCTTCAAGGAAGCACTGCCTGGGCTGCCCCCTGAGAAGCATATTCAGCACTCCATCCAACTCACGAGGGCTGTACCCAAGGCGCGCCCTATCTACAGGCTGACCCCAAATAAAGACAACGCCTTACGCGCCTACCTCAAGGAGGCATTGGAAAAAGGACTTATCCACCCCTCACAGTCTCTCTTTGGGGCTGCCGTATTCTTTGTGGCTAAGAAGGACGGTACCTTACGTCTGGTCACAGACTACCGTGCCCTAAACAAAGTTACCATTAAGAATTGTTACCCACTACCACTGATTGACAACCTCTTCAATGCCTTGGGAGGAGCCACAGTCTTCTCCAAGATTGATCTGACGGCAGGCTACAACCAGATTTGCATTAAGGAGGAAGACATCCCCAAAACAGCCTTCTGCACTAAATACGGCTCCTACAAATGTGTGGTGCTCAACTTTGGCATGACCAATGCCCCGTCCACCTTTGTAACCTTCATGAACAAATTATTTGCGCCCCACATAGGCAAGCACGCCCTAGTGTATCTAGACAACATTATTGTCTACAGCCTCTTGGTGGAACAACACCACAAAGACCTCAAGGCAGTCTTTGCTAGCTTGGCACAACACAAACTGTTGACCACACCCTCCAAGTGCCAGTTCTTCTGTGAGCAACTACCCTTCCTGGGACACATAGTCTCAAAGGACGGCATCAAACCCAACAGTCAAAAGATACAGGACATCTGCAAGATGCCACCACCCAAGGATAAGTTGGAACTCTGCACCTTCTTGGGAATGGTGGCCTATGTACAACGCTTCATACCTGACTGTGGCGTTTTGACTGCCCCCTTATCTGATATAACTGGCGCCAAGTCCAAGTTTGTGTGGACCCCCCAATGTGACCTCTGTTTTAGACGCCTCAAGGAGAAACTCACAACAGCTCCCATCCTACAATACCCTAAATGTGACAGGGAATACCAAATGGAAACCGACGCCTCAGATGCATCCATTGGGGGAGTACTGTGAATCAAAAATAATGATGGTGACTTCCTGCCTGTAGCTTATGAATTGCAAAAATTGACAGATGGCAAGTATTGATACCCTATCCACAATAAAGAATTGTTGGCTATTATGCACTGTCTGGTCAAATGGCGCTGTTACCTATAACAGCAGGAAGAATTCACAGCATTAACCAACCACAAGCCGCTCATCTATTTCAAAGCACAAGCAAATCTGTTGCACCGCCAAGCCCGGTGGATGGAGCTATTGGAGCAATTTAACATGCTCATCCAGTACAAACCTGGGGCCAAGCTTGCCATGGCAGACACCCTGTACCGCCTGTATGTCTGTGCTTTAAGAGGAGAGAATGGGCTTGACCCAGACTGGCCTCTCTTAGTACTACAAACAAAGGACAAAGGTTTCCCCCTGGCACAACCAACATAACAAAGGAAACAGTCATCAAAAATAAACACCTATTTGCTGACGTATATGGGACCCTATACAGAAAAATGTCTGACGGCACAACCATTTCCTATATCCCCACACATCAGCAAGTTGAAACCATCCTACACTATCACAGGGACCTTGGATATACCAAGAGCCAAAACCTATATGAGTTCCTTAAGCATAAGGCCTGGTGGCCAACCTTATATTGCAATGTTCAAGAAGTTCTAGACCAATGTGAGGTATGTAAAAAAATTTGCCAAAAGCAAAACCCTGCCAAATTCAGTACTTCCCATCTGCACACAACTACCTTTCAAAGTATGAGCTCTTGACATTGTTGGCCCCATGCCAGAAAAACACAATGACAAGAAATACATCATCACCACCATTGACTTTGCTACAAGATGGTCAGTAGCCCAAGCAGTAAAGGCACACACTGGCAATGATGTACAACAATTTATTGGCAAGGAGATAATCAGCAAGTTTAGAAAGTCAGAACTCCTGATAACCAATGGAGGGAAAGAATTGATCTCCAAAACCACCAATGTATACCTTACTAAAAATGGGGTTAAACATACTGTGACAGCACCATATCACTCACAGGCCAATGGACGTGTAGAGCAGCTTAATGGCAGCCTTGTGCAAGCCCTAGCCAAGCTCACTGCCAGGAGACCTGAAGACTGGTATAAGCAGCTACCAACTGCACTACTTGTGTGTCAAACCCAAGTGAACAGATCCACCAGAAAAAGCCTGTTTGAACTGGTATACAGCACATAGCCAAATATCATTCAAGCATTGACAGGACCTAAGCTGGAAATTCCAAGTGAAGTCCCTCCACGCTCAGACCCTCACGTTGTAAGAGCTAACAGCAAACAAATAGTGAAGGAGAATGAACGTCTACAAAAAACCTTTGTCCCTATCTGCAATAGACATGAAGTTGGGGACAAAGTTTGGGTCATGAATATTGACAAGAGCAATCTACAACCCAAGAAAGTAGGGCCTACAATCATTCTGAAGGTAAACAACAATAACACTTACCTTGTGCAAGGGCTTGGAAAACGTAAGCAAGACAAGACCCTACATCATGATTGCCTACGACCCTGAAAAGCAAGACAGAAACAACAAGAGACCACCCTGCCCACCACAGAACAGCAACTAGTTCAATACAGCGCCTGGGCTTCTGACAACCTACCTGACAACCTGCCCCCAGAGGAGGCCGATCTTCAGTTGGGGGGTATCAAAACCGCAGGCTCAACCTGCCAGCAAGGTTTCAACCAAGCGGGTTTGTGACCCGCAATCCAATTATCCGGTCACTTGAAGCCAGACTAGGAAGTCAACTCAAATTACCAAATCTAACAACATGAACAGATGATGATCCTTTATGGTGGATACCTTGTTTTGGCGCTTGACTCATTATCAGGATCAAGCCACCCTCTTCTTCCATCCAGCCGTGTGATCACCAATCATGTTTCTGTTATCCTTGATTCACATGAACTATATAATTACTATCTCACAATAAAAATTATTATCTATCTTCTAAATATTTTTCCCCGTGTAACTCTGCTAAAACAGCACAGTTATGACATTAGTCAGTTTAGAATGCACAAACTCAGTCTAAAAACAAAATCAAAGTGGATCCAAATCTATTGTAATTTAATATAAATTCCTTAATTTTTGATTTTGTTTTTAGGCTTAGTTCATGCGTTTTAAACTGACTAATATGTGTTTATATCAACAGGTTTGAAAACTACTGTACATGGCCTTTCAGGCCTGGCCTGCCTCTCATGTTAGAGTCCAGCCAGACATCAGTATGGGCCATGACAGTATGTCAACCATATCAAATTAAATAACCCTGGGCCCCTATTCTTCTTTGATTATAGGGCATCTTTTATACTTTTATTTTTGAATTCAGCTTACTACATAAGATAGCTCATGACTAAGAAACAAGATACCAATGAAATCCAAGAAGAAGTTGTCCCCAAGCTGGCCCAAGTCCAGAATGTGACACTCTCTGCCTCCACCCAGAATACCATTGTCCCCGCAAACTGTCACAGTAGGTTCCATCATGATGGGAATTGTATGCCTGAGAAAGAAGGCTCAAAAAGCCAGGAAACCTTTATCAAAATTGACCAAGTTAACAGATTTAAATCAAATAGTTGATCAAAAATGGGTTACAGCTGCTCCAGTCTGTCAGCTGAAACTGTTTCCTCCTTGCAAATTGACATTGATAAATTGGCGTAATCTGAGGGTCACCTGATATAAGCTGGTTAATCAGCATGGTTGTCAGAAGCTGGTCACACAATGGTTCTTTGCAACCTGGACCAGATACTTACTTGACAATGTGGAAGGAATAGGAGGTCAAGGCTCAGGTGGTATTGCTTAGTCAATTTTCTGATATATATTGAATAATTTTCATTGTTTCAACTCTAAGAGTTGAGTCCTCTCAAAATTTTACTCAATAAAAATCATTTATCCCCAGTTCTAATTTACTTTTCAAAATGCATCCTGTGGTTGGGTTGTTACAGTATATTACATACAATCTGATTCTCAACCAAATCATTTCTGGAAGATGGGGTCCTGCAGTTGGAACTTTGTTGTCAGTGCCGCCCAATGTTAATTTTGCACCAACCAATTTTGCAGCTCCCCTATTCTTGAAACTGAAAATTGTGTTGCCTTTCAATGTCCAGAATTTTATTCTGAAGATTCATTGTTGTTGTCTCAGGCCATTTATCTTGGGCTAATTTGATTAGGATTAATTGTTCTGCTTAATCCTGGTATTACAATTGGAAATTTTACAAAAAGATATTTGAAGTCACGTTGGTGGTTAATCATTAATTCTATGTGGATTTGGGTGGTAATTCCTCATCACTTAGAAACAGCTTCATACTATCCCGCAATTTCTGTCACACAAACCTTTCTGACCTGCTCAAAATGGATTTGGCTGGCTTCAAAAAAGGAATGCTAATGATCAATGCCTTGTTCCACACCCACCCTGAGAGCTTCAGAGATGATGCCCAGAAGGTGATGATGATGGCTGCCCAACTGAAGGATGGCACTAGAAAACCCTTCTTGACCAGCTTAGAAGAAGACACATATCTCATCCTCTCCTACAATCAATCCTTGGAAAGAATAAACTCTTCCACCACCCCTAATAGAGCCAAAATTCAGGCTTACATGGGACTTATCCACTTGAACCAAAGAAGAGATGACCTGGAAACTTAAATACAACAATTCCAACGCCTGGCAGAGGCCACCATTGTGAAAAATGGGGTCAGTGCGCCACCTTGCCACAAAGGCATTTGGTAAGGTGGACCAAGCCAAACCCCAAACCACAGAGACCATTATAGACAGGAACCAGTCTTGGGCAGGCAACAACCGCAGACTCCGGTAACTATTGAAAATGGTTGGAAGGATTGTGAAAGTCAGTGATAAAATTTGAGAAAAGCTTAGCTGAAGAATTTCCTCAAACAACCAGAGAAAGTGATTCTGCATAAATTTTTTTTGAAATTTAAAATCAATTTCAAAAATGTTGATTTTTATGCCAATCAGTGGTTTTTGTTGTTTTTACTCTTATTTTATTATAATTCTTAGAAAACCAAGATAACTACTAGGGAGCTATCATGGTAGGTATTTAGGGAAAAATTTAAAAAGTCCATAATGAATATGGAATGAGGGAGATGATTGGATGACAAACAGTAAGGGAGAAATTTGTTATCCAATAGCAGGTTTTTGGAATCCAACTTTGTCAGTTGGATTTGTTACAACCACAATCCCAGACATATATCTGGATTGCACTTCACAAATGGACTGAACTCCCACTACGTCAATCTCATGAGACACCACCACTGGGATCTTCCCAAAGAAAATCTTCTAGCAGTTTTCAGAGGCATGAACTTCAGTCAGCCCCAGAATAATCAGGCCCCTTGTACAAGTAGGCCTCACTTGAATATGATCCTAAAGGAGTAACAACACCACATAAGAAGTGGGTTATGGTTCTATTTTCACCAGAGTGGCAACTTATCTAAAGGCTGTACTAGCTTCTCCAATAGAACCCAAGGAGCCACCATCTCAGCAGTAAACAACGCTTCCAAGTCCTATCCTATCATTGAAACTATTTTATGTTACCATGACCTTGAGGTAAACAACATAGCCTTAATAGACAGTGAAGTAGCCCTCAGATACATAGAACATAGCCTAGCCAAGAAAATGAGTGTTCTAGTCCAAGAAAACTCCCAAATGGTAACCCTGGGCAACGAGACAACTGACCTGTTACATGAGTGCAAAGAGTTGGTCTCCCTGAAGCTAAAAGGAAAACTCCTGCCCACCAGATTCTGTCATGGAGAACTTGCTCAAATTTATAATGAAAGGTTTTGAATGATGGGTTGATCACCAACTGAACTTGGATAATAAGAATCATCAGGTGACTGTTGCTCATGAGAGTCAAACCTTAGAGATTCCATGCTTAAATCCTCAGCAAGCCCCAGAGCTAAAAAGCATCACCATGGAATCTTGAAAAGCAGAGACCCCTAAATGTTTGAAGCCTTGTGTGTCTGTCTTCTCAGAAGAAGAAGCCACTGCCTTGCCTAAACACAGCCAGTTTGACCACGCCATTGATCTCCTTCCAGAAACTCACCCTAAACATGGAGCTATCTACAGTTGCAACATGAAGGAACAAGTTGCCCTGAGAGAGTACCTGGACAAGATGTTGAAGAAGGGATACATACATGTTTCCCAATCTCCCTGATTATCTCCCTTACTGTTTGATAAGAAGAAAAGTGACGATCTACGCCCTTGTATAAACTACCAGAACCTAAACAGCATCACTATGAAGAACAGATACCCTTTACCTAATGCTGAGGATATTTAATACCAATTTTCAGGATCCAATATCTTTTCAAAGATTGATCTGAGGAATACCTTCATTCAGATCTTATCAGGCCTGGTGATGAATGGAAGACTGTCTTCAAGACTAGACAGGGCCTCTATGAGTACCTGGTCATGCCCTATGGTTTGTGCAATTCACTCAGCACCTTCCCACCTATGGTGGATGTGGTACTAGGAAAGCTCAAGGATCAGTGTTGTGTATCCTACTTAGATGACATCCTCATCTACAGTTGCACCCCTGAAGAACATGTTGAATACCTTCAAGCTGTCATAAAACTCTTCAAGGAACACAGAATCTTTGTTAAACTCCAGAAATGTGAGTTCTTCCAAGAGGAAGTAGAGTTCTTGGGCTGCAATGTACCAAAAGGAGGTTTTTTAATGACACCCAACAAAATAGAGGCTGTGATGTCATGGCCTGAACCTAAGAACTGCAAGGAGGTCAGAAGCTTCCTGGGCCTGGCAAACTTCTGCCAAGAATTTGTCCAATATTTTTCTTTTATCTGTGTCAGGGCCCAAGGACTCCCAACTCTGATCTATTTAAACTATAGTATAAGAGAAGTCCTTTATTTATTATTCAGAATAAGAATGATCACAATGGGGAAAAGGGGAACTAGATTCTTTTTATACCATTTGCATTGGTCTTTGAGATTCTTCCAGATTCTTTCTGAAGGTCCTTGTCTCTCTATCTGGAGGGTCATGCTAAAAGTTTGAAACATCAGCTGACTAATTCTAGTCATATTCTTTTGGCCAGATTCAAAGTTTGCAGTTTGCCTCAGTTAGTCATCTAAAAATACTTTGGATGGATTTTCCTCATCTGGGACTTTCATTTGAGCGTAAGAACATACAAAACTGATTGCTGGAAGCTGAGATATGGTTGGATTTTCCCGCTTACTAATTGTTGCTTGTCTTGATTTGAAATCCAATCTTGCGACCATTCCGGAACATGTTAACAGGGTTTTTGAACTTGGCTCTTTAAATTGCCATAACTTTTGATCTAGGGTACCTAGTGAGATTATCAAGGTGGCTTTCTGACAGCAAGAAGTAGCTTTATTGATCCAAGTCTTTAAAACGCAACTTTTTAAAGCTACTATGTCATGGCAGGACATGACAATCTGCTTTCCCTTGACTCTGTTCACCTCCAAGAAATACTTGTTTGTGTGGGATGCCATACCCAGATCCGCCTTTGAGAAACTGAAGAACATCTTTGTGTCTGCCTCTGTCCTTACAATGCTAGTTTACAATAAACCCTTCATTATGGAGACAGACACTTCCAACTTTTGCATTGGGGGGTGTTGCTTCAGGAGGGGCATGATAGTAAGCTGCACCCTGTATCTTACTACTAAAGGAAGCTCAATCCACCTGAGTTGAACTACCCCATTTACAATAAAGAGATTATTGCTATAATCCATTCTGTGAAACATTGGAGAAGATACTTGTGTGATGCCAGCCACCCAGTAAGAATCATGACAGATCACAAGAACCTGACATACTTCTTCAAGCCACAACAACAAAACCAGCATCAAGATAGATGGGACCTATTCTTTACTGGCTGTGACTTATCAATAAGCTACAAACCTGGAAAGATCAACATTATACATGAAGCTCTGAGCCAGAGAAAAGATCTTTTCCCTAGTGCCCAAGAGATTGAGAAATTCAACACTAAATCCTTATTATCTCCTAATATGATTGAACCAACACTCCTGTTCCCAAGACTAGCTAGTATAAGAGAATTAATCCAATTGGACCAGACCTTACACATTAACTGTATCTCTGTCATATAAGACTTAGGAAAAGATATCAACAGTTGATATTATCAAGCAGTTTACTCTCTACATAGAAACACCTGTTGATTATATACTTCTGAGAAGTATAATAAACCAGATAAAGGGGAAAATAAGAAGAGAAAATACTTTATTGGTATGAGTTTAGAGTATCATATAGTATCATGAGAAGCCATATGTTGTCCATGTACGTCATGGCAGTCATGGGGCTTGTCCAAGTAGTGTTCCTCTTAGGACTCAAAAGGTTTAATCCCTGTAATAGATGGGCAAATGATAAGAGTGTCACTGACTTAATGATTAATTTGGGAATCATTCAGGGAGTCACTCAGGGAATTGCTTTCTCAAGAGGGATTAATTGAAGATATTGCAACATACCCTACAACTACACAGGCGCACCTGCGTACCAGAAAGATCACTGCACTTAGAGATACTGTAGAAATACCATAACTCTCTCATGGTGGAGCACCCTGGATGTACAAAGACACTAAAAGGAATCCAGAGAACCTATATGTGGCTCAAGAAGAAGCCAGAAATTGAAGAATACCTCAGTGGTTGAAAGACATGTGGATGTACCAAGCCTAAGCAAGGAAAGCCAGAAGGATTACTACAGCCACTTCAGATTGCAGAAGGCCCTTGGAAGTCAGTGTCCATGGACCACATTGTGGAGATACCCAATTAAAAAGAATTCAATGCCATCCTTGTAATTGTCAATTAATTTATCAAAATTGCTCACTTCATCCCAACAACAACCAAAGCAACTGCAAAGAAGACTGCCACCCTATTCTGGAACCAAGTATTCATGAGCCACAGACTCCCATGAGAAATGGTGTTAGACAGAGGATCACAGTTCACCTCCAAGTTTTGGTCCCAAATCCTAAAGGACTTGGGAATAAAAAGATTGTTGTCCACTGCATATCAGCCTCAGAGCAACAGGAAGACCTAGAGAATGAACCAGGTCTTTGAGCTGATGCAACTGAACCAATGGGGATTCAGTATTTGAATTGGGAAAGACAACAGTCCAATAGAAAAGACAGGAATAATAAGAATAAGGTATTGTTTATTGCTGAATAGTGCAATTAATATACAATATGGGGAAAGCCACAAGGCCACAAGGGGGTGGCATAGTGGGAAGTTCCATGTAAGGTTTGAAGCCAAGGAATAACTTGCGCGGGGATCAGCAGGTCAAATTGGCAGCGCTCCTAATTAGGATGAAGTACCCGCCATTTGATATTGCCATCAGATTAATCCATAACATTAGATACGTCAAGGGGCAAATCATCAAGCGCCCCCTGTGTATTGTAAGATACATTAGCAGGCAAGTCTCAAAACTCAGTTGCAACAGAGCAATACCTCTGATGCTAAAAATGCCAAACAAGACAACTGGGCTAAGATTCTTCCCAAGGCCCAGTTTGCTTTTTAACAGCAAAGATTACACCTCCACCAGAATTTCCCTGTTAAAAGCCAGTTGTCAGGGCCCAGAATGCCCTAGATAATCAGCTAGCCTGCCTGGAGATAAAACAAGCAGCAGCGTGAAAAGCATTGCCAACTGCCTTCCTAGAAGAAAACCCCCTTTCTGACCACAAATGGTCAGGGGTTTGCAAGGCCCACATGCTGTAAAACCCTGGCATCAAAATTAAATACAAAATTGGGTACATTTGCTATTAGGAAATGATAAATCAGGAAAGTGATTGTTTGATTGTGCAATCAGGCACTTGGTTGCTTGCAGGCTCTAATAATAGCTGTGGCATTTTGACATGCTGCAGCCAAACCAATGTTCATGATATACCAGCTAATGTCCTTCCCTCCAGGTCCCAGTACGCAATTTTAAAGCCATTTTGCAAGTATCACTGAAAATGATGCCACCAGACCTCTAATGGCAAAGAAGGCTAAGTATTCCCAAGCAAGTATAAATAGTAAGGAGCAGCCTGCCTCACTGTTGGCATCTTAAATAAGCAACTTTATGCCCAGGACCCATGATTTTCTTGCAGGAATTATCTAATTTTGCACCAATATAATCATTCTATTTGCATCTATTTGTGAATTTATTACACAATAAAACTGTGCCTATTTGTTCCCTCCTGGCTCTGCTCCTTTCACTTTGGTTAAGCCACCTTGCGCCATTGACTTGGAATTCTTCCACCCTCACCACCTGGATCTTCCTCCTGGCCACTCTAGAGTGCCAATTTTGTCTACCATAAAGGGGATCCCTTCCACCCCCCTTGCCCAATGCGCCTCCTGTCCAAGACTTCAGCAAGTTGAGGTTTGTTTACATCACAGTATTGGGGCTGGCCAATCAGGTTATGCCCCATACTGGAAGTTGGTGTCTCTTGGATACAGCTGTGAATTACATTGGCATGATTGCACCAATTGTGTACATGGCCTTTCAGGCCCACCTCCTCTGTGGGAGTCCAGCCAGATTGTGGTATGAGTCGTGACACCAACTATGGATTTGACCCCACCTGGGACCCTAAGATTGGTAAAAAGTGTTGATTTGTGCTATAGTGCTGGTGTAGAATATTGCTCAACTTGAAATAAAAACTAATAATTAAGTTGAGATATAGCTCTGCAAACCTAATATGTATAGTCCAAGTATAGTTTAAAGAAGTTCTGATCTTTTATATAAATATCAAGGGAAGAGTTATATAGGGAGTTATAATTGTAATTGGCCACAGATCCTCTGGGCTTCATCTTTAATATGGGGTTCTTATTGTCTTTCAGCCCATCTTCTAATGAACCCCAAATATTGGGTAATTGATCATCAGTTATACTGAGCTACTCAATCATTCACCCAAGAGTACTGTAGTCCCATTGTGAATAAGAGCTTAGAGTATAGAGGGATAATGTTATCAGTAGTGACTAGTTTTTACCATCTACTTCACAACAAAAAGGAAACCAAAACTACTGTACACACCTGGATTGAGCAGATCTATGATACCTAAACTGCCTGATTATCAACCTAAATTGTGCAGTACAGATGTACAAGGCCTTTGCTGACTGGAAACAACTCCCTGGTTAACCCTTGCAAATTAGAGATGAGGTTTACCTGGACTCCTGGAACATACCCCTGCACGTACCTTGTAGGAAGCTAGCCCACAGAAGAAGTGTCCCCCACAAGATCACTAAACTGATTAGAGAGGTTGTCTTTAATTTGGACCTATCCTTAATTGGAAGATCCATAAAGTATTCCATTTCTTCCTACTGTTAAAAAATGAAACCTCACTCCCCCACCAACAACTCAAGACTGCGCCTCCCCCATCCAAACAGGCCCTCCAAGTAAGACAAGGTTAAATACATAAACAACAACAGAACCCACTACCAAAACCCCCAGTAATATGTCAAGTGAAAAGGCTACCCTATTAAAGAAAGCACTTGGGAAACCCTGAGCAACCTGTCCAATGCTGAGAAAGCCATTCAACAATACTTGAGCAAGAAGGACCCAAAGAGAGGGTTTTTGGGAGAAGAAGAGAATGGTGTCAGGAATGTCAATTTCCCTCCTCTTAAAACCCAAGTCCAAGAGCAGGTTTTGAACCCTGGTCATGACTACTTGCAAGCTGCCAGTCCCAAGGATCAGGAGGCTATCTACCTGCATTTTTTTGGGATTGTGTCCCCTAAAGCTGAGGCTGCAAATACCTTTCAGGATAAAGATACCAGCAAAAACTTTAAAACACAGCGCCCAATAGAAGAAAAAACAAATTTACCAATGTACATAAAGTAAGTACTACCATTAGCTTGATGATCTTGAAGTCTGCCTTGATGACCAACTAAGACTCACCACCTGATAAAAATGTGGACCAGAAGGCCACTCCCATGACTATAAATCAAGAATAGAAGAGTCAAGCAACCCTTCTTAAGGATCCAGCCAATTAGCACCTCCCCAGAGACAGTGGCATTTTGCCGCTTTAAAACTTGGCCACCCAACCCCATATTTCCTAATCCTATGATGAACCCCACATAATGGATGTAAAGTTTGGTGGCAGGGTACTATATAGATCCATAGATCCTGCACTAGAACTTTATTACCTTTTTAAATAAGATTTTATGAGATATTGATTTCACCAATTATTGCCCTATTTTATCTTATCTATTTACTAACTCAGTTCAAATATTTCTGGCATGCCTGCTCCTCTTCCCATAGCTTATTGTATCCAGGTGCCCCATTTGGTCCCATTAACTTTACAGCGTACTTTTTAAAGCCTTAATACAAAGACTACACCTGTGAGAAGATACTAGAAAGAGATACCTTGGCCCAAACAAAATTGTTGACCAGATACAATAGACAAGACCCTTGGTACTTAACTGGGCCTTGTTTATTCAAATATAAATACAACTCCCTGTCCATGTACCAGTTGGATATGAAGCTGCCAATCACTCCCAAACCAATGCCCACTTCTGCTCCCAAGCTTCCCCTTGACCACACCAAAAAGCTGTTTGGGATAGTATATATCACACTCATAGGGGTGATTAACCTATAATTCCAGCCGCAGGCCTGTGGTCCTGGGTGGGAAAATTGATGTCCTACCTCATTAAGTTAGCACAAATCTTGTTGTGGGCTTTTTCTGCAAAACCTGCAGCCTGTGTGTTCCCAGAAAACAGTGGGCCAGCTTCCCGCCCAAGGTTGGTTCTCTGACACTAAGCTAGACTTTAGCAATATGTATATTTGAAGAATCCTTGAGTTAGGAAATAGCACCTACAACACAGGTTCATATATTCTGTTATTATTCACTGGTACCTTTGATTTAGATTGGCCTGGGCAATTTAAGTCTTCTGATGGTGGTGTATAAATGGCAATTGTCAGAGTTAACTCATTCCACAAGTTGACTTATTGTATATAAACAGTCAGAATTAAAAACACTCTAATGTCAACAGCATTGAAAGTTCAATATTAAGCTTTTGTTCATGCAGACTACCAGCTGTTGACTTCTATTTTAATAAGTAGAAACCTGTTTCCTAAACATTTCACTTAATAAAAATTAAGCCTCAAAATATTTTTAGGGTAATATGGTTACATATATTTTAAAAGATAAATAATTGTTGTGACTGTGCTTTATTAGCAAGTGTCAAGATTTTGGGGTCTTGAAGAAGAAGAATTATTTTTGTCAGAGTATTTTGACACTTTGTTTTTGTTGATAGAAAGGGATCTGTATGAGGAAAGATACGCTTTCAATTGGTGTTGCTGTTAATGCAGCAACTGGTGGGAATTTGTACATTGTTGCTGGAACCAAGGAATGGGAAAGATCCTGTGGCTAATAAACGCAACATCAGCAGCTTTGGGCAGAGGTGGGTTGGCAGGAACAGTAAGGTATCAATAATACACTCTTATTAGATAAATTACACTACTACAATTTTGATTAGTAGTAATGTGTGTTGATATTAATTGTCTGTCCTCCAATTGGTCTTGGAAGGGCTTTTTATAGTGTAAGTGGGTTATATCCAGACTAGTTTCTGGCTATGGATAACTCTTACTAGCTATCCTATCATCTCCAAGCTACTAGTTTTGACTCCAAGAGTTGGATTCCAAGCCTGAATAGTGGTTTTGGAATGAGGAGAAATTACACGCTTAATTCTCCCTCTTCAGCATGAATTTCTCCTTGAATCAGTTGTGATCAAATGAGTTGGCTGTCATTGGGTGGGGTCCTGTTTTGTGCTTGATATAATAAAATTGTGCACAGGTAGTCCTCTAACCCATTTCTTGATGAAATAGGTATTGTATTTTCCCTGTATCAATTCATCTGGCAGTGACTTGTTTGCTAAAGTGATCCCAAATAGGTCACACTTTAATTATTTGACCTTATCAACCAGTCAATAGTTTTTGCCCTTTAATGTCTCATTATCTTCTAAATAGGGGGTCCTATTATTAGCTGATAGTGTTTCACAAATACCCATAATAGATGTCTCACATCTGATGGTGGCATGTCTATTTTGGTTAATAGCCCTAGTTATGAGGAGATGAATCAGTCAACCCTGATAGATCAGGGTTTCCTGACAGCAAGTTTCAAGGGGAAAATATTTAAAAACTAGATAATATTCTTTATTGGGAGATAATGATTATATAGTTAGTGTGAGCCATGGATAACAGGAACATGATACTGTAAATTCAGAACCTGAACGTAAAAATGCGGGATTGTCAAATCCTTGGTCCAAATTTCAAATCACTTTTGCAGGATGGCATTTTTTTAATTAAATTGATTTTATCATATTTTTATTTGAATTTTTAAAAAATGCGGGAACTCATAGACACTTTGCAAATTTCAAGTCAAACTGCACATTTCCAATGGACAAAAATGAATTAACTGGAATCATATTTGAAGTGTTCAAATCAATCAACCATTTTTATTAAGTTAACTATGTTTTTTGAAATTGAGGGATTGTCAAATCAAAGAACCAAATTTCAAATCACTTTTGAATGCCACTAGTAAACTCAGATATTAATTGCGGGAACTGGAATCCAAATCAAATGTACAGTAAGCACACTAGGAAACACCAACCCAAATCAAGAAGCTCCACCACAACTAAAATCAAATGAAAAATTCAATCTTAATAACCATGTTTAGACATAAAAAGTGATTAAACTTTAAAATCATCCAAAAACTGGAAAGGATACAATATTATACACTTCAAATCACAGATATAGAAACTCTGCTACTATTCAAGGCCAAATCAAGAGAAAACAACTACTCACAACTAAACCAATAAATCCAAATAAATAAAATATTTAATCTAAAATATATATTTTATTTTATTTTTATGGACTGTCAATCACATTCCCAACCAGCTCCTGCACCAGCCTGCAGGGCAGCCCGTTCACGAGGGTGTCCCAGAGGGTCCAAGAACAGACCCAGAACCCAGCTCAAGGGGAGTCATGCCAACACACGGGCCTCCCAAGGTGTCAGCGCCAGCCAACCACCTCCTGCATCTCAAGCTAGGAACAGTAGCCTCAATCCAAGACAGAAGCCGCTCTCAAGGCCTGCAACCAAAGTCTCATACACAAAGGTCATTGGGAATAATGAGGTTACATACACCTCCACTAGGTACCCAGTTGTTACCTGGCCCCGCACTCTTGATCCAAGAGTTTCTACTTCCTGCCCCTGCATCTTTGACACCTCCTATGAGCCATTGGCCATCACCAAAGAGCCATCTGTGCCTGTGTCTTATGCCATCATTGATGGCACCAGCGCAACCAAGCGTGATCCCACCTTCTACACAAAAGTCCCCATCCTCTGTGTTGAGCCTGCTAGCCAGGATGCCGTGGTACCTGCCAAGGGCCGGCGCTGGTTGACAGATAGTGAGTGTGAAGCTCTCCTCAACTGCTTGAACAGGGGAATGGTGGTTTGGGATATTGCGTCCCAATTTGGTGTCACAGCCAGATACATTGACAAAACCAATACCAAGTATGGCAACACTGGGTGAATTGCAAAATATGCCAAGGCTAAGCGGCAGCCCAAACTCTTGCAGCCTGTGCATATTGACGCAATAAAACAGTGGGTTACCAAGGATTGCCACCTGGACTCACTTGCTGTCCAATCAATGCTTGCCACAGAGTTTGGGCTTTCTGTTTCTAAAACCCTTGTTTACAAAGCAATGGTTGATCTGGGCTTCTCCTGGAAAGTACTGGGAGTTTTGCTGCACAGCAGAAACAACAAGAAGACCATCAAGGATCAACACATTTATGCCAAGACATATCTGGCACTAAAGGAGACTGGGAATGTCCACTTCTTCTACATTGACAAATCATTGTTTTCCTCCTCACTCAGGTCTAGGCATGGGTGGGTCAAAAAGGGGTCCAAGGACAGTGTAGCCCATTGTGCAGCTTTCTATTCCCAGACCTATTCCATGGTAGTGCTTCTTGGTCCCCGCGGATTGGACCAGTATCAGATGATAAAGGGTTCTCATAATAGCAGGACATTTCTTGATTTTGTCCAAACTGTCAAGGAGTATCTCTGGATTAATTACTGCAGTACAACCAATATTGTTGTGTTGGATAATGTTGGGCTCCACAAAGTGGATCTGGTTGTGTCTGAGTTCCCGCCCATCAATAAAAATAGCCATTTGGCCAGCCACCACCTGGCTGACTGTCCAATGAGACTCCTCTTCCTCCCCCCATATTCTCCATTCCTTAACCCAATTGAGGAGGTCTTTGGGTGGATTAAAAATAAGGTGAAGCAAGGCCTCCCTCAGGACACCAAGGATCTCTTCAACATCCTTGAGGTCAGTCAATTTGCAATGCCACCCAATGTGGTGGCAGCTTTTTACAAGCACTCAGAATCCTTCCTCCCCAAAGCCCTGGCCTCCGAGCCAATCAGATAAATGGGCGCTCTGGGTTTTATTTGTTTTTATTTTTATTTATTTTGTTTTTAGTAGGACTCAACAATTATTATTTATATATAATGACATGACATTTGATTGTATTATAGACATATAAGAGTATGTAGAAAAGGTAAGTAAAATTAATTATAATAGGTATGAGGAATATACTTTTATTATAATGCACTGAATATTATATTGACTGTTACACTAACAAATAAAAAAATTAAAAAAGATAAAAATATATTAATTTTATTTAGATAATTGTGAATCCTTGTTGGTACTTTGGCTTTTTTAAGCCACAAATTGGACCTTGCAGGTCATCATCTGATCTTTATTATTTCAGTGTCACTATAGCCACACAACCACCAATGATTTTTATGTATTGCTTACTAATTAGTACTTAGGACGCAGGTCAAGCATATCAAATATATTTGTCAAATCATATTACAAGGGAAAGGTAATTCAAGTTCTAAACAATCACTTGTTTAGAATATAAGTGGAGCGGGCCGCATAATGCGGATAAATTCAATTCTTGTTGTTTGTATATGTAATAAATGAACCCGTTCTTGACAAGCTAGTAAATAAAAACATTTTTAACTTATTTTTTATTATTTGACGTGGTTGCAACTATAACTAATGTCTTGTAATATATTTAGATATAATAATATTATAATTTACCTACTAAAATTTAAAATAAAATTAAAATCTTAAAGTTTATCTATTAAAGTTTAAATATTCAAAATTTAACTATTTTTATTTAATTGTGATTTATTCAATATTAAAATATTATATATTAAAATTTTAATATTAACTTTTAGATATAAAAATTTTAATATTTAAATATTTAAAATTAAAATTTTACTATTAAAGTTTTAATAATACATATTTCAGTGAAAATATTTAATATTAAAATAAAAAAATTTAGAATAAAATTTAAGTTGCAAGTGAAAAATATTTATTAAGGGGATGCTAATTGCAAAGGGGAATGCAATTATTCCAGGGAATTATACCCCAAAATTAAATTTTTGGCTAGAGTGTCCAATTAGATCCACATACTCTTCTGTACGTGGTGGACAACCCTGGATGCAATTGATTGAGGGGTGGCGCCCTGTACCCCGGTGGTTGTTGAACGTTTGATAAAAGGAAGCTGGGTGAGCAAATCAATTAATAGGGGTTTTTCAGGAGGCACATAGTACCCATAAAACATTGCCAATGCAAAGGAGTCATACAGGACGTGCTCAACTATCCTATACCCCCGTGGTGTCTTCTGGCGTTTGAGCACTAAGTGGCATATATTGATTTGAATAGGTACATCCTCCAACTTTTTGACGTTGGTTTTTAATATGCAGTGAAGGAGGATTCCCAAGTATACCGCAACGTGAATTCTTTACAAGGTATATTTTTCCAAGAACATGCACAATTTTTTGAAGACTTGAACTAATCTATTGATATAGAATGTTTTATTGAATTTGAAGAGGGTTCCAGGGGGCGCCCAACTTGTATCAGCCCCCATGCCTCCACAAACAAAATAAATAAAGGTTTAAATGTGTTCACAAGGACTGCATCCCCAACTTTATTTGAAAACGCCTTGAATACTTCATTAAAAATTTCAATTTTTAGATATTCAGTTCCTATTCAAAAGTTGGTTTTTATTAAGTTTTTTTTTCCATATTTGTTGATGTTTGAAAATGGGAATCTTTAAATGCTTTCATATATATATTCATCAAAGTTTAGCTTGGTATTCCCGCAAATTTCATTCATCTCTTTGAAGTTGATATTTGATCCTATTTTGTATGCTTCCCTTAATCACAGCAAGCACCCCACAGGTGGTAAATATTCCCTATCTTTAGCTTCAATATTTGATTCTTATTCATATTCTGTTGAATAATTTTATTTATTTGGTTTTTATTTATTTGTTTTACAGGGTCTACCAGTGACTGGTAACCCTCGTAGAACCAACTTGGCATAAAAGCCACCACTTCCGCAACCTTGTCCACATTCCTGATGATAACTAAAATAAATATAAGTAAAACATAAAAAGACTTACTAATTGTTTCCCCTGCAGCACCCTCAGCCACAGGCGCCACCTCAGTGAATTTCATGAGTGTTGGCTGCTCTTCATTAATTTTTCTGGGCTTAATTTTTCTTATATTTCTTGCAACTTGTGTTTCTTCTTGGTTTTCATTTGATAAAATTTCTGTATTTCTTGAAGCGCTCCTGCTTCTTGACTGAGTTTTGTTTTCATCTGTTTCCATTTGAGTATTTACCTCTTCATTTGTATTCATTTCCTTTGAGATTTCAGTTCCTTCAATCAGTTTGATTTTCTTATTGTTTTCTTTGACCCCCTACCAGAACTCCCACAAATTTTAGGCCGTGTCATTGAACTTCAGACTTGATAGGATTGTTCCCTGCAGATTGAGCAACGCTTCTTTGTTCTTTTTGTCTATAATATTTCCTAGTTTATTCAGAGCATCTTCTTTTGACTGGATTAGTGGCTGGCCCTTGTTACCCAGCTTTCCTATTACTATTTCCCTGGTATTTTTTTCTAGTTCAACAACCTTTTACAGGTGTGCTTCTAATTTGTTTATCAAGTTATAGATATTTGACATTTTGTTTGAATTACATCAAAAAACTGGTTTTTATAGTACTGCCCTCAATGCATGAATATTTTTTATCATCATTAATAAATTAAAGACTATAATGTAAATATTGCAATAAAATATTGCAATTAGATGTCAACTCTTGATATTTTGATATTATGTGCATAACTCAATGTATTTTGTTTAATAAAATCCATTATAAACTTGGCCTTTTCCATTATAATTTAATGAAATAGACTGTGTTTATATTAGAGAGCCATTAACACTTAGTACAAATATTGATACATAGTGCATTTTACAGCCTGTATATTTACCTATTGGTAATAGCTCTGAAAACCTTTTGGTTGGATTTTGTGAGGTAATAATAATGTAATGTGTTAATAAATTACTATTTATTGTCATTAATTGGCTGATTTTCTTTGCTGTGGCAATTGTGCATTTTCTGATATTTACACACTAGTATCCAATTGGTTGGTTTCATATCCAATCACAAGGCAATAGGAAATCAAGCCACCACCCCAAGACCAGATGTGGTTGGAGTGGCGGCTTGATTTCCTATTTCTTGTCCAATTGGATGTGAAACCAACCAATTGGATACTAGTGCGTAAATATCAGAAAATGCACAATTGCCACAGCAAAGAAAATCAGCCAATTAATGACAATAAACAGTGATTTATTAACACATTACATTATTATTACCTCACAAAATCCAACTAAAAAGTTTACAGAATTATTATCAATAGGTAAATATACAGGCTGTAAAATGCACTATGTATCAATATTTGTACTAAGTGTTAATGGCTCTCTAATATAAACACAGTCTATTTCATTAAATTATAATGGAAAAGGCCAAGTTTATAATGGATTTTATTAAACAAAATGCATTGAGTTATGCACATAATATCAAAATATCAAGAGTTGACGTCTAATTGCAATATTCTAATGCAATATTTACATTTATTGTCTTTAATTTATTAATGATGATGAAAATATCCATGGAAATAATTATATGTTACCACATCAAATATACAACATTCTTTACATATGGGAAATGTTGATAATGTAAAAAGAAAATATTATTAATTATGAATTGAAAGAGAGATATCAATTTTAATAAGTTGTCACAAAGAAAAGATTTATTTACTCATCAAAGGACAAGTAGGGGAGGGAATGGGCGGAAAGAACATCACCTTCATCTGTGCCTGTGAAAGGGACGGCATCAGAGATAGTGGGGAGGAAATGGGTGGTGGCTTGGGAGTCAGGGTTGGAAGGTGGGTGGCTTGACAAGGGGTTGGGGAGGCAGGGTTTGTTGACTGGGAAGTGGCAGCAGGAGCTGATTGCTTCAATTGCTCAAATTTGTCTTCTGTCACATATGCAGGCTTGGTGAAACAGATGTATTGGCGTGTGGGGGGAGGCAGGAGTCCTTTCTGGACTTATCACTTTCACTTGCATAAGAAATGACAAGATCTGATAGGTCCTGGACAAACACAGAAGGGAAAAGCGCATAACCATTATCAATTTGGGTGCATAGTTTGTTGTAGGTGGCAGGCTTTAAGTGCCTGATGACGGAACCAAAATTGTAGAGACATAAATCTGCAAGATGCATGTTGGCGTGGTTGGTGGGGTAAGACCAACAGGTATGCCCTGCAGCCCTGATTTTTTGGGTTGACCATTCCTGCTGCTTCATCTTCGCACTCAGTACAACTGTGTGCACAGCGTTTTGTGTGGACCACTCCTCCAGCATAGCCTTGAGCTCCGTCTGGTAGGCATACCCATCTGTAGTGCTCAATATTGCAGAGTAGTGAGTGACGCCCAATGAGGAAACTGCCAACAAAACCCCAACAAAACAATACAAGATTGGTCCACGCTTGAATACGTCAGACTGGATGCACTTTTCTCCAAAGTCTTGAATACTTGCCAAAATCTTGGCATATGACAGGAAGATTATGTCATTACAGGCCCTCATTGCCCTTCCTTTGATAAAATTGATGATTCTAGAATCATATGTGTCAGTGTTCATAAAACTGAGACCACTGAGAACTTGATTGGACAAGATTCTAGCAGCAACCACAACTCTGTGTATCCAAAAATTCACCATTTGCTTATTGGTGAAAATGCCGTGGAGTCCCAGTTGGAGACGGACCTGGACCAAGGGCATCTGTAGGTTACACCCCATAATAGCCATCATGAGAGGGCGGGCTTTTTCACCTTCAGTTGAAGAACAGGCACCAGTTGGGGTCTTCTTGGTAGGGGGGCCACAGTTGGAGTGGGCTTGCAGGGTTGCAGCCACAGTGGACTTTGCAAACCCCATTGCGGCTGCAATTTCCCCAAGGGACATAAACATCCCTTGCTTTTTAACCATTTTGAGAACAATCTATGAAGTGATTAATTTTCTTCTGCGTCTTGCAGGCTGATTGGCTGTGGGAGGGATATGTCCATCTTGTGAACTGGTCAATGCCATCTGATTGGCTGTTTTGGGATTCTGGGCTCTCTGGGTGATCCCATGGCTCAAATGGCTGGTTTCAGATGCCATTGTTGATACAGGATTTGGGTTGGTGGCTGCCTGTGCATGATGGGCAAACAGGGCCATGCTGGAAGTTGCAGGAGAAAGAACACACTCCTGGGTAGTACTTGCAGAGGGGCCTGCGGGTTGGGAGTGGCCATAGACAGAGGCTTTGCTATTAAGAGACCCAGTGTAGCCCTGCATAATTTTGTTAAGGCCAGGGAAAAGCTTGCTGACTTGGTTGTTATTGAAAGAAGACATAATAAATTTTTATTAAAATTTTAAACTCAAAAAGAGGAGTGTATATTTTAGTCAATTTTATTGTTAAGTATGTTAAGTTGGTGAATATTAAAATTGAAATTTTAGCTGTCCTAAACTGGAATAGGGCAATTTTTGAGAATGCCTATGATTCCTAAAAGAATTAGCACAAATTCACTCTAGATCCTTTGGCATCCTTTTTGAGACACCCATAAATTATATTTATTTAAAATTCCTTGCAGTTATGATTTGAAACTTGGTTGTTGGATTTGACAATCCCGCAATTTCAGATTCATTAAGTTTTACATGGTGTCTATGATTTGTTTGACATACAGGAAATCTCAAATTGTACATTAGAATCCTGCATTTCTGATTCATGTATCCTGCATTTTTTTGTTGTGTTTTGTCTTTTGTTAGTTGAGTTATCTGCTTAAGAGATTTGAGATCTGCCAATTTAAATAAACCAAAAAAAGTCAAATTAAATGGTTGATTTTATTTAATATTTTACTTTTTACTCAGCTGAGTTGCCCACAAAAGTGATTCAAAATTTGGACCAAGGATTTGACAATCCTGCATTTTTATGTTTAGGTTCTGAATTTAAAGTACCAGCCCTTCAAAGATTAAAATATTTTTTATTTCATCCTTAAGAACTACCTGGCAGCAGTTCCAGTTGGCTTTGGCTCTGGGCTTAGTGATCTTACATCCAATCCACTATGGCTTGAAATATTTGATGAAAGGGTTCAAAGCATCCTCATGATTATTGATATATAGATCCTGGAATAGGAGCTCAAAGGTTTACTGTGTATGCTCAGGATTTACAAAGGTTAGTGCTACAGATTGTTGGATCAAAAGTTTTCAATTTCCTGAGGGATATCAATAGCAAAGCTTTCTGAGCTCAGATCAACCCTTTAGCTGCCTGTTAAAATCCTGATGATGATTTAAAAAAACCCTGGGCCTCCTCATCAAAGGTATTTACAAAAGCATTATACTGGTCAGTTTAATAGTCCATGATTATAGTTGAGGGAACAAGTGCTTTATCATGAGATTCTTGTTCTGCAGCAAGGGTGGCTCTATCCTTTTCATCATCATCTGGATTGGCTCTAGTGTTATGGTCAATAGGGACTATTTTTATTACCAAGCAGGGCCTTGATCCTCCCTGAAGGATCATAAAAGCTCTTGTGTAGATCTCTTCTGCTACCCCAGGAAGCAGAAATTAGGCAAAGGGGAGCACCTTGCCTTCAATGTGGAAATGCACAACCCATAGTTAGAAAAGGGGGCATACAGCAAAGGTGCTGTCATGTGATCAGGTTTTGGAATCTCTGAGCTGCTCCAAGTTCTTTTGTGTATAGTTGCATATAATTCTTACTTCTGCTGTATGACAATAATCATTCAAAATGAATCCATTTTCTCCAGTGAACATCTTCAACTACATAATCAAAGCAATCTCTCCTTGAACTGTGGCATATCTCTTACAGGGGCATTTACCACTGTGTTTGTTGCATACATACTTCGCTAGCTGGCTGCCGTCAGGGATGAGCTTCAGGCTCTCATTAGTTAGGTGTTTGCTGGCCTTGACTACCAGATCATAAAACTCAATATCCTTGTAGAATGGAACTGTTTGATAGAGTTACAGCTTTAGAACCTTTTAAAACCAGCCAACTGGGCAATGCAAGTGTGCCCATCTTTTTTGCTGGTGGATTGATCCCATCCTTATGTATGGATCCTGGTAGCCCAGATTCTATCTTCACAGACATGATGTTTTCTCCTTCCTACTCTTCTATGGTTGTTGCAGCTGAAAGTTTAGCCATCACAGACTATACTTGCCCCTCTGTCAATAGAAATTAGAGGGGAAACTGAGGGAATCTCTTTGGGAGCTTAAACTTCCCTTTAAGGTTAAATATGTGTGGTGATCCACATGTGTGTTGTTTTGCAGGCAAGGATTGATTTGGATTCAAATAAAGACAATATGCTGAAGAGTGACAATGTGTGATTAGCTGATGACGCTATAAGCTAGTAGGTAATATAGGGCTACTAGGGGTAAGTAGGGTGAGCCTAGTAGGTAACATAGGACTACTAGGGTAAGTAAGGCCTGGCTGGTAGGTAACAAAGGACTACCAGAGGCAGATGTTGCCTCCACCCAGCAGAAGAAATTGGCTGCTTTGGGCTATAGTGCTTCACCTTGCAGGGAACTGTGGCTGCGGAAGGGTGAAGACTGAGATAGCAAGCAGGGAACTTTGTCTGTCTGGGGGGAGTAGGTTTTGGACCCCTGGCAGGTAACATGTGTTGCCAGGGAGGGGAAGAGCTTTGAGGGCTCTACGTACCCTAATACGCTTACAGGAAGTCTGTGAGCAAGCATCCTACCTAACAGACTGGTAGGGTGCCCTTGTTTATGCCCCTATGGGAGCTTTGGGGGGAACTCAAAGTGAGCATTGTAGGGCATAGATTTGCTCAGAGGTGTCACCAAGGCAGTTTGCTTGGGGAAGCAAGCTGCAGAACTTGGTGTGATCAGGCCTCTTGGAAGTAGAGCTGATTACTCTGCAACTGAAAGCCCAGACTTAATCAACTGTGTGAGTAAAGACAACACATAGACATTGATCTATGATTAAATGGCCTAAGTGGATTTCCACTTGCAAGGGCCCAGTCAAACGCCAGTTCAATGTAGACTCATACCTGGGTCTAAAAGTTCTGGTAACGGGGACTGAGATAAAGAACCAAGGTGGTTCACAGAATTAACGGAGAAGACTAGAAAGAGGGACTGTTTGATCACAGTGAAGGCTAGTTGACGGACTGTTGATTCATATTGAATTTTGGGAACCAATATGGTTCAGTGTGCAGAAGAAACTAAGGAGGTTCCTAGTGAGGATTTGTTGAGGAACTGGTTGAGGATAAGCTGAAGGACCAGAAGATTATGATGCAGGACTAGCTGATCATAATGCAGGATGTCCAAAGAACCAGAAGTTTGTGTTGCAGAACTGAAGGGCTGAGAGGATGTGAGTGCAGAACCAGGAGATAACCTGAAGGAACTAGCCAGACTGGATACAGAGGCTGGAAGAACTGTTTTTAGTGTCTTTTGAGAGGAAAATAGATAAAAAGAAGCAGTTAAAATAATGATTAAATACTGCCTTGTTATAATTAAAAAAGGATGTAATATCATATAATGAAAAAGAAAGAAGAGGACAAATAACATACAGTTTGTTAAAAATGTAATTTATTTAAAGAAGAGAATTGAGTCAGAAGGGAGCTAGAAAGAGGCTGGAAATGGAACAGAGAAACTGTGAGGGTGAAAGAGCAAATTTTGCCAAGAACAACTAGGAGAGGCAAGAGGGCAAGCAGTAAGCGGGTTTAATGTTGCAAAACGTTGAGAAAAACACAGGAAAACACAGAGAAACGTTGTAAAATCAAGGGGTCAAAATTTGCCTAAGTAAAACATATGTGGAAGCGCTTGAGATTTGCCGGGAAAACGTGACGGGAATCACAGAAAAATTGTTTGAAACACAGAGCAGTTGTTTACCTAGAGTAAGACAGCCTCAAGTTTGAACCAGGGTCAAGAGCAAGTCATCCAGGGAAACCTTTTTGGCATAACCTTTGAATCAAGGCGTATGATTGGCTGCAAGCCAGAGTCTATTTGATCAGTATTTTAAGGGCTTTAACTTAAGAGTTAAAGCCTAAAAATGAGGAGCAGAAGCATAAAATTCAGGGCTTTCATTGGCTGAAGTAAGTTTTAAAGTTTAATAAATTATAGAAGGAGAAAAACTGGATAGTTTAAGCTTTGAAAGACCAGAGTTCTAAGAGAGGTTTTTGGTCTGAAACAAGGGGCTATAAAAAGGAGAGCTATCTGAGACTCTTCAGGGACTGAAAAAGGTGGATTACAAAGGCCACACAAGCTACAGAAAGAGCCAGAGACCAAGAATAGGAAGCCAGAGCTGGAACAGACCGCAGGAGCCCAAGACCAGAACACAGGAGCCCAACGCCAAGGTGCAGGAGCACAAGACCAAAGTGCAGGAGCCCAAGACAAGGGAGAAGGAGCCAAAGACTAAGTACAAGGAGTCCAAGAGATTTTTGAAGGACTCCAAGTACTGGCACAAACCCTTGTTGTTCCCTATCCCAAGGCCATATATCAAAAGGTTTCTAAGAGGATCTTCCTTATGACTGTGAATAAAAAGCCTATTATAACCCCTACCCAAATTTCCCACATTAAAAGAATATAAGCTCTATGAGTCAATTACCCCACATTTTCTACCCTAGCCCAGGAGACAAAGATCCTATTGCCTAGGTTGCAGAAAGTTTGCCTCTAGTAAGTCTGCCCAGGAGGAGTGGGAAAAAGTGACTAGGCATCTTGAAATGACAGATAGAGGAAGGAAGTTTATTGGGGGAGAGTTTGCTAGACTATTAAAGGATTGGTATTGGCCTATAGAAGGGCTGGCGCCTGCTGAAGTACAAGTGTATGGTAGAGATGCTTGCCTGGTGATTGGGAAGGTATTGGAAGAGTTTGCTCTTATGCAGGCCAAGTATAAGCTCCTAACCAACCATTCACCACTGTTGGAGAATGACAACTCCTCCAAGCTGGTCCCTGGCTATGACCCAGGACACACTTTGGGGACTAGTGACCAGGAAACCCACAATATGTTTTTCACCTTAAGAGGATTCCATGGACTAATTGGTGCTTGATGGTAGTCATACAGGTAATCAGCAGGACCTTCTTTATTGATTATTGAGGGGGAAGATCCAGGTGCAGATTAATTGGGCAGTGGAGGGGAATTATTTAGATTTATAGCTTTGTGCTTCTTGGATCATGATGGGCCCAATACCTTGGGGCTCAGTTCATCAGGGCTTGGCCAGGGTTCTGGAGTCTTGAATATCTTCCTTCCTCCCTTCTTGTTTAGATGGACCTTATCTTATTCTGATCCTTATTGGCTTATAGAAGAGGAGGGGGATCTTTAATTGCAGGGTCTGAGGTCTTCTTCCTTGTTGTCTATTGCTCTGAGAGAGCTTTGATTTTTTTTGGGATAGGGCCTTGAGCCGTTCCAGAGGGTTTGGGCAATTTTTGGGTGGCCTGGAATTCTTTGAGGCTTCTTGGCAGATTTTGCCTCCAATAAATTGAGAAAAACTTAAATTAAAAGCCTTTAGAAAGAGTGAACAAGTTTAAACAACAGTCTCTTGCTTTAATTTTTATTGGTAGGTAAAATTTTCAGGGAGTTTACAAAGTGCTTCAAGTCCTAACCATTAGTGAAGGATAAAGATCTAGGTTTAGAATGAAGTGCCAGTATATCTGTAGCCAGAATAGTCAAAGATATCATATTTGGACTATCAGAATAGAGGGTTGCTTTAACTTCTACTGTCAACCTATAGATAGCCAATGTAATTACTGAAAAGCACTATAAGAATTCCTTATAAAGCCTAGTTAAGTGTTTCCAGAACTAGCTTTTTAATACCACAAGGGTTCAAATTTAAATAAAAAAACAAAGGTCTAAATATATAACACTCAAAACCAAAACCATAGGGACTGTAGAGATAAGTCTAAATTACAGCCCTAGATACTTTGATCTGAACTATCATACCATTATATGGGTGATTTTTGTTAATAATCAGCGTTTTGCTGATAAACCAGCAAAGATTTAACATGGAGACAGCCAGTTTCCTTTATAGTAGTTTTTATTAAATTTTGCTTAAATCATGTCACTTTGTTTGCTTAGCTGAATTCCTTTGCTAAAGTTTAGGTGACATGTCAATTTGATACAAAGCTGACATTATGAATACCTATATAAAAGCTAGTTTTAACCTATATGTTTCAGCTTAAGTGGGCCTCTGGAACTAAGCTATAGTGTATCCAGTGAGTTTAACATGAAAGTCAACAGCTCCACAATACAAAGAATAATATGAAATTTAGCATAAGTATTTGTTCAGTGGTCATCTTAATATATATAATAAAAAAGGTATTATAGTTACATTTAGAGCAATATGCCTTTTAAAAAACATTTCCATGGATTCTAATTTAGGGCCAGCACCAGATATCCCTTACTAAAGCTGATCTAAATGCCAAAGCATAAATAAATTTTATTCCATGATGAATTGTACCAGGTGTCTAGCTTATATTCATGCCTTGGTTTGAGCAGGGTTGAAGTTATGGCTGATCCATTTTACTTCTACAACTCTGGCTTGGTAACTTATCATGAAGGTTGGCTTGGTTTGGGAAATTTTGGGTTCTGGAGGACTGGTGCTAAAACAATGTTGGCTTGCAAAATGTTGGCAAGTTTTCAAAATGCAGTGAGTTGACCTGTGTAATGAGAGAATTCTGGTGATTTATGTATAAAGTAAGCATGCTGGATTAAAATTGATAGAGGGGGTGGAAAACTGTTGATAGGTTTATTAAGGTGAGTTTATGCAGTAGTGTTGAGTATATACTTCTGGGAAGCATAATAAACAAGATAAAGGGGAAAATTAAGAAGAGAATGATACTTTATTTGATATGAATATAGGATATTATATAGTATCATGGAAAGCCACATTCTGTCCATGTACATCATGGAGGTCATGGGGCTTATTTGAGTAATGTTCCTCTTAGATCACAAGGCTTATTCAAGTTGTGTTTCTTTTAGGATCTGGATGTTTGACCCTCGTAATAGATAGTCAAATGATAGTGGTGCCACTGACTTAATGATTAGTTAGTGAGCCATTTGATGACTCATTTGATGAACTACTTGGGGCGCTAATTCCCTGTGAGGGAGTAATTGAAGATGTTGCAACAGTAGAATTCATTTTTTGGGTGTATATGTATAGTAGTATTTGAAAGAAGAATAAGTGTTTGTCCTTGAAAGGGGTTAATTCCTTGCTATATTAAAGAAGCCTTTAGGTAAATTTGGTCTTGGGACACTAGAAGGAGGTGAGCTTTTGCAGGGGAGGTTGGTGAATCTCTATCAATTGGTATTTGAAGCTAAGTGAGGAAGATATTATCAAGGCTGTTCCCTAGTTTCAACTTTAGCTGGTGGTGTCTGTGGAAGGTATGCAGGACAGTGGAGGATATATTTATATTGAGAGTAGAGTTGGTGGGTTTAATGGATTTTTGGTTGTGTTGCTTTAAATATACAAATTCAACTTTTACAGTAGTTTTAAAAGCTATGGCAACAACCAAAAATACCTCAGATTTAAACAAAATGATTTCAGATTTGAACAAAATCCAAGTTGCGCAAGATGCAGGATTCAATTAATTTATAAAATTTCAGTTAATAAATGAACTGTCAAACAAAAAACAAAATTTCACTAGCCCATTATACAAAATTATATCAAACATCAAGCGGTGTAGTTCAAACTACAAACAAAATGAACTGACACAACAAGTGAAATGGATGGATGTTGTTCCAGAGTATATTATAATCCAATCAGGATTCATATGAGGCACCAACAGAAGGACTAAAGTGAAATGAAACTTGAGCAATCTAGAAGCAAGATTTCACAAGCACAAAACAAAATGAACTCACAAAAGATGTGTAGTATGAGCAGCCTAAAATAGAAAAATAACAGTTTAACAGCCAATCAACAGCTATCCAATTTAGGAACGGAGGCATTTTATCCATTTTCATGGCTCCAGATTTGTATGAAATGGTTTTGAGAACCTTACAAATATGGACTCAAGATTACAATAAAAATAAATCATTAAATTTTAAAATTTCTACTTTCAGTGATTTTATCCTAGGTTTTTTACAATGGTTTTTACAAGCAATATCTTTGACGGCGCCAACAGCCAAGCCAGCTTCAATGGAGGCAAGGCTCAGAACGTGGAGGCACCTGTTTACATCCAAGCCTTTGAGACAGGTAAAAAGGAAGCTGACCTGTACCTGACCACCAACCCATATGGCTTTGACTTGTTTAGTAGTCACATAGTGTCTATCTCTGCCCCTGCCCCTGCTCCCATACCCACCCCCACACAAGCTGCCCACCAACCAACCAATCAGGATGGTAACCTTGATTTGGAACTCCTTCCTGCCACCAGCCAACCTGTTCCCTCTACAGCCAATCAGGCTTCAGCTCCCCTGGCCCAGTGCCCCAAGCAACAAATCATCACTGCCCAAATTCTTCAGGAAATTGTGCACTGAACCTGAAGGGTCTGTCCTGGGAACAGATTGCTGCCCAGTTGCAATTTAACCAAGCTACTGTCATGAAGGAATTCAACAACCTGATGAACAAGGGGAATCTGATTGGGATGGCCAAGAAGCCCAAGAAGGCCCCCAAGTCACAAATATCTGAGGCATACCCAATCATGCTTGACCTCCTCTGCCAGGATCCCAAGCTTCCCTTGACCCAGGTCCGGAAGCAACTTGAGCACCATGGCATTTGGGTGTCTGGGTGCATGGTGAAGCTCTGGATGTATGGGAAGGTGGCTTCCATACAGGTTCTTACCAGTTTTGCCGGTGACCAATGGGATGGCACTGAGGATTCCCCGTATGACACCGCCATCAAATCAACCCTGGTCCAATGCCTGACTAGTCTAACTGATGATGTCATGTTCATCTCCCATTACAATCTATCAATAGCTTTTGATGATTTTGGCAAGCAAGGAAGAGTCACCACTCAAAAAGGAAGGAAGAAGGTCAAGAAGGGGACATTCATTGGTGCATTTCTGGCTGTTTCAGCCAAGGGTTTTGTCTACTATCAGACAAACCCAGATTTCATTGATGGCTACTCATACAGCCACATCCTCAGTGGATTACTCAACTCCTGGGATGGCTCAAATTCCAAGTACCATATTTTCTTGAGCCACCAGATGGGGGGTAGCTCCACTGCCCTTGAGGCCATCCAGGGACGCGGGCACCAGGCCTCAGTCTACCCCGCCGGCCATGCGGACGTCAATCTGGCTGATGTTGTCTTCTTCAACATGGGATCCACATTACGGGAGCACTGGCTCAGGCTTTCAATGACCTCTATCTTGGGGTCCTTGACCACAATTTTCTCTTTGGCCACCAGATGATGGCTGAATTGTTTGCGCAAATGGTTTTCCATGTAAACATGGGCAACCAATCATGTAAGGATAAGCGCCTTCTCCCTTGGGCCACTGCCACCTACCAGCCCATCCAGCCAATGACCAATGAGGAATACAACAAGCGTTATATGGCAGCCATTACGCAAAATCCTCTTGCCTCCACTCCTGCACCAACACCCCTCACCTGCAAGCCCAACCCACCCAATCCCAGACCCCCCAGGCCAGCACCGCCTCTACGTCTTCCTTCCCGCGTTATTCTGCCTCCTAGGCATCACTCTCCCCCGCCCCAATAAACCCCTGTCACCAAAAATTTTCTATTTATATTATCTTTTTTTAATTTCAATTGTTCATGTTCTCTTTGTTTATAGTTGGTTTTATTCTTTATGTTCAGCTTTTTTTATAAAATCATATATTTACTATGTCGTGTATCTAGATCCAGAACACAGCTATTTTTAGCACTTAAACACACCCCTTGTGAAAATATTAACAACAATTTGGTCATCAGCTAAATTCAAATTAGAAAATTATAGTGTAAAATGTTTTTAGATAAAGTTGTTACTGATCCAAATTCAAAACCTTAATGATAAATTTTAAGCCAATCAGGAGCCAAGTGATAAAGTGATTGTTGTGACATAAAGGGTCATTCAATAATTCTTTGGTGCATGTGCGCTAATTAATATGATTGGCTGGATGTTTTGCCATTGTACACCATTGCTGCTGTGGCAAGTTGTTGATGGACTAGTGCTAACCCAGCAGCTGATTAGCACTAGTCCATCAAAAACTTGCCACAGCAGCAATGGCGCACAATGGCAAAACACCCAGCCAATCAGATTAATTAGCGCACATGCACTGAAGAATTATTGAATGACCCTTTATGTCACAACAATCACTTTATCACTTGGCTCCTGATTGGCTTAAAATTTATCATTAAGGTTTTGAATTTGGATCAGTAACAACTTTATCTAAAAACATTTTACACTATAATTTTCTAATTTGAATTTAGCTGATGACCAAATTGTTGTTAATATTTTCACAAGGGGTGTGTTTAAGTGCCAAAAATAATATGGTAATCAAGGAGACAATGCCAACACAAAGCAAACAACAAATATTGAGATGAGCATAAAACATATAAAAAATGGGTAAAAAGATGGGATAATGTAGTAGATGGGAAAACAAACAGGAATAAACAAAGAGGCAACAGTATCAAAATAATACAGAATTTATTGGGGCAAAAGCTAAAAAAACATATGAAAAGGTTAGTAAAAAAATCAAATGAAAGAACTTAAAAAACTACTCAAAGACCTTGACTTGGCAATTGCCAAAATCAAAGACATCAACCGCAAGATCAAAGCCAAAGTTAAGTTTGCCACCCTCACTGGGGACAAAATCAACAAGGTGTCCGCAAAGGCACTAATGACAAAAATTCCAGACACTCCAGAGAAGACCATCAAGCATCTTCTCAACATCCAGAAGACGGTGGTCAAGGGCCTCCAGTTTAAGGCATACAATCTTTCTGTGCTATCTGTTTGGGTTGACAACCCGGAGATGTATGAACATCTCAAACCCACCAAGCGTGCCAGGGCAGAGGATACTAAATTGCCAGCACAGTTGTTTGCACAAAGAATGGCCAATCTGGCCAAGGCTGCGGGCAAGGAAGAAACACAAGAAGGTAACATAAAAAATAAAATTAATAAAAATTGCAAATACTTACCTGTTTTTTAGAGAACATAGACAGCAAACTCTGCCAAGTCCTGGTCTCCTTTGTCCCGGCCACATTCTTAGCCAACTACGCCACTCATGTGGCCAAGCAGTTGTATCTCTCCCCCCTGTTGTGCAGGAGCTGGAAGACCGCATCCACAGGTCCTTTCCTATGTCCAGGGAGGCACTGGCTGGGCTGACACATGGCAAGGGGGCATCTGAGTGGGCAGTTACTCCCTACAAGGATGCCCAACTGGACCACCTGGACCCGGTTAACCTCAGTGGAGTTTACTGTGTAAACTTCATTGAGCTTGTTTGGGACGTCCTGGCAACACTCCCATTCAAGAATGTACCAGAGATGGGCTAGGCTCATGTGGCTGCTTGCTTCTGCTTCCCGTTGGAGCATACCCTATCTTACCTTCTGGACAACTTCAGGCGCACAGTGGGGAAATTGGCTGTTGCAGACGCAACAGCCATCAAGAAAACTAAGATCCTCCTTGCGGACTTTGGGCTAGCCTGGAGTGCAGATGAGACAGGGCTCCCCTTGGCAATGTATCTTACCTTTGCAAAGACCAGGCACAATAAGAATATCAGTGTGGTATATAATAAATTATGTGAGTTCACGGAAGCCTTTGCCCTGCAAAGGCTTCATCTGGTTGTTTACCTGGGGTTTCTATTCTACTTTGGGATGGGTGCGTCTGTAGAGGACCTGGACAGGTCCTTCTGGGAATTGACAAGAGCCTGGCTTGCACTCGACGGAAAGAAGGTCCCCCGGATACAACTTAGTTGATGATGTGATACAAGACGCCCTGGTCCTGGCAGGGATTTACGGGTTTGCAGTCCTGCCCAAAAAGCTGCTCCTCAGTTTGCACCTAACCCTACTCCCCTTCACCAGCAGGCAGGAGTTTTTTAATAAGGGTGTATCCACTGTCCACGGTGTGGCAGTGGAGGTTGTGCGCCACCTCCATTGTGGGGTGGGTACATACCAAAGAACTCACTACAGGTGTTTGCAATAAATCCTCTCTTCTAATAAATTTCATTATAATTCATATTATTTTTATTATAATAAAATTTTCTAATTCTTATTTCAGTAAACCAGTTTTGCAAAATATATTGCAGAAACAGGTTTCATAAAAGCATAAAATAATATGTTAATAAAATAAATTCCAACTTGTACATTTTATGTTTAATTTTTATAAGACTATTTTATATTTTTTTGAAAAAAGTGGTATAAATCTATTCACGTAATCCAGTATCAAGCGTTTGGGATTACCTCAGATGGCATAATAAAATAATATATAATAAAATAAATAAATTACTTACATCTATTAATGGTTCTTCTGAATGTGATTGCAGGCGTGGAAACATCTAAATATAAAATGATATTAATAAATCTTGAATAGTAAATTAGAGAATATAAAAAAATTAGACACACTAAGCCTTTAATTGATTGGCTGTTTGGATAGGCATGCTGGGATGAACAAATCAGTGTGGTCATAGAATTTGGCCACAGTCTCAGCTGGGAGGGTGTGGATCCCAGCCTGCAGCAAATTAAAGAGATCCTTGGTCCCAGTTGGGGTTCCTCACTTGACAACTTGCTTGAGCCACCCAAAGACTTCCTTGATGGGATTTAGGAAGGGTAAATAGACTGGGAGGAAGAAAAGGCGCAAATTTGCCGTGGCCAATTGCTGGGGGCCCACAGCAATGCTGGTGTCAATTGATGGAAATTCTTCAAGAATGTCAGCCACTTTGTGGAGACCAACGTTGTCCAACACAATGACATTGATGAAGCCAGGGCTTGTGCGCCTCAGGTGCTCCTGGACCAATTGGAGAAATGATAGATAGGCCTTGCTGTTATACGAGCCCAATATCATTTGGTAGAGTTCAACCCCCTTTGGACCGAGGAGAGCCACCATCAAGTAGGATGTGACGCAGACTGCAGCACGCCAAGCCATCCTGTCATTGGAGCCTTTGGGTACATAGCTATATGCATTGTGCATAGACAAGGCAAATGCCAATTTGTCAATATAGTAAAATTTGACTGTCCCCTTGGCTTTGAGGGCAGTGTACGCCTATGCGTAGTTTTTCCGGATGTCAATGTTGGCTGGGCTGTTTCTGTTGTAGGGAGATACCCTGAGCTTTTTCCAAGAAATTGCATTCCCTTCACCAGATGGTAGTAAAAGGAGATTGAGGCCTCAATCCCAAAAGTAGATTTGACCATGGCCTGTATATTTGCCAGTTCAAGATGACAATCCCGGGTTATCCACTGGCAGATTGCTCATTTGTGCTCCTTGGTGAGCATGGTAGAAACATGCAAGGATTTCTCCGCAGAAAGGGCATAGCCAGTATTGATGAATTTGTGGAAGGTCTTGCTGGCATACTTGGGATCCACTCCAACAATGGCTGCGGCCGCCTTGTAATCACCAGATTCATGCATTAGCTTGAGCAGGATGATGCGTTTGATATCTGGGATGCGCTTCTGAGCGGGCTAGTAGGCTCAGATGAACTGGGATCCTGATAGGTGACAGACTTGCAAGACATAGGCACCTTGTTATAGAACGCAGCAACTTTCTTGAGAACTAACTGTCCCTCATTGTCAGGGACCCAGTCTTGGGCGGCTGGCCCGCCGTTTCTGGGGGTAACTTGGGCCAGGAGTTTTTGCGGGCAGGGCCCATCACAAGAGAGGAGCTAACTTTAGAAGGTAGGAAGCAGACTTCCCCACCCAAGACCACAGGCTGGCGGCTGGTACAATGGTGTCCACCACCCCTGTGAGGGTGATGTACACTATTCCAAAAAGCTTGCTGGTATGGTTGGTTGGAAGGTCAGGTGAAGAGGCTGGCATTGGATTGGGTGTTACGGGCAGTTTCATATAGATATTGTAGGCCAGGAGATAATTGAATTTTTCTCTAAATAGTTTTGGGGTGGAGAATATCCACAGGCCTTGGTGGTTGTATCTAATAGCAGATTGGATGTGGGCTAACAGGTCAAGTTCAAGGATTTTCTCTGGTGTATAATCCTTATATTCAGGCTTCAAGGGGTAATAAGTGAAGTGAACGGGCGCAAAGGGTGCACCAGATGGACAGAAAACTGCAGGCAGTGGGGCAGGAGGGCTGGGAGATCTTGAACTGAATTGGTAGACAGCAAATAAAAAATATGGCAATAGCTGTAAGAGCCAAAGTAACATAACCTTTATTTAAAAATGGCAATAAGGGTTGAGCGCAGAATCTATAGGCATATATAGCATTCTGCCTTCAAACTTAGTATTTTTCCATCAGAGCTTTATCAAAAAATTGGGGGAAATGCAGGCAGGCAGCCAGAGGGCCCAGGTGTGGGAGCAGCAAAATGGCACCTTGGCTAGGTGTTCTCTCATTGGTCATAACGTCCAATTTGGTCACTCAATTTTCTTGATTCTTTGCTGTGGTCACGGGTTGGGCCCAAAGCCTGGGTTTATCTTTGGTAGTAGGGTTTGATTGGTCACTTGAGAGGACTTCAAGCTCATGAAATTCATAGAGGCGCCATCTCTGCTTCCATTAGGCAATTTGAGAGGCTCCTCTTTGGGCGCCACCATGGTCAAGCTGGTGCAGGTATTCTGGCTTTGGGACTTAGCGGGAGCCTCAGCTTGCAGGGGCTTGATCCCAAAAAAACGCGGGCGGGCAAGCCCTTGGTCCATGGGCCCAGCAGCCCACAGGAATGTAGGTTCAGGGTTCAAATTCCACCCTTGGGCCCAGGTTCCCCTGGGTAATGAATTGTCAATCCTGACATCATCCCCTTCTTTTTCCGAGGGCCCTCCCTTCTGGTCCTTTTTGTTCAGATAGAGTTGGACAGCTTCTTGGGCATTAGCTAGGTTGCTCAGCAGTTCTCATGTACTTTCTTCTAGCGGGTATCCTCTCCATTTGACATAGTAATGGGGTCTCTGGTAGTGGACCCTGTTGCCATGTATTTATTCAACTTTATATTCTTCAGCATGGCCTATTTGGAGGGGTGGGGGGTTTGTCTTAAGCTGTTGGTGGGGGAGCAAGTTCCCATCCTTTTTAAATAACAGGGATTGGTGGAATACGTTGTGAATCTTCCAGGAGGGTGATAGGTCTAGCTTATAAGCAACTTCTCCAATCAGTTTGGTGATCTTGTGAGGGCCACTTCTTCTGTGAGCTAGCTTCCTACAGGGCACATGTAGGGGCACATTGTGAGAGTCCAGGTATACTTCATCCCCAACTTTCAAGGGTTGATCTGGTGTTTGTTTTTGGTTGGCAAAGGCTTTGTAGGTTTGCACTGTGCAGTTCAGGTTGTTCAAGCATGTTTTTTGTGTCTTGTGGATACGCTCAACTCAGGAACGTCCAGTGGTGTTAGTTTCCTTCTTGCCAATCTTGGGATCCCAGGTGGGGTCAAACCCGTACTTGGCTTTGAACAGAGACATCCCAGTGGAGGTGTGGTCCTTACTATTGTATGCAAACTGGGCCATGAGAAGCATGTTGGCCCAATTGTCCTGGTTGGCGTTGGCATAGCATCAGGGGTATTGTTCTAGGATCTGGTTTACTCTTTTGATTTGGCCGTCAGTCTGCGGGTGGTAGGAGGTAGATACACACAGCTTGACTCCCAAGTCTTTCATCACTTGCATCCAGTAGTTTGATGTGAATTGGGGTCCTCTGTCTGTGATGATTTCCTCAGGCGTCCTGTGTTGGGTGAGGATGCAGTTGTGGAAGTGTTGGGCTGTCTCTGCTGCTGTGCAATGAGTGATGGTTGGTACAAAGTGTGCCATCTTGGTAAAGCAGTCTACCATGACCAGGATTGCATTGAAGGAGAGGGAAAGGGGCAATTTGACAATGTAGTCCATGGAAACAGATCTCCTGGGTCCATGGAGTATATCCAAGGGTCTTAGGAGTCCTTCAGGTTTGTTTTTGCGGGGTTTGATTTGTCCACAGGTCTCACATCCTTTCAGATACGCGCTTACTTCTTGGTCCATCTTTGGCCAGGCAAAGTTCCTTCTAATGCTCCAGAGGGTCTTGACTCTCCCTGGGTGTCTTGCCATCTCAGAATTGTGATAATCTCTCAAGATGTTGGTCCTGATGCTTTCTTCTGGTACAAAGATTCTGTTGTGCAGCATTAGTGTTGTTCCCTTCAATGAGTAGCCTTTTTGGTAATGGGAGCAATCCAAGGATTTTGAAAGGTTGGCAATGATGGTTTTGGTGAATTTTTCAAGTGATTGGGCCTTCAGTACTTCTGGTTTGCTGGCCCTGATCTTCATCAATCCCAGGTGGATGCCTAGGCTAGCTGGGTCCAAGAGTACTTGACTGTTGTGGTTGCGAGTTTCTATGTGGGTGGGTGCCAGGTCAGTTCTTCTACTCAGGGCATTGGGTACTACGTTCACCTTTCCTGGCTTGTAGTCTATGATCAGGGTGTAGTTGGCTAGTTCTAAAGCCCATCTTGCTTGTTGTTGGTTGAGCTGTTGTGGTTTGAAGAAATAGACCAAGTTTTTGTGGTCTGTCAGGACCTTTACTGGGAATTCAGCGCCACAGAGGTACTAGCGCCAATGTTTCAGGGTCTTCATAATGGCTAGCATCTCTTTGTTGTAAATTGGGTAGTTCCCTTCCGCGTACAGCATCTTCTTGGAGTAATATGCTACAGGATGTAGCATACCATCTCCTCCTTCCTGAAGAAGGACCCCACCCACCACAAAGTTGGACACGTTGGTTTCCAGCACAAATGGCTTGGAGGGGTTGGGCATGGCCAGGACAGGGGAAGAGGTGAAAGCAAGTTTCAGGGTTTCAAAGGCAGTGGTGCATTCTGGAGTCCAGTCAAAGGCAACCTTGTTAGAGCACAGGCGGGTCAGGGGCAGAGTGATGTGAGAAATTTTTTGGATGAAATCCCTGCAATAATTTGCCAGGCCCAAAAAACTTCTCATGTCCTTTCTGCATTTGGGGGTCAGCCAGGAGGTCACAGCGTCCACTTTATCCTGGGCCATTACAAACTCCTCCAGTTTTTACTACGTAGCCCAGGAATTCCACTTCTGGTTGGAAGAACTCACACTTCTTGAGCTTTGCGTGTAAGTTGGCTTGGGAGAGTTTGTTCAGGATTAGATCTAGGTGGAGTAAGTGCTCTTTGTGGGTCTTGCTGTAGATGAGGATATTGTTGAGGTAGGCCACACAGAACTGGTAGAGGTATTTGCCCAATACTGTTTTTATCATGCGCTGGAAGGTGCTAGGGGCGTTGCATAGTCCAAATGGCATCACCAGGTATTTGTAGAGTCCATACCTGGTCTTGGACGCCGTTTTGTATTTGTAGCCCTCTTTGATTCAAATTTGGTTGAACACATCTCTAAGGTCAATCTTGGAGTACACCTGGGTGCCTGTCAGCACATTGCACAATTTGTCAGCGTTAGGTATGGGGTAGCAATTCTTTACAGTTATTTTGTTCAATTTCTGATAATTAACGCACAGGTACATGCCACCGTCTTTCTTGCCCACAAACAGCATTGGTGACAAACAAGGGCTCTTGGACACAAAGATGAAGCCTTTTTTGGTCATGTCTTTGATATATGCCTTGAGAGCCAGCTGCTCCTTGTGGTTGCAGCTATAGATAGATCCATGTTTGGGTCCAGTGCCAGGTAGGAGGTCAATAGCATGATCATACTTGGTGTCTTTGGGGAGACAGGTGGCTGCCTCTTTGCTGAATATGTTGGTCCATTTTTCTAGGGAAGCAGGGAGGACGCCCACGCTTGGTTCAATCTGTATGGTCATAAGCCTTTGGGTGTGTTCCTTGGGATTTGTGCAAAAGGGAACAGTGTTGTGGGTACCCTTATCACCTAAGGTGATGTTCTGTTCTTGGTAGTTGAGGATGATGCCATGCCTGTCTGATCAGGAGTCCCCAAGAATGAGGGGGTGTGGTAGGCCTTTCAACAAGATGAGAGATGATGGGTATGTATTGTTTTCTATTACCAAGGGTAGTTCTTGTTCACATTTGTATCCAGTATCCTTGGTGCTGTTTCCCAAGATGATCTTTAAACAATTCTCAGAGGCAGACAGGCCTAGTTCCTGGGCTAAGTCAGTGTCAATGAAACTCTCATCTGCTCCAGTGTCAATGAATGCCTTTAGTTTTCAGATTGTTCCTCCAACATTAACAGAAACCAGGATGAACTTGTAAGACTGGGAAGAAGCGTTTATTAGGGCCAACAAAACAGGAGCAGGGGTTTTCTTAGGGCAGGCTCTGGTCAAGTTCCCTGCTTAATGGCAGTGGAAACAGAGTCCTTCTCTGTAGTGTCTTTGAAGTTCCTCAGGGGTCATCCCCCCTTTATTGGGTGTGGTGGCTTGGGTTTGGCGGGTCTGGGAGGGCCCAGCATTCTCTTGATTCATGCTGAGGCCCTTGCATAAGGGGACCAGGTCTTCCAAGCCAAGGGTGAAAGAGTGGTGCTTCAATAAGTCCTTCATGGCTGGGTTCACCCCCTTTTAGAAGATGATGGCTGACAATTTGTCCTCAAGTTAAGTGCAGGTCTTCAGTTTAAGGAATTTTTCAATGTATGCCTGAATGGGTTAGGAGCCTTGGCGTATTTCTAGCAAGAAGTTCAGGGCGTAGTATCTGGTGTTGCAATCCTCCTCTCTTGCCATTAACTCAGCCTCAAACTTGGAATAGTCAAAACAGAATTCTACATCTTCTGCTGTGGCTTTGCTGAACCAGTCTAGAGCATCTCCAGAGAGCGTGGTACTCTTACTACAATTATTAGGGAAAGTCTGTTGGTTGGTCAAAAGTCTAGGTTTCTGATAGTGAGATTGTAGGACAATCTAGGTATCAGTTGGTAATACACTTGGTATTGGACTAGTTGGATACCAGACAAGTGGAGATAATACAAAGTGGTTAGCCTGAAGAATGCAAAAAGGGTTTAGAGTAATAGCAACAGCAATTACTCAAAATCAAATCCTCAACAAGTGACTTCTAGTCAAACTTAGTTGGCAGTTTAGTTGATGGTAGGAGACTAGCCTTTGTAGTCCTTAGATTATACACTCAACAAATTAATTAGTGGTGTAACTTAATATAAGGGGGGTATAACATATACTTTATTGAGAAGAAGAGAAGGGGTTTAAATACTACAACTTGCTTGATAGCTCAAGGTAAGTTGGTTATTGCTTGGGGGTTGAAAGAGGGGGAAATGAATGTGAACATGGAAGATCAGCCCAACAATCAGGAGAAGATGGAACAGCCCCAGCGGCACAAGGGGTTTAATGAGGCTGAAGGTCAGGGTAGTTGATCTATAACAACATTTGGTGAAAGGTTTGGTGAAGTAATTTAACTGAGAATTGGTGTACTTTCAATCTGGAATCAAGTTGTTGGAGTTAAACCATCCAGAAGCTAGTTGTTATCATATACATCCGGAATGATGGCCCTATTGAGAAGACAATCTGGATCCTATTCAGTCAGGAAGAACTCAACAGCAATCAGGATTCCAGCAACCAACTGGTGATGAGTTTCACCACACATCCCCCTACATGAATAGACTATAAATGCGGAATCTCATAGAGCTAATCAGCAAGAAAATGGAGGATATCAAAAAGCTTGTAGCAGAACTGGTTGCCAAACAATCAACTGTAATTGAGGAGAACAAAACAATCACAAAAGGTTTGATTGAGGTATCTAGTATGATGGACAACTATGCCAAAGAAATGGAAGAGTTAGAGCATTTTTGACAACAGATCACATCCATTGCCAGTAGCAGCCAACAGACACGCTCAATGAGTATTTTGAGTAACTACCAGAAGGCAATTGACGTCAATGAGCAACAGAAAACCTTGGAACAGACCAGAAAGAAACCTCATATTGTGTCATGTAAACCAGTTGCGTCTACCACTAAGAAGGAAAAACCTACCAATCAACAGAAACCTACCAAGGAGATGAGCAGGGACATCCAGAAGGAAGTATTGGCTTTCAAAAAGCTAGTCAATGCAAGAACGTCCAAAAAACGTACAGAGGCATTGAATCCAAGCACTATGAAGCCAATCCCTGAGGTAACAACAAGAACTAATACACTATTAACCATGCTTAGGACACCAACATGGGGTATGCAGTGCCCATGGATTTCAATAGTAACGTCCTTTGGCTGGGATCCTCCTGGAGAGAACTTCACAAGGCATTTAAGGTGGAATTTCCAGATGGTAAAACACCAATTCCTCTTCTTCATTGTATGGAGAACACATCTCTGTTGGCGGAACAACAATTGTATGAGGTAGAGCTAGACCAATTTCTTTGCAAGGTAATCAATTCAGAGCTTAGCCAGGAGAAACAAGAGAAGGTCTTAGCAATATTTTGTCCTGTGGCTCTTAGTTGGGCCATGCCTGGGGAGTATCATATGGCACCACAAGCAATATCTCTTCAAAAAAGAGTAGGAAAGCGTTGTCCTGCGGAGTACCAGGAGTTATTCTTCATCACTATGTCCCAGGAGGATAACTTTACTTACGGCCACTTGATGGGTTTTTTGTATCTTCTCACCTTAGATATTCTGTTTGAAGTAACCCATGAGAAGGATGTGTTGGCCAAAGAGATTCCAGATATAACTAAGGAACAACTTACTGAGTTCTTGAATAGCTGGCTAGCTAATGGATCTCAGTTGGAATTTCTGGCTAGCCTTGGTCTTCTGGTGTTTGGACTTTTTGGTTCCAATTTTGGCGTGGCACAATTGGACCAAGTTGAATTCCCTGATTTCATGAATTTCCACAAAGTTGGCTCCAGTAAACCTTTGGAGACTGATATTGTTGGTAAGGCTGTGTCAATTATGCATCATCTTTGTGAGGTGCTCTATACACTTGCATTTGTTGTTTCCCTCAAATGAGCAAGGTAGCAAATAAAGGTCCTTTTCTTCTTTCATGTTTTCTTCTTATTTTTTTCTTTGGGGCATCCTTATAATAGAGTTAAGGGTATGATATAGAATAGAAAATAGAGATAATAAAAACTAGGTAAGGTAAGGGTAACCCTAAACCTTAGCCAGAGGTCCAGTCAGTCTCAAAGAGTCGGCTGGACATTCTTTCAGGAATTTAGCATGGACACAATTAATGAGTTGTCCAGAAGTTAAATCCTTAAGATTGTAGACATCATAGCCTACTTTGGCAATAACTTCACAGGGGTTGGTCCATAAGCTGTCTAGCTTATTTTGTGGCTTGTGAAGTTGTTGTTGGTACATCAGGACTCAGTCACCAACTTGGAACGTTGAAAGTGCTGGTAGGTTCACCTGGTTGTGTGAGTAACTTTTAACTTGATGTTCCTTTAAGCTGTTGAAAGCTTGAGACTGAGTTTGCATTATTTGCTTGGTCAGGGTATTCAGTCGTTGGAAATAAGTAGATTCACTGCAGTTGGTGTTCAGGGGTACCAAGTGCATGGGAAGTCCAGGTTGTTGGCCATATATCCTTTTGAATGGGCTGACACCAGTTCTGGAGTGTACAGTGAATTGGTAAGCCATGACGGCTGCACCTAGGTGTATATCCCATGAGGATGGCTGATTGTATGCTAATTTCTTCAGTATTCTAACTAGAGTTCCATTGACTTGTTCAACGGCTCTGTTTGTCTTGGGACAGTAGGGAGCTGAAGAAGTGCTCTGAATTCCCATCAAGTCATGTAACCGGGGTAGGATGGCTTTGACAAAGTTGGTTCCATTGTTGGTTAGAATTGTTGCAGGACAGCCATGTTGTGCAATGATTTCTTGAAGCACAAACTTAGCAGTCTGTAGAGAGTTGGCAGAAGCAACAGGTTGTACCTCAATCCACTTGGTTAAGTGATCTATGGCAACTATTATGTACTTCAGTTTTCCTGGACCAGCGCTTGGGAGTGGTCCAACAACATCAATTGACACAGTCTGGAAAGTGTATCCAGGCAGGACAAATTGGTAAGAGTGTTGGCTAGGTTTCTCTCTAAACCTGGCACACTGAAGGCATTTGTTGACATATTCAGCAATGTCAGTTGTCATATTTTCCCAATAAACGTATTCTGACATTGTTTTCATCATCTGTTGTATTCCTGCATGACCTAATTGTCAGTGAAACTCATCAAGGCAGGAAAGTTGGTTGAAGGGACAAATATAGGGAAGAATGGTGCCCTTATAATTCTTAAAGAGTTTACCATCCTTTCTGAATGCATTTTGACTCAGTTGTTGGAGCATCCTTTTAACTTGTTTGTTTAAAGAACTCCATTGCTTGGGTTGACTGATCAATTCATATAAACTATCAAGGTCCTCTCCTAACGCGGCAACAATTTGTAGTCTAGATAGGGCATTGGCATTCCCATGTTTGGTTCCTGGTTGGTGGATGATGTCAAAGTCAAAGTTTTGCAACTTGGCGGCCCATCTTGCTAGTCTACCTTCTGGATCCTTCATTTTCTGTAGCCATACTAGGCTCAAATGGTCAGTGACTACTGTAAAGTGTGTTCCATGAACATATGGTTGACACTCTTTGATAGCATAAAGAACTGAAAGGCATTCACACTCAGTAGTGCTTTAGTTTTGTTCATGCTTGTTAAGAGTTCTAGAGAAATAAGCAACTGGATGTTCCTCACCTTTGTTGTTAGTTTGTGATAGTACTGCACCAATAGCAACATTTTAAGCGTCAGTGTGTAGGGCAAAAGGCTTGGAATAATTGGGGTATACTAGTAGAGGATTAGTTGTTAGAACGTCTTTGCAAGGATTGGAACACTTCTTCACACTCTTTAGTCCAGTTGAAATTGGTGGAGTTCTTTAACAAGTGAAAGAGTGGTTGGGCTATTTTGGCAAAGTTGGGTATGAATTGGCAATAGTATCCTGCCATGCCTAGGATTACTTGTACTCCTTTCATGTCGGTGGGGGAAGGCATCAGGGCTATGGCCAAAGTCTTGGCTGGGATAGGTCTGATTCCTTTGCTGGAGATGACATGACCCAAAAATTCCAAATGAGTCTTAAAGAAAGAGCACTTAGAGGGTTTGAGTTTCAACCCTTTCTTCTGAAGCCTTATGAAGACTTCCTTCAAGTGGCTAAGGTGTTCATCAAATGTTTTGGAGAAAACGTTTATGTTGTCCAAGTATATGAGAACACAACTTAGCTTAAGGTCAGTGAATGTACTATCCATGAGTTGTTGGAAAGTAGCTGGTGTGTTTGCTAATCCTTGGGGCATTCTGGTTGGTTGGTAAAATCCTGCTGCTGTAATCAGGGCGCATTTCTCTTGATCCTCTTTGGCCATTGGTACTTTCCAGTAACCAGAGACCAAGTCCATTGCTGAAAAGTAACGTGCACCACCTAGTTGGTCTAGTGTTTTGTTGATGTGTGGCAGTGGTTACTTGTCTTTCTTGGTGATCTGATTCAACTGCCGGTAATTGATGACAACTCGGTTTGTACCATCTTTCTTCTTAACTAGCAGGAGAGGGGAAGCCCAGGGACTACTTGATGGTTTCAGAAGACCAGCACTTAGCAGTCGTTGAACTTCTTCACCAATTATTGCATTGTCCTTAGGTGATTGACAATATGACCTTTGGTAAATAGGGGCTGAGTCACTGACGTTGATTTTGTGTTTGACTCCTTTTGCACAACCTAAGTCAAAATTTGATGTTGCAAAGATGTCTTTGAACTCATCCAAAAGTTTTTCAAACTTGGACATCTCCCCCTCAGAAAGACCAGACATCTCTTCACGTGGAATGATGGCTAGCACTGAGGGAGAATGAGTCAGAGGTGTCTTCAAAATCCCTAATTCTGATAGGTTTCCAACGTAGTAGACAGAATCAATGTCTGTTGTTGGCTTAATCCTAATGTATGCAATTGGTTGGTGTCTTTGGACGACAATCTTCTTTGGTAACAGATTTGTCAATAACACCTTAAGTTCAGAATGGTTGGCTTCATCACAAAATCCTGGGGAGGCAATTGGTTTGACCAGCAAAGGGTGGGGAAGGCTAAACACATTGAGGGACATTCCGGGAGGGACGTCAAACAGAATACCAGTGCTAACAACTACTTACATGAAAGGCTCTATTACCATTGAATGATTTGCCTTTAGTTTAATGCCTGTAGCAGAATTAGCATAATACTGAAGGGTCTTGGTATGTGGATTAGCAAGACAATAGGGAATACCCATAACACCATGGGGATACTTAATTAAAGTATGATGTCGGCCAGCTTTTTCTTGAGAAACCATGTACAATGTTTGATTGTCGTTAAACAATAAAGGAATGGAATATCCCATAAGGGTTATTGTTCCAGTGCCCATGGCTATTATAGCGTTGTATTGTCGTAGCAGGTTGGTACCTATTAGCATATCATAGCTGGTGGATTGTAGCACAACAGCACTTGTTGTTAGGACTAACTTTCCAAATATCAATGGAATACTACTATAGGCACCAGCTGCAATGGTTTGTTGGTCTCCTGCAGTGGAGAAGCTTTTGCCATAAGCCAAGTCTAGTTTAAAGCAAAGCTTGGATACCAGTCAAGATAAGACTATTGTTGCTGGTGCTCCTGTATCAACAACAGCGCAGATTAGAGTATCAAAGACTTTAAGTTGAACCCATGTGCATGTTTTGGAAGGATTGATGGTATTATTAGTGATATTACATATAGGGTCATTTCTTAGATGCTCTTGTAGGGCATCCAAGCAATCCTTGAACATAGGTAGAGCTTTTGGGAAGGTCTTCATTGGGATAGGGTGGGACACATTGACAAAAGAATTTTCAGGATACAGGAGAACATCTTTGGAATCACTATCAGAGCCGGTCAAGGGCAGGTCTGGTACAGGCTGGGACAGGTAGGGACAGAAGGTTGGGTCAGTAATACTAGAGTTAAGAGATTCCATTAAGGCATGCCTTTTCTCTAGTTGTTGAGCCTGTGCTGATTTCTTACTGGTTGGATTTGATAACACAGCAAAGATACCGGCTAGGTCATCAGGGGAGGTTTAGGCAGAGGTGATGGGGACTCCCTGAGTCCATCACCTATTTGTTTTTTGACTCCTTGTCAGAAGAGAAGTAGTCTTCTATGTGGACTTTGTCCTCAGTAGAAACTACGTGAACTCCAGGTTGGCCCTGGGTTCTGTTTCTAAACATCTCCTGGACCTTTTTGTATACAGCAAAGTCAGGGCAATCCTTCTGTATATGCGTCTTTTCCTTACAAATTCTGCAGCCTGTATAGTCGGGTCGCATATGGTATGAAGTCAACTGGGCATTAAAGTTGCTTTGGTAAGAAGACAAAGGTTGATAGACGGGAATTGGGGACAGTTCTGGGGTGGCATAAACCCGTTGGTTGGTATGCTTTAGACAATCTAACTGAGTTTTGAGCTACCCTAAGGTAAAGACTTGCTCTACAATTGAAGTGATGTTGTGAAGGCCATTAATCTGACCAGAAAACTCAAGCCAGAGATCCTTATATGGTAACAAGGCATGTCAAAGGGCACAGCAACAGTTGTTGGGGCTGATGAGGTTTTTCACCTGCAGCTGACTTACCATAGATTGGAATTCATGGGGGAAATCTCCAAAGTTCTTAATCTTTAGAACCAGGAAGTTATCCCTATCAATTTTGTCTCTTTCTTCTGAATCAAAGACTTTAAGGAGGGCTTTTTTCACATCCTTGTATTTGTAGCTTCTGGGAAGATGCTGAGAGATGTCAGCCAATACTGCTTCATCTAACATGCAGATACAGGCTAGACCCATTTCTCTTGACCCTAGTCCTTCATTAGCCTTCTCAAAGGTGTCCAGCCACATGTGGATGTCAATGTGGCTGTTCATGGAGAATTTGGTCTTGAAGAGACTATTTGGTTTAGTTCTGCCTGAACTAGAACCATGATGCACTCCTTGCTGGTACATAGAAGACAAGATGGTTGACTCATCCTCAGAACCAGAATTGGCACTAGAACTACTACTATTGGAGTAGTTGGGTTGGTGGCGTTGGCGGCAGGACTGGCATTAGTGGCTCTCAGGGCTTCTCTGGCAGCAGCAGTGGTGGCTTCTTGAACCTGCACTCCCAATTGGCATAGCATTTGCTCCAGTTGCTATATTGGGAGGAGTATATTGGGGAGGTTGAGCAGGGTTGGCTTGACCATGATTGAGGATGTTACCAATGATGGTGGGATTGTGAGTAGTTGGATCCCCAATGGCCAATTGGTTGAAGCGTTCTTCTAGAGTAGTTGTGGCTACTCTTAGCTCTTTGACTACTTGTCCTTGATTGTTCAGTAGAGTGGTGGTGTCAGCCAATTGAGCTGTAAACCCACCCACTTGCTCTGTTAGGTCTTGATTGGCAGTGTGTGCCTGTTGTACTCCCTGGTTGCAGTTGGTAAGCTGTTCCACTACTGCAGCAGTAGTGGTAGCTAAATCTTCAGTACATTGGTGTTGTACCTCTTCAATCTGTGTACAATTTTCATTAAAATGCCTGGTAACCTCAGCGTCCACATGAGTGATTGCTGTGTTCTGTTGTTGTTGAACAGCACTTTGCGTGGAGGTTGCCCAAGACAGTCAGCTCATCTGTTCCATTAATTCTTGTATGTGACAATGGTGATTGGTGAGGGTCATTCCTTGAGCCTCGAGGTGCAGCGCAGATGACTCCAAGTTGGCAGCCAAGGCAACAGTTAAGTTGCAGAGAGGAGTAAACTGAGTATCCACAAAGGTGTTTGACTCTTGAGTTATCCCTTCTAAATGGACGGCAGTTGCTCTGGCACAAGCATTGGACTCTTCCAGTTGTTGGTTGGTGATATTATTCCATTCACCTTGGCGCTCAAAACTTATGGCCGCCAACTGTTGTAAGTCTTCATGTCAATTATTGAGCTCTCAGAGGCTGGCATTGACCTGATTAAGTCTATTTAAAGTGTCCATAAGTTTGGGATGGCCAACCCTTGTGGTATATGTGGTCAATCTGTCCAAACTGTCAACAGTTGATTGAGGAAGAGCTCCATTGTTATGCTCAATCATCTGTTCAATCTCCTGCAGGTCTTGCTCCATGTTGGTGGTCTCCGCTGAAGTATCCAGAGGGAGATATGGGTCAGTGTTGGCTGGTCCAATAGAAGGAGCAATTGGGAACGACTACAGACTGGGACTGTTAGAAAGAGGGTAAATGGGCGCCAAGGGCCAACAATCAAGGGTTTGACTGACTCCAGAAGCAGATAAGTTAAAGGCCTCAAAGGTTGGGACCAACTGTTGTACTGGTCGGCTAGAAGGTTCCCAGGGTCCCAGAGGAGGGATCAGGGTTGGTTGAACCGTGGGAATTTCCATAGAGCAAAGTTGCTCTACTGGACTTGGACAATTGTTAGGGCTGTTCAGCACCCTGCTTGGAGTGCTGGCCTGTCAGCTTGCTCAATTGTCTGTGGTGCAACCCCCAGGGGGGACTGGTTTGGTCTGGTGGAATTGTTGGCGGCAGTAGTTGAGGGTCTAGAAGTATTTCTTCCAGTCAACAACTGACTTACCCTTTTGGGGTGAATACTACCAGCTGAGCCCACATTGGTGGTGCTTGCTTGAGATGGTGCTGATTGAGTAGTGGCTGGAGAGCCAGATCTATTGGAACAACCAATTTGTTGGATGTTGTTGTTCAAAGGCAGGAGAGGCACTCCAGAGGATCTTGTGTTAACCATATTAAATAGGTTCTTCCCTTGTCAGAGGCTTTATAGGCGTCAATAAGAGGTTGGTAAAGGAATTGGCTAAAAGCCCTTGTAGTGAGCACCAAGATGTGGTACTATTACTACAATTATTAGGGAAAGTCTGTCAGTTGGTTGATAGTCTAGGTTTCTGAAAGTGAGATTGCAGGACAATCTAGGTGTTGGTTGGTTCACTTGGTATTGGACTAGTTGGATACCAGACAAGTGGAGATAATACAGAGTGGTTGGCCCAAAGAACAACAAAGGGTTTAGATTAATAGCAACAGCAATTACTCAAAAGAGAATCCTCAATGAGTGACTTCTAGTCAAACTTAGTTGGCAGTTTAGCCAATGGGAGGAGACTAGCCTTTGTAGTCCTTAGATTATACACTCAACAAAGTAATTGGTGGTGTAGCTTAATATAAAGGGGGGTATAATGTATATTTATTGAGAAGAAGAGAAGTGGTTTAAATACTACAACTCACTTGATAGCTCAAGGTAAGTTGGTCATTGCTTGGGGGTTGAAAGAGGGGGAAATGAATTTGAACATGGAAGATCAGCCCAACAATCAGGAGAAGATGGAACAGCCCCAGCGGCACAAGGGGTTTAATGAGGCTGAAGGCCGGGGTAGTTAATCTACAACGACATTTGATGAAAGGTTTGGTGAAGTAATTTAACTGAGAATTGGTGTAATTTCCATCCAGAATCAAGTCATTGGGGTTAAACCATCTGGAAGCTAGTTGTTATCATATACATCTGGAATGATGACCCTATTGAGAAGACAATATGAATCCTATTCAGTCAGGAAGCACTCAACAACAATCAGTATTCCAGCAACCAACTGGTGATGAGTTTTACCACAGAGAGCATGGAAGCAACCCCCAGTACCTTTTCGGTGTTGCTGGCGTAGGAGGGGGCGTTGGTCTGGAAATGCAAGCGGAGGACTGGCATGGCGCGTCTGGCTTCCTCAAGTGTGAGCTTCCCCATCTGGGGTATCTCAACCTTGGTGAGGGATTGGTTCACAATTACATTTTGCACTTGGGAGGAGGGCTTGTTGGTATTGGTGGCGGCGGTGCCAGTTCTTTTTGGGTTGTTTGAGTTTGCATTCTTCCACGTGGAAGAGATCAGGTTCATGGACATCTTATAGGTGTAATAAGTGATTATCAATAACAAAAGTATACAAGATGCCCCAAGAAATAACAACATCTTGGGGCTCAGGGTACCAGGTTTAAAAAAGATTGCCATATTGTCAGGGACCTAGTCTCAGGCAGCTGGCCCGCCGTTTCTGGGGACAACTTGGGCCGGGATTTTGCGGGCAGGGCCCACCACAAGAGAGGAGCTAACTTTAGAAGGTAGGAAGCAGACTTTCCCACCCAAGACCATGGGCCAGCAGCCGGTACAATGGTGTCCACCACCCCTGTGAGGGTGATGTACACTATTCCAAAAAGCTTGCTGGTATGGTTGGTTGGAAGGTCAGGTGAAGAGGCTGGCATTGGATTGGGTGTTACGGGCAGTTCCATATAGATATTGTAGGCCAGGAGATAATTGAATTTTCCTCTAAATAGTTTTGGGGTGGAGAATATCCACAGGCCTTGGTGGTTGTATCTAATAGCAGATTGGATGTGGGCTAACAGGTCAAGTTCAAGGATTTTCTCTGGTGTATAATCCTTATATTCAGGCTTCAAGGGGTAATAAGTGAAGTGAACAGGTGCAAAGGGTGCACCAGATGGACAGAAAACTGCAGGCAGTGGGGCAGGAGATCTTGAACTGAATTGGTAGACAGCAAATAAAAAATATGGCAATTGCTGTAAGAGCCAAAGTAACATAACCTTTATTTAAAAATGGCAATAAGGGTTGAGAGCAGAATCTATAGGCATATATAACATTCTGCCTCCAAACTTAGTATTTTCCATCAGAGCTTTATCAAAATATTGGGGAAAATGCAGGCAGGCAGCCAGAGGGCCCAGGTGTGGGAGCAGCAAAATGGCACCTTGGCTGGGTGTTCTCTCATTGGTCAGAACGTCCAATTTGTTCACTTGATTTTCTTGATTCTTTGCTGTGATCACAGGGTCGGGCCCAAAGCCTGGGTTTATCTTTGGTAGTAGGGTTTGATTGGTCACTTGAGAGGACTTCAAACTCATGAAATTCATAGAGGCACCATCTCTGCTTCCATTAGGCAATTCAAGAGGCTCCTCTTTGGGTGCCACCATGGTCAAGCTGGTGCAGGTATTCTGGCTTTGAGACTTAGCAGGAGCCTCAGCTTGTGGGGGCTTGATCCCAAAAAAATTTGGGCGGGCAAGCCCTTGGTCCATGGGCCCAGCGGCCCACAGGAATGTAGGTTCAGGGTTCAAATCCCACCCTTGGGCCTGGGTTCCCCGGGGTAATTAATTGTCAATCCTGACACTCATTGGTTTGATAGAAATTGGGCTCCTTGTCATCCTCCTGATTGCCATCACTGACATAGGGCTTGTAGCTAGTATCAAGTACAGGCTTCACCTTATCCAGCATGGCTGATAGGACCGACTCTTGCTGGTACACAACGTCAAACACATATGAAGTAAGTTCTACCTCCTTGTTTCTAACTTTCTTTATAGTGATGACCTTGGTTGGCTTCCGGGTCAGCTTGGGAACCCAAGGGTTTATGCTCCGCACCCTAGCAGCTTGCGCTCCTTGAACCGGCTGTGTCAGTGCAGTGTCACTATGGAACTCTCCTCTCCCATCTCCTCCTTAAGTAGACACTTGGGTTGCACTAACTCTATTCTTTGACCCGCAGGGGCAACCGCAACCGCAGCGCACAATGGGTGTATTGATACTCTGGTGTTGTGTTCCTTCCATTTTAAAATTTGATAAAATATTAAATAAATTTCAATTAAGTTACTCCCCAATTTTAATTTTTTCTTTTATCTGAATATGGATATTTAATTAATATTTTTCTCCACCTGATATCCCAATTATAGATTTTTTATTTCTTAATTAGTTGTTTTTGGTTTTACAACGCCCATTTTAGAATACTCAAAAAAAATCCACCCATTTTCCTAGATTTTACTGCCAAATTCAAACACCCAACACAATATTTTTAAAATTTATGTTTCAGATCTTGTGTCTTATTTTAGATACCTTGGTATCATTCATGATTACAATCTATTGCACACATTGCGTGAGTGATTTTGTTTACGTAATGAGTTGCTATTGTGTTTGGTTTTTGGTTTGAGTTTTGACTCAATTTGCTTGGGTGTATTTTTGTCACCGATTCACATAGTAAACATATGTACACCAAAAGTCAACTCACACCATTTTGTTTGTGAATCAATGTATTTTGGATTGTATTTTGAATGGTTTTGCTTTGCGTGTGAGCCCTTTGTTGCTGTGTTGACTCATTTTGCCCATTAATACCAATAAACCCTGTTAACAGAGTGTATATTTTAACCTGAGAGTTGGATTTTGTTTAAATCTGAAATCATTTCGTTTAAATCTGAGGTATTTTTGGTTGTTGCCATAGCTTTTAGAACTACTATATTGGTATTGTTGCAAAAAATGAAAGAATTTTAAAGCTTTAACGTAAATAGTCTGAAGGGATTAAAGTTATTAAGAGATGGTCCAACAAAGTAGCTAAGTTTGGTAAGTGTTTCTTTTGACAATAGTAGATGGTATGGAGCTTTGGTTTTGGCGAACTCTGTTTAGGTTCCAGTTGTGCAAGGGGGTTGAGATCGGATCTTATTGGTTGAAAAATAAGGCTATTATTTTGCTGGAATGTCTGGAAGGGGTTAAATTAAATTGAAATCTGGAAGGTGGTTTAGATTGATGTATTGCCAAGGGGGAGTGGGGACCCAATACCAGCAGATAATGTGAGTGAAACTCGCTTATAATTTTTCCATGATGACTATCTGGGGCATGGGGATATATTTAATGGCAAAATAAAGACTTTTCCTTTGCACTAGAGTGAATAGGTAGCGAGAATTCCTGTGAAGTTGCAAGCCATTCTACTGGATATTCTGGCTTGTGAAGTTTTATTTAGTAAAATTAGAAAATTAATTATGTAGTGTATCTGGCCTTTACAAAAGGCTTGAATGTCTATTAGTTTGTTATAGCCATGGATTCAGAACTTTTGATGTGTTGACTTTGAGGGACATTTTATCACATGGTTAATTCAGATTCAATGTAAAAGGGAGTTCAAGCCAATATTACCAAATGCGGTAACTGATTAATAGGTAGATAGTAATATGCAAACATTTTACCGAAGCAAACTAGAGTTGTGAATAATAGCGCGGGAGCATGAGTGGTTTTGGACTTGTATGTTTAGTATCGGGCATTTGCTATGGCGGAGTAACTTAAACCTCCGTTGGGTGATTCATGGGGATATGATCACATGGATATGTATTAAGCATGTAATGTGATTTTATTATATAAAGTATGCTGTTATCCCAGTATATGCAATGAAGCAAGATTTACATTGCATCGATATCACACTTGACCTTTCCTGTCCACTTGGCGAGAAATGTATAGCTTATGACGTTCGCCGCTGGGCGGTGTTGGGGGCTTTCAGCTTGGTCGCCTTTTCCTCTGCCCTGGGGTCGGTGGTCTTTGTCCCATCGACTAACCGGTTTCTGGAGTACTACCAACTTTCTTCCCACCGATACTTGGATTCTCTATCTTCGGTATACATGCTGACATATCTCGTGTTTCTCCTGCCCGCACTCAAGGTTAGCGAGTTCTTCAGCAAACGCGAAATGGGCCGCAGTGGGGTCATGGAACCAGGCACTAGGCAGAGCATTGGATATGGGCTTCGGGGGAGTTTAAGTACTGGTATAGCCTTGCATGTGATTGGATGTTGGTTTCGATATTTGGGTGGAACCATCTTCGTTGTAGTTTGGATGGGGCAGTTCATTGCTGCGATATGCCAAGCATTTACACTAGGTAATTATTGCCATTTATTTAGCTGATGGAATAAGGGATGCCGCCGCTGGTGGCAAGCGTCTGGTTTAGACCAGATGAGCAGAACATTGCTATTTCTATTGGTGTTACTGCCAACATCTTTGGTTGTGCCGCTGGGTAAACTACAGATTTAATATAGGCATCAACCTCTAGGTTTCTGCTCACGCCGTTTGCAGTCGGTACTACTGACATCAATCGAACTATTCCGAATTACTTACTTTACCAGGTAAATTTTATTGATTTAAAACCAAACACAATGTGATGATTGTATCGCTCCTTAGTGGGATCAATAACATGATTTGGTTGGTTTCCATCTTTGAATGAGATCATCGTATTCAAATTACATTTACAAGCTATAAAGTTTGAAAACTACTGTATCTGGTCAAGAATCTAATTTATCTTTTTAGGCGATAGCCTATTCCGTCCTTGCCTTGGCCATCCTTCTCTTCTTTCCAGAAGCTCCGAAAACATCACAAGTGTAATACAAATCTAGATTTGGGGTTCTGAAACCTGGATTATTTTCAATCATTACACAAAGGAGTTTCTATTTTTTGTCTTGTCTCATTTTAAAATAAGATATATGAAAACTAAAAGGTTTATAGAAACAATGGTCTGATCACTCGTCCCATCGAACCGATCACATCGGTCATCTGGAGGCTATCAAAGATGCGAGGGTTTCTTTTCCTGGCGGTGGGGTACGGCGCAGTAGTTGGGGGTCAATTTGCCCTGCAGACACTTCAAACCACTATCCTCCTCCCAGTTTTTAGTACGAAAACCGAGGTAATCAAGTAAACGTCTGTATGAATTTAAATTAAAGATGGAAATTGGCTGGTTGGGATTTTGGATGCTCATGCCGGGAATTCTAGCATCCCTGGTCAGTGGGATCTACTTGGATTATTCTAAGCGGTACCTCTCCTTCTCCATCCTGAATTACATTACCACCATACTGTCCCTGCTGATGATTTATGTTGCGTTGGAAACCCAAACTTACCTGGTTGTTACGGCTGGAAGGTATTTTATTATCTTAAAAGATAACGCTACCTTTAAGTTTAATGACAAATTGTATAACCAAATTTAAACTTAAATATTGATTTTTATTCACCAATAATTAATATAGAAATTTATATATCGAATTTGAAATTAATAACGCTATCTATTATTAGTTAATTAATAATAAATCAATTACTAATTAATTACTTATTAATTAAATTATCTCACCAACCATCCAGCATTCTCTACGGCATTTCCACATCCTCTCTCACCTCGGGCCTATCCCGGTACGCCATTGTCTATTTCAACCTGGCCCACGACGAATCCATCATTTCGGGGCTACTGAACGGGATGGCCCAGATAATTGGCATTGCCCTGATTTCCGGGATGCCGCTCCTCGAACCCGAAGCTATCTCCCAATTCCCCATGGCCCTACCTTTCGGGCTCCTGGTGGCTGGGACAACCCTTGGCCTCCCGCTCCTCCTCGTCTCGCAGAACCAAATGCTACCTCCAAATATATGATTCCCAAATCCATCTATAAATATCCCTACACCAATCATTTGCAATCTCGATCTGTTTATCACATCTCGATCCACGCTTTTAATGAAATTATATATAATTAAATTTCATTTAACTTATTATATTGGCTTTCAATAAAACCCAGGGAAACCAAACAGATTACATGAAGCTATTCAAATAAGAAAACTATGAGCACGATTCATTAACACAACCAAATCCAACCCTCAAAAACCAAAAACCAATCTTGGAAAAATCACCAGCAATCAAAGTTCAAGCCTTTGATATACGTTGAATATTAAACTCCATAAACCGTACCCACATTACTTCCAGCATCGGTTTTCTAAAGTAACAAACATGATATCATGGCAACACTTCAAGCATTTCATAATATATTTCCCTGTATCAAAAGCTAGCTATGATGTCATGATTTCATATCTTGTTCCTCAGAAAGCTGTTTCCAGAAACAAGTTGGGTACCCAATAAATATATGGTTGAAGCTACAGCGGGTTTAAAGGCTGTGACTCCAAGCAAAACCGACTCATCTGTAAAGAACAAACTCAAACTTAAACAAAATCCTAGCTGGGCAAGCTCCAGACTGCAAACAGTTTGAATGCTTCTGGTGAAGTGGTGAAAGGGCAAGCCAAAAACGCAACAAGCCTCACATGAATCATGAATCAAATCAAACATTAGGCAACCCATCCCAAACTACAAACAAAACAACTCACTACAAGTAGAAGAATAGATTGGGATTGTTCCATAATGTATTATAGATCAATCAAATACTAATGGGCCACCAACAGAAGGGCTAGACAGAAACAAAATCAGAGCACCCTACAAACAAACAATCACAAGCACAAAGCAAAAATAAACCATGCAATATATATAAAGGTTAAATCATAAAACATAATTATATCATTGCAATAGGCAATCAAGGGCCATCTAATTTAGGAACAGAGAGACCTTATTGACTTCCATGGCTCTTTATTTGTGTGTATAGGTTTTAAGAACTATACAAATCAAGACCTATTATTACAATGAAAATCTGACCATGCTGTTTTAAACCTCTTCTTTTGAGAAACTTTGATTGTTTTATTTTACAGTGATCTTTACTAGACATAAACCTTTGGCAGCCCCAGAAAACAAGGCATCAGCCAAGATGGTGTCAGCAGAGGGGCAGCTCAGTATGCAGAGGCCCCTGTTTACAACCAGATCTTTGATGTGGTTAACAAGCAATCCAACCTGTAACTGACCCCTTGCCCATTTGGGTTTGACTTGGCTGACAGCTGCCAAGAGTCTAGCTCTGTTTATGCCCCCCTTTCCTGACCCTGCACATGGCACCAGCTAACAAGTTAATTATATTGATAGATCTGGTTCAGAACAACTGGATTTGAATAGTCAGCTGGCCTTTTTGTCAGCCAATCAAGCAGTATTGCATGTGGCCCAGCAGTCTGAGCGTCAAATTATTACTGCACAGACTATCTAGAAAATTGTGAGGCTCAACTAGCAAGGCTTAACCAAGAGCCAAACTGCTGACCAACTGAGCTTCAACTGAGCCACTAGGATGCAACAATCTGACAACTTTATGAATAAGGGGAGGGATTGGGATGTTAAAAAAGCAAAAAAAGACACCCTATTCCTGGATTGATGGAGCATACCCTATCATGCTTGATCTCCTGGAGCAGGGCCCCAAGATCTCCTTGACCCTGGTTAGGATCACTTTTTTCACCATGATATCAGGTCATTGTGACATATGATGCAGCTTATAATGCACTGGATAGTGAGTTCAGCCCTTAGTCTGTCAGAAATTGCGCCAGTTGTGCTATTTTGATATGCTCTTTGAATATTGATACTTGCAAAGACTTGGTTGGATTTGCTTTTGATTTTGGGAATTGTTCAACTTTCTTAAATGGGCCAACATCAATGTTCACCCATTCTGGAATACCCTGCCTGCACCTAACTGATCCTGGTACAAGTTCAGCTTAAAATGACCTTATCAGCCACACTGTCTACCTTGTGAATGATCAACACTCTCATTCTATTATTTAAGTGGAATCATTTCTCCTAATAAAGAAATGTTTATCCACATCTGTGTTGGCTTTTATAATCTTAAAGCTATTTTCTTCCTTTTCTAAAAAAGGAACTCTTCTTTGTGTATTCCAGGAAATTAAGTATGTGCCCTTAATTTTGCCCTGAAGGCTAACCCAAGGCTAGCTTCAAACCTCAACCCTTTTGTGATAAAGGTTTTCTGCCGTGTCCTCTTGAATGTTGTTCCCAAGAGCCAAACACAACAAAATGGTGCTCACTACAAAGGTAGCAGCCTCTTGGCTACTACACTCCTCTGTGCATTCTCTGGCCCTTCTCCTATTGTTACAGAAGTACCTGAATCTTGTAAAGTTTTAAGTCCCCCTCTTGAGGAGGATATTGCTGACTCCCCAAAAACACCTATGGTAATGGTGTTGTTGCTTGGGCCTTTGTGGGCCCCTCTCCTAGCTTTCTCCTTGAACTATGAAAAAGTTTATGCCCCACTCTCTCTCCTCTATACTGGTAAGTAGCCATGCATACAATTCCTATCTTTGTCCTGGTTACGCTTCTGAAGACTTGTACTCCTTCTTATTAGATTTTGGCCTCTCCCTAGTTTGATGGAATCAATGGAAACTGCTGGTGTTCTGGTAAACCAGTTCATCCTGCCTGCCTTGGTCCACCATCAACTAGGGTTGGGATCAAAACCAACTCCTGTCTGCTATGGCATCTGCAGTAACCAACAACCACACTCTGAATATGGCCTACCAATAATGGACTCATAGTCTCTTTGCTTGCATTTCAGATAATCAACGTGATTTGTTGGCCTCCCAAGAATACCCAACCTCATTGCTGAACATTTTTTGCTCCTCTCTCCTGGATACATTAAAGAGTGATTGTGTGAGCTAGATAAGCATCATGCTGCCTGGCAAGGACAAAATGAATCCACCCTTCTAAGATACTGACAAGACTTTGATACCTTAGTAGATGAACCCAACCAGTTTTAAGAGCATGACAATGCTCAATTAGAATTGGTGACGTCCAGTGTGGACATTTGGGGACATAGATTGCAATAACAATATATTCAGACAAGGCTATGTTGAGCAATAATCTACGCCAAGTTTGAACCTACATTGACCAGAAGGTGGTGGCTGTGGCTGTGGTGCCATCTACGCCTCCCCCTGAAGGCCTTACACAATCTGAGGCTAAGATTTTGGAGGCCATCACAGAGCTCAAAGCAACCACCCGCCAAAAGACCTCTGCTTATAATCTACCTACTGCTGAACCTGTACTGGATTCTTATATCACCATCCTGACTGATCAGATGGCTAAACTACAAGGTGAGATTGCTTACCTACGTCAAAGTCTCTCTAATCAAGACTCCTACTACTCTTCTGAAGCCATTAATAATGACAAAGAAGAAACTGATGAGGTACCTCCCCTTGACAATCACAGGTGCTGCCCAGGTTTAGAAGGACAACCATGTGTATATTGTGCCCTTGCTCTGGAAAACTTGGCAGCAGTGACCAACAATGTTGCAGATAAGCAAGACGCTTTAGAACAAGAGGTGCAAACTCTCTCCTGCTTATCAGAGACTATAAACAATAATTTTCCCCCTTTGATACCTCAAGCCACTGCCATAGTTACTTGAGTCAATGAAGTTGTGGGTACATTGGCAGTTCAACAGATTTGAATTGATGAGATTCAAACAGCTGCATCTAAAACCAGAGACATTAGAGGCCAGAATAGCTCCACCTTGGATACATTAGAGTAAATCTTTGTTTTATGTGGGCTAGACAACCTGCTGCTGAGTCTGAGTTTGAAGGGAACCCACATATCAATGCTCTCAATCTAGGCTATAATAGTCAATCTACATCTTCACCCATTGATCCCAATTATAAACCCGCCTTCAAACAGATCTTTGACCCCAAGACCTCCACTATTGCCACTTTCCTGAAAATCTATGAGACAGCCATGCAGAGGGCTACTGACAACCTCAAAAAGGAGCATATTCTTACCTGTTTATATCCCCCTTTCCAAAAGATGGTAGTCCCCAAGCTTCCTTCCATAGTCACCTGAGAGGACATGAAATGCCTTCTCATCAAAGAGCTTGGAGGTAATCTCAGTCTAGAGGTTAAGAAGGATGCCTTAATGCATATTGCCTTCAAACCTAAGGAAACATTGGCTGGGCTTGCTGACCGCTTCTACATCAAAGGTCAACAACTCATCACCAGTTGCCAACTGACTCCCTGGGAGGCATATACTGCTTTTTTCTAACGCCCTTAAAGTAAACCAACTCCTGTGTTTACACTTTAAGGCAAAAAAATCATCTCTCAAATCCATGAAGAGTATAAAAACCCTCCTGCAAGATATGCGTCTGACTCATGATAGAACCATGGTTCAATAAAGTAAGGCCAACAACTCTACCACTACCTCTTGTACCCCTCACATTATGACTCTTGGCTCTAATGGGCAGCCCAAACAACAAGGTTGTCACAACTGTAACCAGATAGGGCATCATTTGCAGTCCTGCACTAATCTGCGTGTAAAAGGATGTGATCCTAAGAAACAAGTCAGGAAAAGAGAGGCCAGCTTAGAGGCAGAGGCACTCTCTGTTGATCAACCTCCCATGCCTTCTCCTGATCCCCCCTCTAATGAAGAGTTGCCTTCCTCTTCTGGCCCAATTATTCTCCATCTATTCTAAAATCTCTTTAGTGATTCCAAACCCAAGGATTCTGACTATGATAAATCTGATAGTTGTGGCTACTCAGTGCTGGCTGTTTCTAGAAATGTGTTAGTTCCGTACAAGCTTTGTTCCAGGAAAGCCGTCACCACAACACATCCACCTCCATACAAGGCCAAAGCAATGGTGGCTTGCCCTTATCTAGCTCAAAATTACTGGTCCCATGTCTTAGTGGACTCCTTAGAGGAAGCCGCTGAGTTAGCTGAGGCCCTCTTCCAGAACGTTACTGTGTCCCTGCCCTTGCAAACTTTATACAAGGAAATTCCTGCCTTGAAATGAATGTTGACAAAATTAAAAAAAGAGCTGGAAGCTGTTCAAGATGTCCTGGCAGTCTTACCCCCTTTTGGAAAAGATACTACCTGTGTAGAATTATCTATCCAGAATTTTAAGATTAAATCTGTCTTGGATACTGGCTCCCTGTTAATGCTGTGCCATCTAAGTTGATGAAGAAGCTCAAATTGGCTCCTGGTACAACTACATTTAACCTTATGAGACTGATGATATGGCCCAAACTAGTTCTATCAGAGCTTACTCTGCTCTCCCAATGAGGTTTGGAAAACTCCTTGTTGCCTCCCCTGCCATTGCTCTAGAGAAAAGAGCTATTAATTTTTGGTAGGCATCCAGTTCCTCCAAGAGTAAAATGGGATTATCAACCTTTGAGATAACTATCTGTATCTTCTAGGATATGATGTCCCTTTAATCTTTGAGGAAACTCTGCATATCTCTGAAAAACAGCTTAAAAATGTGTCCTCAAATATCCCAAGGTCATCTTTTCACTAAAATACCAAACCCACTCCTCCAATATTTGCTCCCCTCCACTTTTTTGCCCTGCTGAGGAAGGTGTCCTGCTACTTGCCCCAGCTGCCATAACTATTCCTTTGGCTTCCAGGTGATCATTGACTCCTAGATATCCTATGAGTTACCTGAGAATTTTTTCTTAGAGTTATACTCTCCTGAGTCCCTAAGTTGTAAAGAACCCTGTTTATGTCCTGGGATCTTAGATCAAACTCATAAGGAACCTGTACAACTATTGTTGGCCAATTTGACCGCTTCACCCATGCAGGTCTCCAAAGGACAAGTTGTGGGGCATGGTTGCATCTTAAGAGCAGAATAAGTGGCCTCCCTCTACCCCTTTGGAACTTTTAGTGATTTCAATCTACCTGAAGACAATCCTCAAGTTCTCTCCTTGTTCACTGCTGCTTATTTCCCCCCATTGTCTCCCATCCAACAAAAAGACTTGTTGGACCTGCTCAATCAGTTTAGCGGCATCTTTGCCTCTGGACCTACAGACTATGGCCTGACAAAAGAGGTCATTCACCAAATTGATACAGGTGATGTGCTGCCTTTCCGTACAAAACCTTACTGCCACAGTAGGGTAGAGGATTCCCAGGCTTCCAAGGAGCTTAAGCAGCTCTTAGGCGCTGGGCTATTAGCTCCCTCTCAGAGCTCTTGGGCTTCCCCATTACTGATCCTCAAAAAGAAAGATTGAGAGCACTGAAATTTCATGGAATATTGATGCCTTAACTCCCTTACCAAAAAAGGACTCATACCCTCTGCCTTGAATTGACAATGTCCTTGGGCGTTTGGGAGGATCTAAGTTCTTCTCTGTGATGAAATTGGCTTCTGGATACTGGCAAGTATACTTATCCCCTGAAGATCATGACAAGGCCGCCCTTATTACACCCAAAGAACTTTTTAAACCAACCTTGATGCATCAGGGGCTATGTAATGGGCATGCTACTTTCCAGCAAGCTATGGATTCCATCTTTCAGGATTTGAAGCTTTCCTGTGTACTTGTATATCTAGATGATATAACAGTGTTTGGTTCTATCTTTACTGACCACTTGGACCACCTCAAAGCTGTCTTTGTCAGAATTTGCAATGCTGGCTTAAACCTCATGCCCTCTAAATGTGCTTTCTTCAAATAGTGGCTTAAATTCTTGGGCCACAGGTCACTCAGACTGGAATTCAATCCAGTAATAATAAAGTTGACACCATTGACAAGATGTTCCCCCCTCATAAATCTGTGTGAAGTCCAAGTATTTCTTGGTATGATGGGGTATTACTGCAAGTTTATCCCTGATTTTGCAGAACTGATTGAGCCTCTGGTCTAACTGCTCAGAAATGTCCCCTTCAAATGGACAGATAGTCAACAAAAGTCATTTGAGGCTTTGAAGAACAAGCTCAAAGAGACCCTATTCTGGTCTACCCAGACTATTACAAGGAGTTTTTATTATATGCCAATGCTAGTGGAGTTGCTGTGGGTGCAATCCTAGCCCATCTTGATGATAAGGCGTAGATAGACCTGTGGACTACTCCTTCTGTGTGCGTAACAAGCATGAGAAGAATTATAGTGTTACCAAGAAGGAATGCTTGGAAGTTCTACATGCTGTTAAACAGTTTCAAAAGTATATATATGGGAACCATTTTACTGTAGCCACTGATCACTCTTCTCTCAAGTGACTATAGCAATTGAAGGAACATTAAGATCAATTGGCGTGTTGGACTTTACGCTTACAAGGATATGACTTCACAGTGATATACAGACCTGGCACCCAAAACCAGAACGCCGATGGGTTGTCCAGGATGCCTATACTTGCCATTCATCCTGTAGATGCCAATTTTTTGTATAATCTAATAGGTTACCCTGACGCTTGGGCTACTGAACCTGAAGAGATACACCTAGCCCTACTATCTCTGTCAAAGGAACTGCCATCCAAGATAGACAGCTTTTCAAAAAGGCTAAAAACATGTTCCTACCTTACGTCCTCCCTAGCATGAGGATTGTCATTGTCCTTCAGGCCCACATTGATGCTGTTGGCTCCCTTCCTTATTTTATCTCTGGGTGTTGATTTATCCTGGTAGTAGTAGATCACTTTAGCAAGTGGGTTAAGGCCAGGCTACAAAAAATATTACCGCCAAAACTACAGCTATTTTTTTCTACATTATATCTTCTATTAATACAGGTGTCCCCAGACACTCCTCTCTGACAATGGGACCAACTTTAATGCCAGACTCATCATGTTAATTTTGAGGCAATGGGTGTCATGTTTGGCTCCTGGGGACAACATCCAGGAGGACATGACAGATAATCTTTATAACAAGATTTGAGGTTTGAAGCTAGCCTTGGGTTAGCCTTCAGGGCAAAATTAAGGGTATGTACCTTAATTTCCTGGAAAACAAGATGCAAAAGTCCTTTTGGCAGAAAGGACAGGAAAAAGCTTGAATATTATTAAAGCCAACACAAATGTGTATAAACCTGTCTTTATTAGGAGAAATGATTCTACTTAAGTAGTAGACAAGGGACAGTGATCACTCATTAGAAATACAGAGTGGCTGAGGGGGTCACGTTGGGATGAGGTCATACCAGGATCATTCACAGATAGGTACGTTAATCCAGAATGGGTGGATATTGGACCAGACCCAATTGCAGAAGGCAAGGAATTTCCTAAATCAACAGCAAACCCAGCCAAATCTTTGCAGCTATCAATATTTGAAGGCTATATTGAAATAGCATGAATGACATAATTTCCAACATCTCCCCCCTCAAGATTGGACACAGGGAGTTGATATTTGCAGAGAAATTTGGAGTGAACGCGGGCAAAAGAACGTCCAGAAGACAGTAGTTTCACAGTATACTCAACACCATTTTTAAAGGTGACTTCAAAGGGCCCAACCCAGAGGGAATCCAGCTTATGAGCTCTACCACCTGGGTCATTATTTTTCTTGTTATGCCTAGGCACCAGATTGATTACTTTATAACTTGATCACATTATTCATATTCTAATTATTCAGAAAGCTTAAAATACAACCAATCCCAAAACTTTAATTGATCTTGGGCTTAGATGATTTTTTTAAAAAATAAGTCATCAATTTTAGAATCAAAAAGTGCAACTTATAGTATCACTAAAAATATCTTAAGTGCTACTACAAACTACAACCCAAAAAAATTTATGATGAGTTGCATGGGAGAGTAATAGCATCCCTAAAACTATAAATACTATTACCCTATCTTTGGCTCATCATAAATATTCTTAGTTTGTTTCATAAAAAGGTTGTTGTTTTTGAAAGACTGATAACTTTATTTAAAATACACCCTCTAGTAAGCTGCCCTACTTCATGAACTTGCCCTAATGCACAACTAGCATCTTCTGATATTTTTGTTTCTCTGGTATCATCATATGATTTCAAATGATAAGTTATCTCAGAATATTCTGAGAAACTTTCAAATGTTAGAGGTGAAGTATATAGCTTCCCATCTTTCATCAAATATGAAATATTAATGCGCAGATTTTTAACTTTAAGCTCTCTTTTTATAGGCCTAACTTTTCTTTCATAAATATAAAAGAATGACTTCTGAGAAATGTTTGAACCTAATAGTACTGATTTATATAATTCTTTTCTTTTTTCTTCTTGCTCAAAAATATTTTTAAGGTTCTTAATATTTTTAATATAAAGCTCATTTTCTTTTTCCTTTAACATTTTTGATATTACACCAAAGTGACCATCAACAATGCTTTTTCCATGACATTCAAAAAAATAATTATATTTTATAGAACCCTTAATATATTTGGGTGCCTCTTTAAATAAGTAATATAAAAATTCATATGATCTAAAATGATTTCCATTATCAGTCCACACTTTTATATTTTTATTTTTTTAAATATATCTAATTTAAGACAACTAATTAGACATTCACCTGAAAATAAAGAATCATGTGATAATATTTGAGACAAAAAATCATGATATTCATATTTGGTTTTATTGTTTTCTTTAAAAACTAATGCAAACCCTAATAATGAGATAGGTTTTTTTGAATAAAAACAATTATTGGTCTCAATTGGACCACTTCCAACCTTTAAGTTTTCCTTATAATCTATAACTACAACACAAGACTCATCATCTAATTCATAAATATCTTTTTAGTATCCCCTATTTTGATGAACATAAAAGTCTTGGTGCTGATTAATAGTCTTTAAGTCATTGCCTATAGATTCTGGTAATGGTAAGTTTTTACTTTCACATTATTCCTTCTTTTTTCTAGTGAATTTTTTAAATTACAAATATTACACATATTGGTTTGTTTTTTAATTTTTATTATATTTTTTTAGGAATTAATTTATAATAAGTAGAAATTGAAACTGAAATTTCATTTTTTATTTTCATATTTTCATATATTTTTTTGTTTTAAGTAGAGAGTATTTAATTTCAGTTGAGTAATTACTCATCTCTTTTTCTATATCTTTATAAATTTTTTCAGGTACTTTTTTTGTAAACTGGCTTGTTTCAAAAGAATTTTCCAGCAATTTTTTAATTATTTTTTAGTTATTTCTTTTTTTAATGAATAGTTATTATTTTTTAGCTTTTTTGTTTAAGCTTACATTTTTATTTTTATATATTTTTCTTGAGTATTCAAACTCACTTTTGGTTATATTAAACCCCATATCATTAAGCTCTTTTAAAGAGTAACTGGAAGTAACCAGAGATTGCAAGGCTGGAAGATGCTTTTGGGGAGAAGATTTCATGAGATCCTTTAAGTTTTCAATGAACTCATTGCTTTTTTGATTTTGAATAGTTTGCAGGAACTGAGATCTCCCAAATTCAGTTTGAGTAAGGAAGTGCTTGATGAAATTATCAAGATCATCACCAGCAATAAAGAGGAATGCCTTTTTTAACATTGCAATTCTTTCTCTTTTTGTTGAAGCTCCCAAGGAAAAAAAGGGTAGAATGGCAGAAGTAAATTTACCTAAGAACATGGTAGTATTTTGAATCTGTAATTAGGTTGGATCTCTGAAATGTGCCTTAATGATGGAGTAGTTCTGATCAGAATGTGGCCTTTGAATGAGGTCTTTTGCATTAGAAGCTTTGTGGTGCTTTAGCTCTTATATACCAAGCTAAATGACACCATTCTGAAAGAAATGGTGTGATAGCTTTTACTATAGTTTGAACTTGAATTTATGTTTGCAGAATTAATTAAATACCCAGTTTTCATGCACAAGTGATATATGTGAAGCAGCTAAGCATCATTATTACATCATATCCTCTTTGTAATCAATGCAAATCAATTAAAATGATGTATTCAGTTAACTGTTACTCTTCCACATATTTTTAAAATAATAAAATACTAAAGAATTCTATTTAAAGAATGCTTAATTTGAGGTTCAAAGCTCACTTGAACCTTAAAATTAATCTAAACAGTGATAAAAACATCCTAACTTCAAACTACCATAAAATCCTAAATAATTGAGCTTTTTAAATTAAATAAAATAAAATGCAAAAATAAAGCTCTCAATCTTATCTTTAATTTCATTAAATAAAAAAATACTTTTTATATTAAAAAAAGAGTTTTTATTAGCTTTGAAGTGATCTACTTTGTATCATTAGATAGAATCAAGTAATAAAATCTGGATTATAATCTTTTAAATTACTTTTGCTTTAATATTGAGTATAGTATACATATTAAAAGTTTTACATCAATAAAAAGATGGGATTCTTAGCTTCATTTTGATAGTTTACAATGTGAAAAATATTAATTTTTCATTGAGTTATTAATGTTTTAAATATAAAATTTGTAACTAGTTACTTTTTCAAAATTGAACTGTGTTATGCTGCGACTTGAGCAGCATGTGCATTAGAAAATGACCCAATCCCTAAAATAATGATCCATCTTTACAATTCTGGTAGTAGAGAACCAAATTGTCTATTTGATACTCAAGGAGGGGGGCTCTAGCAGCATTGGACAAGGAGAGCTCTAGGGCCTTAACCTTGTAAGCAGTAGAGTAAGCTGTTGCTTGTATGTCAATGATACAATTGGTTAAGTCTTTGACATGGGCCTCAGGATTTGCAGACACATTAACTTTTATCAAGGGGGGTCCCAAGATTGAGGGGGTGGCATCTTCACACCCATACAGCATGGCAAAAGGGGACTGACCAGTTACTTGATGTCTACTGAGTTGGTAAGCAAAGAGGGCAGTAGGGAGGAACATATCCCAATTGGAAGCATCAGAGAGCGTGAGCTTCCTCATTATGGACACCAGGGAGGAATTGGATTGTTTGAAAGTTCCATTAGTTGAGGGGTTATATGACGCGGAGAAAGATTGGTGGGTCCCCATAGCCTTGATAATAGACGTGATGAGGCAAGCATTATAGTTGGTACCATTGTCAGAAAGCAGGACTTGAGGGCAGCCATGTTGATAGAAGATGTCCTGCAGCAAGAAAGTAGCCTTGGTCTTGGCAGTTATATATTTTGTCACTCTGGCCTCAACCCACTTGCTAAAATGATCTATGGCAACTAAGATAAACTAACACCCCAACCTAGACCAAGGGAAAGGCCAAACAGCATCAATACTCATAGTGTGGAAGGCATGCTTAAGAGGGATGAGTTTGAATTGGTGTTGGTACAGGCAAGGGCGTTGGAGTTGGCACAAATGACAGGAGGCAAGAACATCAAGGATCAGAAGGCACATGTTCTTCCAGTAGAAGTTCTTGTATAACCAATCATGAGTTTTAGCTATACACCCATGCCCAGTGTCAATGTGAGCTTGGAGGATAATGGCTATCCTCATGCTAGGGCAAACATAGGGTAGGTAGACATTGTTAACCTTTTTGAAGAGCTGCCTATCTCTAATTATAGTGTCCTTGGATAGGGTCTGTAGCGCCAAGTAAATGTCTTCTGGCTCAGTGGTCCAAGAGTCAGGATACCCTATTAATTTGTATAGGCAATAAGCATCAGCCGGGTGGATAGCTAGAATTGGCATCCTTGACAAACCATCAGTGTTCTGATGTTGGGCCCCAGGACAGTGTATCACAGTGAAATTTTACCCTTGTAGACACAGAGCCCAACACACTAGTTGACCTTCAGGCTCCTTTAGCTGTTGCAGCCATTTGAGGGAGGAGTGATATGTGATCACTGTGAAGTGGGTCCCATAAATGTAGTGCCTAAACTGTTTTACAGCATGTAGCACTGCCAGGCATTCCTTCTCAGTGACGCTGTAGTTCTTCTTGTGCTTATTGAGAACATGTGAAGAGTAGGCTACAGGTCAATCCATGGCTTTGTTGTCAAGCTGGGATAAGATGGCACCCACAGCTACTCCACTAGCATCAGTATACAAGATGAACTCTTTATCATAATCCAGAAAGACCAAGATAGGAGCCTCTTTGAGCTTGGCCTTCAATGCTTCAAATGCTTGTTGATGGCTGTCAGTCCACTAAAAGGGGACGTTGCAAAGCAGTTGGACAAGGGGTTCACTCAGTTCAGCAAAATCAGGTATGAACTGTTGGTAGTAGCCCATCATACCAAGGAATACTTGAACCTCTCAAAGATTTGTGGGAGGTAGCATCTTTATGATGGCTTCCACCTTATTATTCATGGGGCAAATTCCAGTTTGAGTGACCTCATGGCCTAAGAACTCAAGCTGCTCTTTAAAGAATGAGAACTTGGAGGGTTTGAGTTTCAAGCCAGCTTTGCGGATCTTGATGAAGACAGCCTTGAGGTGTTCCAAGTGGTTGGTAAAGGTAGTGCTGAATACAGTGATGTCATCAAGGTACACAATGATACAAGAGAGCTTTAGGTCTCTTAGGATGGAGTCCATAGCCCATTGAAATGTGGCAGGGGCATTGCAGAGTCCTTAGGGCATACAAGTGGATTCAAAAAGGCCTTCTGGGATGATAAGTGCATCCTTTTCTCTGTCTTAAGAAGATAAGTCAACTTGCCAGTATCCAGAGGCTAGATCCATGGCTGAGAAAAACTTGGAACCACCCAGCCATCTGAGAGCATTGTAAATTCTGGGCAAGGGGTATGAGTCTTTCTTAGTGAGGGAGTTCAGGCAGCAATAGTCCATTACAATATGATGTCCTCCATCCTTCTTCTTGAGGATCAGTAACAGGGAAGCCCAAGGACTTTGGGAAGAAGCCATTAACCCAGCGTCTAGTAGTTGCTTGATTTCTTTAGACACTTGAGCATCCTCCACCCTACTACAGCGGTATGGTTTGACACAAAAAGGGGTGAATCCCGAGTATCAATCTGATGGATGACTCCTTTAGCCAGGCCATAGTCTGTAGGTCCAGAGGCAAAGATGTTGCTAAACTGATTGAGCAGGTGAAACACGTTTTTTGTTGGATGGGAGACAATTGGTGGGAATCAGCAGCAGTGAACAAGGAGAGAACTTGCAGATTTTCTTCAGGTAGATTGAAGTCACTAAAAGTTCCAAAAGGGTAGAGGGAGGCCACTTGTTCTGCTCCCAGTATATGACCATGCTCTACAACCTGGCCTTGGGTCACCTGCATGAACAGGGCTGTCAGGTTGGCAAGCAGTAATTGCACAGGATCTTTGTGGGTTCAATCTAGAATCCCAGGACACAGGTGGGGGTCCTTACGGCTTAGGAAATCAGGTGAGTAGAGTTTCAAGAACAACTTTTCAGGTAGTTCATAAGAAATCTGGGAATCAATCACCACTTGAGAGCCCAGGGGAATGGTGATAGCTGCTGGGGCAAGAAGAGGTACCCCTTCTACTACAGGGCAGGAAGGAGGAGGGGTGTGCATGTTGGAGGAGTGAGCCTGATACTTGAGAGAGAAGATACCCGTAGGGTACTCAAGCAGGCAAGTTTTAAGATGTTTTCCTGAGAGGTGCGGAGGTTCCTCAAAAATCAAAGGAACCTAATATCCTAAGAGCAAAAGGTATCCATCTTGTAAGTTCACAGTCCTGTTATACTCTTGGAGGAATTTTGTACCAACCAAGAGGTCATAGCTTTTGTTCTCAAGGACTACAGCGGGGGAAGCAATGAGGAGTTTCCCAAACCTCATGGGTAGAGCAGAGTAGGCACCAATGGACTGCGTTTGTGCCATGCCAGCTGTGCCATACAACTGAGTGTAGTTGTGGTAAGGGCCAACTTAAGTTTCTTCATTAGTTTTGAAGATACTATATTGACTGGAGAACCCGTGTCCAAGATGGCTTTGATTTTAACTTTTGGATTAATACTTCCACGTGGGTTGTATCTTTCCCAAAGGGGGGCAAGACTGCCAACACATCTTGCGCAGCCTCTAGCTCCTTTTCCCATTTAGCTAACATGCACTGTAACGCAGGAATCTCCTTATACACAATCTGCAGTGGGAGAGATACAGTTACATTTTGGAATAGGGCTTTGGCTAGCTTGGCTGCTTCCTCAGAAGAATCAACCAAGACAGGAGGTCAATAGGCTTGAGCTAAGTAAGGGCAATCTACCATGGCTTTAGCCTCACTTGCAGGTACCCAGGAAGTGGTGGTGGTCTTCCCAGAGCAAAGCTTGTATGGAACAGAGATAGTTTCCGGAACAGCCAAGACAAAATAGCCATAACTATCAGAATCTTCACTATCAGAATCTTCAGGGTCGGAATTACTGGAGAGATTGTGAAATAGATGAAGGATAGTTGGGCCAGAGGAAGACAGAGCTTCCTCATCAGAAGGAGAATCAGGGGGAGACAGGGGAGATTGGTCAGCAGAGAGCGTCTCCATTTCTAAGCTGACCTCTCTTTTTTGCCTGTTCCTTGGGGTCACAACCTTTCACTTGGGTATTAGGGCAAGTACACAAGTGATGCCCTATTTGGCCACAGTTATGACAACCTTGCCTCTTATCCTGTCCACCAGCACCCTGTGACATAATGTGCAGTGTATAAGAGGTAGTCCCAGCATTACTGGCTTTATTTTCACGTACCACCGTACCCCCATGGGTCAAATGCATGTCTTGCAAGAGAATCTTAATACTCTTCATGGAAGTGAGTGAAGCTTTGTGTGCCTTAAAGTGTGGACATAGAAGCTGGTTCACTTTCAAAGCATTTGAACAAGCCATGTAAGCTTCCTGGGGAGTTAACTGTTGACTAGTGATTAACTGCTGGCCTTCAATGTAGAAACAATCTGCAAACTCAGCCAGGGTTTCCTTGGGCTTAAAGGTGATGTGCATAAATGCATCCTTCTTGACCTCCAAGCTGAGATCTCCTCTAAACTCCTCAATAAGGAGGCGCTTCATGTTCTCCCAAGAGACAATGAAGGGGAGCTTGGGGACCACTACCTCTTGGCATGTGGGATGAAGACAGGTGAGGATATGTTCCTTTTTGAGTTCATCAGTAGCCCTACACATTGCAGTTTTGTAAATTGTTATAAATTCAGCAATGGTAGAGGTTTTAGGATCAAATATCTGCTTGAAGGTTGGTTTGTAGTTCTGGTTGATGGACAAGGACTGACTATTTTCACCAGGGTTGAGGACGTTAATATGAGGGTTGCCTTCAAACTCAGATTCAGCAGCAGGTTGTCTAGCCCTGAGGAGTCAAAGGCTTTTCTCTAGGGTATCCAAGGTAGAGCTTTTCTGTCCATTAATATCCCTAGCATTGGCAGCAGCAGTTCCAAATTTGACAATCTTAATTTGTTGTACCGCCAAGGTGCCAGCAATCCCATTGAGGTGGGCGGTCAGGGAAGTGGTCTGAGCAACCAAGGGGACAACTTGTCCATTCATTGTCTTGGTAAAGCAGGAGAGGTTTTTTACCCCCCTTTCTAATGTGTCTTGCATGTCAGCTACATCATTTGTTACTTCTGCAAGCTGATCTAGTACACGTGCGCAGTTGACCTGGGGTTGGCCTTCTAAACCAGGGCAGCAATCATGATTACCATGAGCAGGAGTATTAACAACTTCAACTTCCTCTTTATCTTCAGATTCAGATGGCGAGTCCTCAGAATTAGAGAGGTGTTGTCTCAAATACTCAATTTCACCTTGCAAAGTAGCCACTTGATCAGTGAGCAAGGCAATGCAAGGGTCAGGCATAGGTTTGACTGGAGGGGGGTTCTGAACAGAAGCTTGGCGTTGAGTGGTAGCCTTGAGTTTGGCTATTGCTTCCCATACCTTGGCTTCAAAATCAGATGAGGCCTCAACAGGAGGAGCAGGAGGAGTCACCTCAATAGATGCTACTCTATCATCCATGTAATTTTGTACTTGATATAGAGTATTACCCAGTGCAGCCTTATCCAGACTGTATTGATGCTGCAGATGGCGGCTCCAAGTATCAACATGAGCTCCCACTAATTCAAGTTGAAAATTGACATGTTCTCTGAATTGGTTAAGTTCACTAACCAGAGTCTCAAAATCTTGGCAATGATTTATCAGAAAGGCCTCAATTTGCTCACGCCACGCTGTCTGATGCTCATCCAATTTGCATAGTTGGTGCTTGATGTATCCAGTGAGCAAGGAACAAAAGGAATTCAGGGAGGAGGTTAAATACTTCTGAGAGACCAGCAAGTTGCGCTGGTTATTGGAAATACACGCAAAGAGACTGTGGGACCATTCTTGATATGCCATATTCTGAGCATGGTTGTTTGAGACAGCAGTGACTACAGCATTTAATAGTTGATTCTGGGATCCTAATGCAAGTTGATGATGAACCAAGACGGGTTGAATGAACTAGTTGACCAACACGCCAATTGTATTCATGGAATTTGTCAATGCAGGGGGAGACCAAAGTCCAAAAAGAAGGAGTACATGTCTTCAGAAGCGTACCCGGGATGGAGACCAGGGATAGTGTGCATTGCCACAGTGCCATAGTGGAGAAGGGAGCAGGCAGCAGCACAAGCTTGCTTGTAATTGAGAGAGAAAGCTGGAAGGGGGGCCACACAGGCCCAGGGGACAGAACCAATATCATAGGAGTTTAGAGGGCATCAGTGATGTCTTCTAGAGGGGGACTAGAAACTTTAGGTTGCTTGGGTACTTCATAAACAAAGGGAAAAGGGCCAGAGAATGCACGTGGGAACAGGGTAACTGAGGGGCTTTCAGCCCCTGTAGTGAGCACCATTTTGTTGTGTTTAGCTCCTGGGGACGGCATCCAGAAAAAAACAGCAGGAAATCTTTATAAAGAAAGATTTGAGGTTTGAAGCTAGCCTTGGGTTGGCCTTCAGGGCAAAATTAAGGATATGTACCTTAATTTCCTGAAAAATGAGATGTGAAAGTCCTTTTGGCAGAAAGGACAGGAAAAAGCTTGAAGATTATTAAAGCCAACACAAATGTAGATAACTTGTCTTTATTAGGAGAAATGATTCTACTTAAATAGTAGAAAAGGGACAGTGGTCACTCATTAGAAAGACAGAGTGGCTGAGGGGATCACGTTGGGATGAAGTCATACCAGGATCATTCACAGACAGGTACGGTAATCCAGAATGGGTGGATATTGGACCAGACCCAATTGCGGAAGGCAAGGAATTTCCTAAATCAAAAGCAAACCCAGCCAAATCTTTGCAGCTATCAATATTTGAAGGCCATATTGAAATAGCATTAATGGCGCAATTTCCAACAATGGGCACTGGCTAATTTTTTTCTTCCTCTTATAATTCTTCTACTAATGGGACAGTTGAGCATGAAAATCTGTCCTTTGTGTCAATTATGAGAAAGTGTATCCTATCAGATGCGGCTAATTGGGATATGTTTCTTCCTGCTGCCCTTTTTGCTTACCGTCTGAGCAAACATTGGGTAACTGGACAATCTCCCTTTGCCATACTCTATAGGCGTGAGGCTACTACTCCCTCAATCTTGGGGTCCCCATTGATTAAGTTTGATGCTGCAAATAATCCTGAAACCCATGTCAAAGAGTTGACTAACTTCATCATTGATATCCAAGCAACTGCTTATTTGACTGCCTATAAGGGCATTAATTTAGAGTTGTTGCCCTCCAATACTTCTACGGCTCCCCTTCCTGAATTTCAAGTGTATGACCTGGTACTCTACTACCAGAACTGCTTTGGTGGCAGAGCCCATAAGTTGAATTCCCTCTGGGTCAGACTTTGTGAGATCACCTTCAAAAAGGGCGTCAAGTATACTGTGAAGCTGTTATCATCTGGCCGTACTTTTTCCTGATTTCACTCCAAATTCCTCCGCAAATATCAATTCCCTATGTTCAATCTTGAGGGGGAGATGTTGGAAATTATGTCATTCATGCTATTTTGATATGTCCTTTGAATATTGATACTTGTAAAGATTTGGTTGGATTTGATTTTGATTTTTGAGTTTGCTCACCTACCTTAAGTGGGTCAACATCAATGTCCACCCATTCCGGAATATCATACCTGCACCTAACTAATCCTGGTACAGATTCAGTTTGGAATGATATCATCAGCCACACTGTCTACCTAGTGGATGATCAACGCTCTCAGTCTACTATTTAAGTAGAATCATTTCTCCTAATAAAGACAAATTTATCCACATTTGTATTGGCTTTTATAATCTTCAAGCTTTCCCCTTCCTTTTTGACAAAGGGAACTATTCTTTGTTTATTCCAAGGAATTAAGATATGTGCCCTTAATTTTTCCCTGAAGGCTAACCCAAAGCTAGCTTCAAACCTCAAACCTTTTGTGATAAAGGTTTCCTGTTGTGTCCTCTTGGATGTCCTCCCCAAGAGACAACCACAGCATGAGTTGAGAGGGAGAAACTCAAGTTCATTGCAGGTAAGGCTCTTGATAAGTTTCTCACTGGTGAAAAGCAGATCTTGAGCTTGCCCAGGAAGATCATCAAGCAATTGCAGGAAATGAGAGGGGTTACCTCCCACATGGTGGGCTGAATAGAAAATTTGCCCCCTGAGGTCTGGGGAGGTGGTCCAGATCACCACCAGAACTGGAGCTAGGGTGAAGACCACAAACTTTAGCAGCTGGACCAGAATTTTCTGAGGCACCAAGAAACCCTAGGGACTTATTTGCAAAGAGACAGGGTTCAACAAAGTTGCCATGCAAAACAAGGAAAACTTTTGGAGTCTGTGGATCAAGAGAAGACTCCAAAGTCAAGATATACAGCTCAGGAGAGAGGGAAGGGCTTTACAGAGCGTATAGAAAGCTCTAGTTGACAGCAGAGTAAAAAAGCAGCAAGTTCAAAATTAAAGTAAGATATTATATAGTTTTTAATACTAATATTTAAGTTTGAACTTGTATTTCAAAAGCAAAAGAGGTAAGCCTTAATGTTAATACTAATATTAACCCTAGAGGCTTTAACAGAGACACCAGGACCCAGGGAACAACAACAGAGAAAGGAAAGTTTAACATCTTTACTAAAAGCTTCAGAGAATCAAAGGACTAACAAAAGGGACCCCAAAGAACACTTAAAACTTTAATTTTGTAAAGCTAAACTTTATTGATAATAATGAGCAAGCAGGGGACTTTTAGTCCCCCATCTTGCTTCAAGGGATAGGATTTGAATTTAGAAGGTCACCTGACCCAGGCAATGGATCTGGTTGGCCAGGTGTAAAGTCCAGCTGTAAAGACACAGAAGAACTTACTTTCTATAATTAAAGAGAAAAATAGATAGCAAGATTGGGTGAACTTCAAAGATAGCTTAGCTATCAGATATTCATAGGGTGTTTATTTATAGTATCTTCCACTGTGCAAAGTTTTGCAAGTGGGAGTACAAGCAGGGAATGGAGAATCTCAAAAGACTAGGTGATGAAGATTGAAATCAGGCATTTGGAATATAGTCAAGCCTTTGTTCTTCTACTATCTGGGTCTGGATTGTCAATTCCTGGTTGTAGCCAATGGCTTACTATCAGTAGGGGAAATGGGCCTAAGTCTTTCCCAAGGTCTAATTTTAGACTGGGTAGTAAGGTTTGGCAAGATTCTGGTACAAACCATGTGGTCTGGGTCCCAGATCCCCATTGGTTGGTGCCAGGATTGATGGCCAGGGTTTGGATTTTATTCCTGAATTGTTCAAGGAGTGCATGGCTGTTTCTATTTTTATCCCCTTATTCTGGGACTTATCTGATTGGTTCCTCCCAAGGTTTTGTGTTCCAATTGGTTTTATGCGCAAGGTGGACTCTTAGCGGGTACTTATTCAATATTAAATGATGCTCAAAATATGAAGAGCTTCAAATGAGTGGTTGAGCATTCATTTTTCTTTTGTATTCACTGAGATACACTTGCATGAATGTCATCATTTCATGCAACAGGAGTTCATGCAGGGGGGATTGCTTTTGCTCAATTTAGCTCTCAATTGCCTTTTTGACCTGGCTTAATTCATTAATATAAATTGTAGGCGCTGTTGAGAGCTCTTGAATGCGGGTTTGGGCATCGGCATCTGTTGATTAAGAGCTGAGATATGATTGCATGAATTACGTCATCTATGCAACCATGACATCATGCTTAATGAAGCAATGGCATCTCAATCAGGCATTTTGCGATTCTTCCCCTTTTGCACTAGACTGTGCTTATTTTTTTGCTTTGATCCTTATTCAGAGCTTATGTCAGGAGTGATCCTGACACCAGGGGAGAAGATTTGCAAGGGGGATTCAAGTGGGTTAGAATGTCTCCCAGTAATTTCCAATTTGACTTCTGATTGGCTGATGCCTATAGGATGCTCAGGGGACCATCAACTTCAGCTTGAGTGGATTTTGACAACTTGACAGAAACACATCCTGATTGGTTACACTTTATCTGTTTTAAATGAGCGTGGAACTAAGCCAAAAAGTAGTTCAATTTAATCAGGGATTCTTCCCAAATAGAAACAAAAATATGAGCATCAGTGGTTACACCTGAGAGGGGTATGCCAATACACATATCCTGTCAATTGTGTGAGCTAAATCTTTAAGAGAATTAAGAGGTTTAGATGGATTCTGAGCAGTTTTCTTTATGTGTCAAGGAAATATTGTCTTATCCAAGGCTAAAGGGGGGAGTAAATTTACATTTATAGGATACACATCTTTTTCAGACTCATATCAACTTGGGAAAAAGGAGGCGTCAGGAGAGTGCTCTTCACTTGAAGGTTATGGACTCTTCTTCATTTTCTTATGCTTTTTGGTGGATACTATTCATTTCTTTTTATTTAAAGAGGAACATTGGCCCTTTCTAAAGGCTTTAGGCATCTTTTTGGCTGACTTGGGTTTCTTTTCAGACCTCTTAGATGATTTACCCTTTGAAGGTATGAGCTCATATTATTAAAGTAAAAATAAATTGGTAAAGATCAAATGAAATTAAAGCCCTCTTGTTTTGTTTTTTATTAGTAATTGAATAGTTCAGGAGGCATAGAAAGTGCTTTGCAAGCTAGCTTATCAGTAAAGGATAAAAAATTATGCTTAAAATAAAGTGTCAACATTCTTGTAGTCAGTGTAGCCAAAGATATTGGATGTACACTACAGTGTAAAAGGTTCCTTTAATCTTGACCTTCAACATAAGGACAGTCAGCATAATTACTGAAACTGCTATAATTATCATCTATAAAGATTAGTTAAAACTTTCTGGGAGTGGTTTTTAATGCCAAAATTGGTTTATTTTAAATATAAAAATTAAAGTTTTTTCACATACACTCAAAAAAAACAGAAAATTTAAGGGGGAGCCTAAAGTACAGCCCTGGGTACTTTGGTCTGGAATATCATGTAATTGTATGGGTGCTTTTTGTTAAGCGGCAGTGTTCTACTGATAAACCAGTAAAGGGGTTGGCATGGAGATAGACAGCTTTCTTTTATAGTAAGTTTTCTATTAAAACTTGCTTAGATTATGTCATTTTGTTTGCATAGTTGACTTCAGTTGATGTTATTTTAAAAGCAATTCAATTTGATATAATTTTAACATCATGGTTACACAGATAAATTCTAGCTTTAACATGTGTGTTGAAGCTTAAGTGAACTTTCATAACTAAACTATGGCTTATCCAATAAGTCTAACATAGCAATAAATAGCTTCATAATACAAAAAACCATGGAAATTGGCAAAAAGTTTTGTTTGTGCTTATCTTATCAGGAATTTAATTAAAATTGTATTGCAAAAATAAAAAGAGGGTTATTTTTAGAATGATGTGTATTTAATCAAGAGTAATATGAAATCTTGATTGATATCAACATTGAGATATTACTTGCTAGAGTCAACCTAAATTTAAAGTTCCATAGAGATTCATTTTTCTTATTAAATTGCATTGCGTTCCGAGCTTAAAAATAAGCCCTCCTTTAAATGGTGTTAATATTTTGAGTGTGGCATTTAAAATACATGATTCTGGCTTGATACATCAGTAAGAAAAATTAGCTTAGTTTTGAATAATCAGATTTCAGCAGTCAAGTGCTAAAATTATGTTGGCTTGCTGAATATCACCAAATTGGTATCATTCACTAAGTTGACTTGCTGAATGATTTAATTCTGATTGTTGCTTTTTACACTGCAGTTTCAATATTTAGCTTACAATTCCATCCCAATCTAGGCCGCACTAATTAGTGCCACAATCTCATCTAGTACTTTGCCTATGATGACTTGTCATTTTGGTGTTGGGGGCAAGAGATCAACAGAGAAATGCAAATTTTATACTTTCACTGGATTTTGTTCAAATAGGGACAGCTCAGCTGAGTCAGAATACATTTATATATCAGCTTTCCCATTCCCCATATCAAATGTCTGAGTGCAAATATGAGCTTCCCTAATCTTGCATGTCTGCCTATTGACGCTTGCCTGGCCAGCGTATTGCACTTTGGGTTCATAAACTATTGCCACTAAAGAAAATCATTCAGAAATAAAAGCAGTAAAATTATTAAAAGAATAATTAATAATTTTATGCAATTAGAAGACTCAGTTTAGATAGTACTTAAAAACATATCTACTCAAATAAAGAACTGTAGAAATCAATAAACTACTCCAGTCTTGCAATGAGATTGCTTTGAATTGTTTTTGAAGAATTTTATATATTGGGATGTGAATGTAATCCAGCTTGTGTATGATCATTTTATTTTGTATTTGTGATTTTACTCAGAGGTTGCCCTAATTTTGTTTACATTATGAACACCTGATAATACCTCTACTACAATAAATAAAACTTCTAAATCCCAGCGTAACCCCAATCCACTTCATTTATGTAGAGTTGTTTTGTTTGCTGTATCAGTTCCATTGTCTTATCTTTAAAGCAGCTGTATATTACATTTGATTGTAACTTTGTTTCCTGATTGATATTTTTTAATTAACCAATTCAGGCCATATTATTTAAAGTCAGTAAACTAATATGTTACTCTTTCGAGTTGGGCTGAGTTGATTTCATTTATCCTCACGGCTGTGAAAACTACTCTAATATATCTAGATGTGTTTAAGCTGGTTGATAGCTGTTATCATGGGGCTTGATATATTTGTTCTGTTTTCAATTTGGGCTATTTTATTGGCTGCAGGATGATTTTTGTTCAATCCTGCTTTGTGGCGTTTTACAGCGGAATGCAAAGCTGAGAAGGTCAAAAATCTCAGCCTATGAAACTCAATATAATTTCCTAAGCAAATAAGCATAGAAAGCTACGTCATAAGCAGACGGAGCCCACTTACGAACTATATGAGACGTACCCATAAACGATTTTGTATCATATGATTCTGTATATCCCAAAGTATCAGATAAGATATGCGATTCGGTTGATTGCAATGATATCATGACCCTGGTTGTCTCTTAAAGCCTCGACAATCGACTAAACTTATTTATTCTTCTTGTTGGTAAGTAAAGTTCAATGTGTTTTACAATCTTGTAATTTTTTAATTATGGGTCATCACTTGATCTAAATTGAGCATTCCACAATTATAATATTCCATATGCACTTTAGTTGCTTTTTAACTAAAACATTATTGCTCTTTTAACTTACCAAAAGAAGAAAAATGTCCCAAGTCCAAAATAAAGCTTGTCTCATTGTGATCGATGGGTGGGGTATCTCTCCTAACGAGTCATCTGAAGGAGATGCTATTCGCAATGCTCACACCCCAGTTATGGATGGTTTTGCTAAAAACCCTGAACAGCATATACCCCTTGCTGCCCATGGACTTGCAGTGGGTCTACCTGAGGGCCTCATGGGTAATCTTGAGGTGGGACATTTGAACATTGGCGCTGGACGTGTAGTCTATCAGGATATTGTTCGCATAGATTTGGCTCTCAAGAGAAAACAGTTCGCCTCTACCCCCAATATAAAGACTTCACTTGAGCGTGCCAAGAAAGGCAACGGGCGTCTACATCTTCTCGGACTAGTTTCAGATGGTGGTGTTCACTCTCACATCAATCATCTGTTTGGTCTTTTAGAGGCTGCTAAGGAAGCTGGAGTACCCAACGTTTACATCCACTTCTTTGCAGATGGTCGTGATACTCAGCCTAAATCAGCAGGTAAAGTTATGTCATGATCCTTGCTAAACTTTTCAAGTCAAGTATGCCAAACAGCTGCAAGGCCACCTTGACCAGAATAAGTATGGTTCCATCGGTGTCGTAGTGGGCCGATACTACGCTATGGACCGCGATAAGCGCTGGGAACGGGTCCAGGTTGCTGTGAAGGCCCTAATTGAAGGTCAGGCTGAGAAGACATCTGATCTTCAGGCTACCATTCAGAAACGGTATGGGGAAAATGAAACAGATGAGTTTTTGAAGCCCATCATTGTAAATGATGATGCCGTTATTAAAGATGATGATACGTTACTGTTTTTTAACTACCGCTCAGATCGTATGCGTGAAATCACACAGATTTTTGGTGTTGACTCATCTCCATGCGAAGTGAAAATCCCCAGTGGTCTTGTAAGTCTGGCTTCTCTACTATTCCTAACCTTTTAGGATATTACCACCTTCACACAGTACAAGGCTGATTATCCCTTCAAGAAGGCATTCGCTCCTCAAAGTATGGACAACGTGTTAGCTGACTGGCTGAGCCAGCACAAAGTTAAGCAGTGTCATATCGCTGAAACAGAAAAGTATGCACATGTAACTTTCTTCTTCAATGGTGGTGTTGAAATCCAATACGAGGGCGAAGAACGTGATATGGTTGCATCACCCAAAGTAGCTACTTACGACCTCAAGCCGGAAATGAGCGCCATTGAAGTTGGCCAAAAAGTTGCTGAACGCCTTCGCCAGAACACCCATCCATTCATCATGTGCAATTTCGCCCCTCCTGATATGGTCGGTCACACTGGGCAATATGAGCCCGCCATGAAGGGTGTCGAGGCTACTGACGCTGCCATCGGAATCATCTATGAAGCCTGCAAGGAGATGGGCTACACTCTTTTTGTTACTGCTGATCACGGCAATGCTGAAAAGATGATCAGCGAACATGGCGGTCCTCACACTGCCCATACCACGGCTCCAGGTAATATATAGTAAAATACTATACTAAATTCTTAAGTTCCATTTGTAATGACTCTGACTGATCGCAAACTTAAGTCCCATCCTGAGGCTGCCATCTGTGATGTAGCCCCAACAATCCTTGCCTTGATGGGCCTTCCTCAGCCTGCCGAAATGACAGGAAGGTCTCTCCTGCATTAAACTATTTCATGAGTTTTTGAATATTTTAGGGAAAAGCAAATAGGATTACTTTATCATTGCTATGGCGATATCTTAAACCCCGCAAATTATATTATTTCAACTAAGTATTATTGAAAGAACGTGCTTCTAATCTTCATTCTTTCCTCGAATATCATACTGCTTAAAAAGACATTTATTTAGCACCTATTAGGTAAATAGCAAGGCAACCAAAAAACAAGCAATCAAGAATGAAGTTGGCTTGTTAAACATTTTCTCTGAATTGTTAGACTATGTCAGAACTTTTGGTTCTATCTTCAGAACTTGCAGTTCTGTTAAGATTATGTTTATTGATTTATGATCTGGACTTTACCATTTAGGTGATAATAGGTCTATATAATGCCAGAGTAGTTATCCTACAGTGCCCTTCAATACCTTGGATCAGCAGCAGCCACCAAGGGAAGTAACATGTGTCTTGGGATATTCAAGCCCTCTCTGGACAAGCATCAGCAGCATCCTCCAGCGGTTCCCTAAATATCCCACAAGCTACCAAAAAAGCTCTTTTGGACTATCAATCCACCACAAAGACACTCTATAGCAGATCTTTCCAAACCGTCCACCTTCCACCAATCTAACAGAAGGTCTTTTATAAAGCTCTTAGTCTTCTTGCCAGGATACTCATCTGGCGTTTCCAGCTCTTGCATGGCACTCAATCCATTCCCCTGACCGCCAGCTTCAACCCCCAGAGCTTGGCATCCATGCAATACATTATGAGGGGTAATCTACATGGTACCCAGTGCAGAGTACTAGCTTACTCATCAAATATACACATCTAATTAGCGTGCTGGTGTCAGCAGTGATCAGCTGCTATATTTTTAGCGTAGGATTTCTGTTTACTGCAGGCTTATCTATCACCTCAATATTTGCAGAGCCACTAGTGGGGCATCAGTATGGTTTGTTATCTATATCCTCATTCCTCGTGGAACTAGTAAGTGGTTTGGTGCCTCAATACAGTAGTTTCCAAAGCTATGACGCTGAGCAAAAATACTTCAGATTTAAACAAAAAAACTCAGACTTAAGCAAACTTCAACTATCAGGTTAAAATAAACACCCTGTTAACAGGGATTTTTGGCGCTTTTAGACAGAATAGCCCAACTCAACAATGAAGCTCTCACCCCCAAACAAAAATATTTGGAATACAGGCTAAAATCCATGGACCCACAAAAGAAATGGTCTGGGTTGATTTTCAATGTACATATGGGTCATTGTTTCAGGGATTGGGCCATTTTCCAATACACATGCTGGCCAAGTTGCAGCATGGCACAGTCTGATTTTGAAAAACAAATCACAAATGTTTTATATTGAAAACAGTAATAGCTCTATGAAAATTTGATATCATTTGTTGGGAATTTTGACCAAGCAATGATGCCAACTATGACAGAGCCCACAGATTGGGACTGTTACACCAAATCCATAAATTAGTAGTACAAATACAATGATACTAATTATGCAGGAGCTTGGTGATAGGAATTGCAGCTACAAAACTACATAAATTGGTAGTATAAACTATATGCATATTGGATCAGCAGCAGTCTGCTGACCTGAGCCTTAAACTAGCCAATGAAAGAGCCGCCGCGGCAATTAAATAAGACATGATTTGCGGCCACGGCACTTTAAAAATACACAAGCGCCACGGCGCCGCCTAGCAATTGGATTAGGCACCAAAATGGCTGAACTACTTTTACGTCGAACACCACTGCACCAACTGAAAATTATTGCAAGACAGTGGCGCTGCCTGGCAAATATTGCAGGCGCTAAGGTGCCGCTTACTTTTTACATCAAGCGCCAAGGTGCTAGGTTCAATTCCCCATAATCTTGAATTACCATATTTATCACATTAAAAGCATTAAGCTGTAGTATGCCAAGGAAGCAGGAAGTGATTCTTAAGTAACTAAATTATTCCACGCGAGCAAGGATCACCTGGTGCTGGGTGAAGATTAAGATGTTTTATTGGTTGACGTGCAAGAAGCGCCAAACCTAGATTAATAATTACCTAAATTTAGGGCGTGTTAGAATGTCCTAGAAGACATTGCTAGTAGCCCAGAGATTACCTTGTAGAAGGTATAAGAAGAATTAGTCATTTACAATAAAATCATCTTTGAACCATCTTATTTTATCCTTAATCTGGCTGGCCTTTATCCTAATCCTAATGCTTCTGCCCAATTAGAAGCCATTGCTGGTGATAATCATGGTTCTGTTCAATCCTGACTCTTCTGATACAGTACTACTCATACCCTCACATATGACTGTATTCTGGCAAATGTCCTGTGCCCTATAATCTCAAATAATTGTGGCACTGTAAAGCAAAAAGTGTGACATCCTTTCACACTGGGAACCATCAAGATGAAGCTAGGAATCCTATCTTTTTATCAGGTTAAATATCAATAGTATACTATAGTGAATAGTGAAGCAGAAGCAATTTAAAATAGCACATGTCAGATTTTTATTATATTTTGATAATGAAATAATGTAGATTGCTTTAAAGCTAAAAGCTTGTTTTTTTATTCATCAGTATATCCTTTTATTTGATGGAATTAAATATAAGGCCAAGAGCACCAATTTCCCATTCCACCTTATTTGAAAAGCTCAACCTTTATAATTTCATGGTAGTTTGAAGTCAGGACATTTGTTATCACAGTTTAGATTGATTTTAAGGTTCAAGTGAGCTTTAAACCTCAAGTTAATCATATTTTAAACAGATTTTTTTTAATAATTTATCATTTTAAAAACATGTGATAGAGATTAAACTAAGTGAAACACTATCTTAATTGATTTGCATAGATTACAAAGAGAATATGATGTAAATTGATGCTTAGCTGCTATGCATATATCAATTGTGCATAAAAAATGGAGATTTCATTTATTTTAGAGATGGAAATTTAAGTTGAAGTTGTAATAAAAACTAACCCATCATCTCTTTCAGGATGGTTTCATTTAGTTAGGTATTGTCAAGAATATTCCTGACACCAACCAAATTTTCACTATAGTGCCAATTTGGGGCAGGAAAGAAATTTTGAGCCCAAAGAATTCCAAATATGAAAGGGATTTCCCCTCCCAAATGGGGAAAATAAAACAAAAAGAAAAACGGAACTTAGTGTCAGGGATCCAGCCTGTGGGGGTTCCTTGGAACTTGTAGGCAGACGGGCTGTGGGCCCTGTAGGTAGGGCTCACCACAAATTGGTGCTAAATTTACAATATAAGATAGTAATTTGCCCAGGAGGGCCCAGGGTCTGCTTGCGGGTACCATCAAATCAATCATGCCAGTGAGAGTGATATAAATCACGCCAAATATCTGAGTGAAGGTGGATTCATTGGCTGCAATGGGTTCCTGTGGGCAGTCAGGCCGCGGGATGAGAGGTGGTGGCGCTGAAACTAAATAGGCAGGTAGTTGTACTTGTTGCGGAATAGCAGAGGAGGTATAGTGATTTTGGTACCTTCTTTGTAAACAGTCTCTGTCTCTCTAATTCTAGCCTCTGGGTTATAGATCAAGATTTCCTCTAGAGTGAACTCAGAATATGCTGGGTTTGGTGAGGTATTCTGTGAAATGTACCAGGCCAAAGGGAGCCCTAGTGGACAATATAGTCCGGGTGGCTGGTCCGCAGTTTCTTGGGGTGGATAAGTGGGAGACACAGAACTGCGGGAGTTGGACTGCAAATGAAATATAACTAAAATCAAATAGGGGATAACTTGGTTGAACCAAATATTCATGTCACTTTATTGCAATAATGGCAATGGTTAACTTCCTGGTAGCCCAGGAAATAAGTATACCCATCTGTCATGGAGAAACTTTTATAATACCTTTGGGCCTGGTGCTACTGTCTACCAGGTTTTTACAGCCCTTGGCAGCATCCATCACAGGAGTTATTTCATTGGCTGGTTCAAATTGGAGAAAACTCAAATTTCCCTTTCAGGCTGTAGAGTTTTTCATCTTTGGGTGGCCCACATTCCACAGGAGTTTCTTCACTTCCCCCACCGCAGTGGCTCAAGTTATTCCAGAATATTTGGCTTAGCCTGCGCTCTCATTGGTTGATTTAACAGGAATCTATGATGTGGGGAGCCTCAATGCAGGTAATTTTAGTTCATCAAGCCTTAGGAGATCCCCCAAAGTCAAATCCTGCTCTGGTTTGAGCCCAAAAATCTGTAGGGCTGGCAGCCTGCAGAATATTGGGGTTTTAATCCCGTAGTTGAGTTTTTCCTATGAGCATAGTCAACAGGAGTTTGTCATTTGTGACACTTAGCCAAGCCCGGAATAATTTATCATCTGGGAAGGCACCCACCAGCACCCCACTGCCCAGCCTGCTGCCAGCGGGCCTCCTGCCAGCCTACTCGCTTTCCAGGCCCCAGCCTGCTGCCAGTCCCCGCCTGCTGCTGTCACAGTAGGTTCCATCATGCCAAGAATTACCCACCCAAGTAGGAAGGCTCAAAAAGCCAAAAAACCTGTATCAAAATTGACCAAATTAACAGATTTAAATCAAACAGTCAATCAAAAATGGGTTACAGCTGCTCCAGTCTGTCAGCTGAAACCAATTCCTCCTTTCAAATTGATGTTGATAAATTGTCGTAGTTTGAGGGTCACCCAATACAAGCTGGTTAATCAGCATGGTTGTCAGAAATTGGTCACACAAGGGTTCTTTGCAACCTGGACCAGATACTTACTTGACAATGTGGAAGGAATAGGAGGCCAGTATCCAGGTGGTATTGCTTAGTCAATTTTTGATATATATTGAATAATTTTCACTGTTTCAACTCTAAGAGTTGAGTTCTCCCAAAATTTTACTCAATAAAAATCATCTATCCCTTGGTCTAATTTACTTTTCAATATGCATCCTGTGGTTGGGTTGTTACACTATATTCCAAACAATCTGATTCTCAACCAAATCATTTCTGGAAGATGGGGCCCTGCAGTTGGAACTTTGTTGTTGGTGCTGCCCAATGTTGGTTTCATGCAAGTCAATCTTGGAGCTCCCCCATTATGGAAACTGAAAATTGTGTTACCTCCCAATGCCCAGAATTTTATGCTGAAGATGCATTGATGCTTCCTCAGGTTCTTTATCTTGGATTAATTTGGCTAGGATTAATTTTTTTTGCTTAATCCTGGTATTACAATTGTAAATTTTACAAAAAAATATCTGAAGCTGTGTTGATGGTTAATCATTAACTCTAGGTGGATTTGGGTGGTAATTTCCCATCAAAAAACGGCTTCATACTATCCCACAATTTCTGTCAAATTACTCAACTCTTCTATGTCTGAGTTTTTGGAAGCAGTTTGTCATGAATTTGTGTTTCTTTTCTCCTGCTCCGTCAAGATATCTGTGTTTACCATGGTTATTTGTATCAGTTTTTTTCTGAGCTTCCAGTTAGGACTTTTATTTAATTTATGGTTTTAATCTCTGGTTGCAGTTGTTGAGACTGGATCTTCTATTTTCTATTTCTGCCGCGCCATGTCATTTTGGTGTCTGGATTATTTTCCTGCTCCACCCACTGATGAAATTTTGTGTGAAGTTTTGTCAGCTTTACCATTCTTTTCCAGTTCAAGCCTTAGTCACAAATCCCAAGTTTACCATGTGATGACAAAGGTTTCTGAGGATTCTTGCAAATGGTTGCTGTCTGCAGTGGAGCGCAATCCACATGTTTTAACTGAAAGTGCATCTTTGAACCCTCTGTTAAAATTTTTTTGTGTATCTATTGAGGAGCTCAAAGTATATCATAAGGTGTACGCCTTCCAACAGAACTACTACTCCACTTTCAATATTCCTTCCTCAGTTTCTTGTCTACTGCTGTACAATTGATATTCCCAAGGTGAATAAACTCTCAGCGAAAGGATAGCAATTGACCAGACTGCCCAGGATTTGAGCAATTTGGAGATTCCCTGTTAACCACAACTGAGCCTGATAAGACAAATTCTTTCTCTGGTCTCAAATCTGTCAACTTCCAGGCAAGGTGCGTTGGTAATTGAGGACAAACCCACTGTATCTCCTGGTTTTCTGGTCCTTGTTCCATGTTAGTTCCCTACAGCAAAAGTCAGGATTGATCTCCCTGTGGTTCTTCACAGTGGAAATTGGCAGTGGTGAACAAACCCATCAAGGTGAATGAAGCACC
>QTSX02005044.1:203301-360857 GCA_014839935.2 Entomophthora muscae
TCTTGGGCTACTTTGGTTAGATTAATTGTTATACTTAATCTTAGTATTATAATTGGAAATTTTACAAAAAGATACCTGAAGCCACGTTGGTGGTTAATCATTAACTCTATGTGGATTTGGGTGGTGATTCCCCATCACTTAGAAACAGCTTCATACTATCCTGCAATTTCCATCACAGCTGCAGCCCCCCACTCCCCCTCCAGCCAATCAGAAGCCAGAAAATTATGTAACCAATCAAATAAGTACCTTTTAAAAGATCAGGAAATAGAAAACCCAAGAATAATTCACCAACCTTGCCCACCCATCCTGGTCCCAACCAATGAGAATCTGGGACCCAGACCACTTGGTTGGGGCCAGATCTTTGCTAAACCCAACCAACCAGTATAAAATTAGACATTGGAGTAAACTTGGGCCCATTTCCCCTCCTGACAGTATTCTAATCAGGATTCATTGGCTACACCCAAGAATTGGCAGCCCAGCCACAGATAGTGGGGGAACAAGGGGTTGGCCATACTCCAATTGCCCAATGCCAGCCTTCACCAACCAAACTTTTGGGGTTTCCCATCCCATGTTTTCACTCCCACTTGCAAAAATTTGCAAGTGGGGGATACTATAAATAAAGGATCATCCCCTCTGTGATAGCTTGTGCCATTATTGAGAGCAATACCCTCCCCAATAAATTCCTTATAAATCCTACTCTTAGCCAAAACTTTAGACTAGTTTAATCACACCCTCAGTCCCCAACCAGTGAAGATGAACCATTTTATCTTCACAGCTATTCTCACAGCTTGCCTTGGGATTAAAAGGTACCAGCAAGGACCTGCTGCCTTTGGAACTTCACCAGAAGAGTTGGACCAAAGGTACTACAAAGACCCCAGCCAACTCAACTCTTTTTCACGCTGGTTCTTGGCCTCCTCTGGTGTCACCCCACTCCACCATATCTGTTGCTGTGTACACCTCTGCCTACTATGTATTGACCTACTTTGCCGGAAGCTTTGGCAGATACAACACCCATGCCAAGGTGTTACAATGGTTGATGACCATCTACCCCAATGTCACTGCCTTGATGGGGTTCCAGTTTGCAAACCTTCTCCTGTACCTACTACAGGTAATACCAATCATGCTTGGGTATTACAGGTATACAGTAGGCTTTAATTCTGTTAAGATAAATGTATATTAGTCAGTTTAGAACAGATAGGCTCAGTCAAAAAACAAATTTCAACTAAAACCAGTTGAAGGTCAATTTACTCAATAAAGCTTCCAATTATCTAGGGCCAGAAAACAAATACAGTCAATCACACAACAAAAATAAAGTCAAATATTAAATTCTGAAAATGAGATACCAAACACATGGAACTCAAATTCAAAATGCACACAATTCAGTTACTTCCTGAAGCATTTTACATCAAATTTGATAATGAGTGTGTGGTAAATATGATATAAACCAAGAACGCATGAGGTTCAGCAATAAAAGTGATGAACTCAAACACAAAACAACTCATTTTTTTGAAAATATTAAGTATTTTTTGGACTCAGATTGGAAATAGTGGATTTAAGAAGTGAATCCCCCAAAATCTATTAGGGAACTACAATATTATTTTTAATGTATGCACTTCTAAATTTGGCCATTTATGTCAGAGAGAATGTCTCAAAAAGGAGCACTCATTTAAATAAAATTGATTTTATAGAAATACTTTGCTTTTATGTCTTAATGGAATATTTTGTTGCTTTTATTAGTATGAGTTTTTCAAGTGAGAGTAAAACTTAATGAAATAAGCCTGTTGGAAATAAGACATCTCCTATTTTCAATAGGCTTATTTCATTAAGTTAAACTGAGTACAATAACTTAGGCATGTCTGATCTGAGCCAAGCACAAAGACATCACATGTACACCCATTCTGATTGGCTCTGTTGTTAGAATGTGTCCATTTTGGTATAAAAATAAAATAAAATTGAAACAGTTTATTTATATAATTTATTTATTTTAATTTTTATCTCTCTATATATAGTAGCATGAAAGCTTGTAGTCAATACTGTTTATTTCAAACTAGGTTTTAGTTTTCTATACTAATTATTTTTGGTTGTAAATGTACACTGTTAATTTTGAGTTTAGATAAATTTGATATCTTTATTGATTTTAATCCCAAAAAAGATACTAAGAATATTTATTACCTTTTTGTATTCTGTATTTCATTCTTAATTAGGACAAGTTGGTAGCAGTATTATAGATTCATTCATGCATTTTATTATTTGATATTTACGTTATCTGTTTCAGTTGCTATTAAGGCTTGTTGTTGGATTGAGTTTGTAACTTTTATGACTAAGCTTCATGTGTTCACAAAAAACATAGTAAACTTAGTAGATGCATTCTGTGACTGAAACTTGTGTGTTCTAGTGTTTGGTACACTTATTGTTGAATTGTTAAGCATTTGTCCCCAGTTTGAGTAGGTTGTTGTATGACTGGACATATTCACCAAATAGCACACATTTTCTGTGAAATTATATTTGATTTAGATCTATCAAGTTGAAATTTGTTTTGTGACTAAACCTATGGTTTCTAAACTCACCAATATATTTTTATCTCAACAGGGTTGAAAACTACTGTATAAGAGCTAAAGCACTGCATAGAATTTACTTCAAACTATCATCACAAAAGGATACCATTCATTCAACCAGTACTATTTTACAAGGCATCTCTATCAAGCATCTAATTTACATTCATCATAAATCCAAAATTATGGAATATGTTAACTTCACCTCTACTATCCAGTAATTTTTCTCCTTGAGAGCATTGACAAAAAGAGAAAGCATTGTCATGCTAAATAAAGCATTCCTCTTTGTTTCTGGAGGCAATATGAATTCCTTCAGCAATCACTTCCTCACTCAAACTGAGTTTGGAAAAACAGAGTTCCTTTCTGATGTTCAAAATCAGAAATTAAATTAGATACTTGATAACTTAAAAAATCTCCTCAAATCCTCTCCCCAAAAGCACCTCTTAGCCTTGCATTCTCTGGTTACTTCTAACTGCTCTCTAAAAGAGCTCAATGATATAGCTTTAATATGACTAAAAGTGAGCTTGAATACCTATGAAAAATAAATAAAAATGAAACCTTAAATAAAAAAGCCAAAAAATAATAGCTATTTATTAAAAAAGAAATAGCTAAAAAATAATTAAAAAATTGCTGGAAAATTCTTTTGAAACAAGCCAGTTTACATCAAGAGTGCCTGAAGAAATTTATAAAGATATCAAAAAAGAAATGAGTGATTACTCAACTGAAATTAAATACTCTCTCTTAAAAACAAAAAGAAAAAGAAAAAATATGAAAATAAAAAATGAAATCCCAGTTTCAATTTCTATTTACTATAAATTAATCCCTAAAAATATAATAAAAAGTAAAAAACAAACTGATATTTCAAAATTTGTAATTTAAAAAATTCACTAGAAAAAAAGAAAGAATATGAAAGTAAAAACTTATCATTACCAGAATCTATAGACAATGACTTAAAGACTATTAAGCAGCACCAAGACTTTTATGTTCATCAAAATAGGGAATATAAAAAAGATATTAACAAATTAGATGATGAGTCTTGTGTTGTAGTTATAGATCATAAAGAGAGATTAAACATTGAAAGTGGTCCAATTGAGACCAAAAATTATTTTTATTCCAAAAGACCTATTTCTTTATTGGGGTTTGCATTAGTTTCAAAGAAAGCAATAATATTAAATATTAATATTTTTGTAACTGTGCTGTTTTAGCAGATTTACATGGGAAAAATGAATAGAAGCTAGATAGATATCTTTATTTGGAGATATGACTTATAAAAATTTGGTGAAGCATGGATACAGTAGTTTTAGAAGCTATGACAACAACCAAAAATACCTCAGATTTAAACAAAATCCAAGTTGTGCAAGGTTAAGGATTCAATTAATTCAAATATTTTTGGTTAAAATATGAACTGTCAAACAGAAAAACAAATTTTCACTAGCCTATTATACAAAATTATATCAAACATCAAGCGGTGTTGTTTAAACCACAAACAAAATGAACTGACACAACAAGTGAGATGGATGGATGCCATCCTGGAGTATATTATAATCCAATCAGGATTCATATGAGGCATCAATAGAAGGACTAAAATGAAACAAAATTTGGGCAATCTAGAAGCAAGATTCAACAAGCATGAAACAAAATAAAGTCATACCAGATGTGTAGTATGAGGAGCCTAAAATAGAAATATAATAGTTTAACAGCCAATCAACAGCTATCTAATTTAGGTACAGACACATTTTATTCATTTTAATGGCTCCAGATTTTTATGGAATGGTTTTGAGAACCTTCAATATACAAAATGGTGATTAAAATAAAAATAAATCTTAAAATTTTAAACTTCTGTCAAAACTGCAGGCTCAACCTGCCAGCAAGGTTCCAACCAAGCGGGTTTGTGACCTGCAATCCACTTACCCGGTCACTCAAAGCCAGACTAGGAAGTCAACTCAAATTACCAAATCCAACAACATTAACAGATGATGATCCTTTATGGTGGATACCTTGGTTTGGTGCTTGACTCATTACCAGGATCAAGTCACCCCCTTCTTCCATCCAACCGTGTGATCAGCAACCATGTTCCTGTTATCCATTGATTCACCATGATATATAATCACTATCTCATAATAAAGATTATTATCTAGTTTATAAATATTTTTCCCCTTGTAACTCTGCTAAAACAGCACAGCTAAACATTGGTAGCACAGTTAGGTTCTCCATCCTACCTTATCTTAAAAAATTCCATCTGTTGCCCGCACACACTGCAGCCAACAAATCCTTGACAGAATTATGTCTGGCCTCCTGCCTGACTAGACTCTGTACACTCCTGGTGCCAAGATACCCAATGGCTTTGTCCTGTACAAAACACAGTGATTTCACTACCCGCCTTCAATGCCATGTCTGCACAAGGTTTCTTTCAGGCTCCCTCCTCAATCCTGCAACCAACCAACAAAGGCGCCAAGCCAGCCTAAGTAGCTCAAAGACTACAGAGCGCCGCCTTGGAACCTTTTGCCAGGGCCAACAACAACAACGCTGCCGCGTGGATCCAGTCTGCCCAGAGCAAGCTGGCCCAGATGGAGTGCCCAAAGCAATTTTGAATTGCAGAAATATCTATTTGCCTGACCCATGACGCTGGCACCTGGTGCAACAAGTGGCACAAGGAGCGCACCAACAAGAACTGGGATACCTTTAAGCAAGACTTTCTGGCAAGATTTGTGCTTAAAGATACAGCGCTCATGATCATACACCAAGTAAAAAACCTGACCCAGACAGGCACTGTGAAGGAAATACCCGTGCCTACAGGAACTCCAACTTTGTGCACCGTCCAACATGGCCTTTGACACCCCAGCCACACACCTCATGTACTATAACACCCTCAAGTTGCATGTGATGAGACATGTGAACCTGGACCAGGTGACCAACCTGCAAAGCTTGTACTGTGAAGCGCAGAAAGCAGAACAAACCTCCAACACCCTTCATAAGGCACAAACTGGGAAAAAAGAAAGACCCAAGGACTCCCATCCAGGCAGGCGCTCCTCTCAACCACCCCCTGGAGGCAACAGGAATAACTTCAACCACAAACCCACAGGTTTGAATGGTCATGGAAATGAAAACAATGGCCAGTTTAACCGTACCCATTTCTGTGTCATCACCACTCAAGGCAACCAAGACAAGGGAAAAGCCCGGGGAGAGCACTAAGCAAGCCAAGCTCTCCCCAGGCAACTACTGACTTTCCCAATGATGAGTACTGATCTGAGGATGTGGACTAATGCCCAATAATCCAAGTGCCCTTGGAGAACCCAGTACTGTACACCATCTCCAGACATCCCCGTAAACTGATGTCCTATCCTTTCCGCTTTTGTAGCTACACAGGCTCAGCACTCCTGGATTTGGGTGAAAATTGAACCTTAGTCAACAGCAGCTTTTTGGGCAAGTTCAAGCTGGCCACTAATCCTTTGAAGATTAAAAACATGGTCCTGGCTGACAAACACCACATTGCTGTGACAAAGGAAACTGCCCCCTTCTCTGTCATGCTTGAGAACCTTCACTCCACCATACAAGGTCCCGTCATTTACTTTCCTAAGTTTGACATTATGCTTATCTGGACTAGTTACAGAAGAACAATCCTCATGTAGACTGGGCAACCTCAGTGTTGACCATCAAGCGTGAAGGTGTCAACCACCAGATTTACCCTGACTCTGTGGACCAACTCTTACGCAACCATGTCTTTGTACACATCACAGAGACCCTGGACAAAAAGGAAAACCTTAAGGCAATTGACTGGGACTCCTGCCAGTATGAGATCTTACATTTAAAAGATCACCAGGATACTTAAACGCCTCAGGACTGCAAAATTGTGGCCCGCCATCCAGAGATCTTCAAGGAAGCGCTGCCCGGGCTGCCCCCTGAAAAGCACATTCAGCACTCCATCCAACTCAAGGGGGCTGTACCCAAGGCGCGCCCTATCTACAGGCTGACCCCAAATGAGGACAACACCTTATGTGCCTACCTCAAGGAGGCATTGGAAAAAGGACTTATCCTCCTCTCACAGTCTCCCTTTGGGGCCGCTTATTCTTTGTGGCTAAGAAGGACAGTACCTTATGTCTGGTCACAGACTACCAAGCCCTAAACAAAATACCATTAAGAATTGTTATCCACTACCACTGATTGATGGCCTCTTTGATGCCTTAGGAGGAGCCACAGTCTCCCCAAGATTAACCTGACAGCAGGCTATAACCAGATTTGCATCAAGGAGGAAGACATCCCCAAAACAACCTTCTGCACTAAATATGGCTCCTACAAATGTGTGGTGCTCAACTTTGGCATGACAAATGCCCTGTCCACCTTTGTAACCTTCATGAACAAATTATTTGCCCCCCACATAGGCAAGCACGCCCTAGTGTACCTGGACAACATTATTGTCCACAGCTTTTTGGTGGAATAATTCCACAAAGACCTCAAGGCAGTTTTTCTACCTTGGCACAACACAAACTGTTAGCCAAGCCCTCCAAGTGCCAGTTTTTCTGCAAGCAACTACCCTTCCTGGGGCACATGGTCCCAAAGGACAGCATATAACCAACTGTCAAAAGATACAGGCCATCTGCAAGATGCCGCCACCCAAGGATAAGTTGGAACTCCGCACCTTCTTGGGAATGGTGGCCTATGTACGCCACTTCATACCTGACTGTGGTGTTTTGACTGCCCCGTTATCCGCCATAACAGGCGCCAAGTCCAAGTTTGTGTGGACCCCCCAACGTGACCTCTGTTTTAGACGCCTCAAGGAGAAACTCATAACAGCTCCCATCATGCAATACCACAAACGTGACAGGGAATACCAAATGGAAACTGAAGCCTCAGATGCATCCATTGGGTAGTACTACAAATCAAAAATAATGACAGTGACTTCCTGCCTGTAGCTTACCAATCACAAAAATTTACAGATGGCAAGTGTGGATACCCTATCCATGACAAAAAACTGTTGGCTATTGTGCACTGTCTAGTCAAATGGCGCTATTACCTAGAACGGCAAGAAGAATTCACAGCATTAACCAATCACAAGTCACTCATCTATTTCAAAACTCAAGCAAATCTTTTGCGCCGCCAAGCCTGTTGGATGGAACTATTGGAGAGGTTTAACATGCTCATCCAGTACAATCCTGGGGCAGAGCTTGCCATGGCAGACACCCTATCCTGCCTGTATGTCTGTGCCTCAAGAGAAGAGAATGGGCTCAACCCAGACTGGTCTCTCTTAGTACTACAAACAAAAGACAAAGGTTTCCCCCTGGCACAACCAACATAACAAAGGAAACACTCATCAAAAATGAACACCTATTTGCTAGCGTATATGGGACCCTACACAGAAAAATGTCTGATAGCACAACCATTCCCTATATCCCCATGCATCAGCAAGTCAACACCATCCTATGCTATCACAGAGACCTTGGACATACCAAGAGCCAAAACCTATATGAGTTCCTCAAGCACAAGGCCTAGTGACTAACCCTATATTGCGATGTCCAATAAGTGCTAGACCAATGTGAAGTATGCAAACAATTTTCCAAAAGCAAAACCCTGCCAAAGTCAGTACTTCCCATCTGCACACAACTACCTTTCAAAGTATGGGCTCTTGACATTGTTGGCCCCATTCCAGGAAAACACAATGACAAGAAATACATCATCACCACCATCAACTTTGTTACAAAATGGATAGTAGCCCAAGCAGTAAAGGCACACACTGGCAACAATGTACAACAATTTATTGGCAAAGAGATAATCAGCAAGTTTGGAAAGCAAGAACTCCTGAAAACTAATGAAGGGAAAGAATTAATCTCCAAAACCACCAATGTTACCTCACAAAAAATGGGGTCAAAAACACCGTAACAACGCCATACCACCCACAGGCCAATGGATGTGTAGAGCCGCTTAATGGTAGCCTCGTGCAAGCCTTAGAAAAACTCACTGCTGTGATTTCTGAAGACTGGTATAAGCAGCTACCAACTGCACTACTTGTGTGTTGAGCCTGAGTGAACAGATCTACCGGGAAAAGCCCGTTTGAACTGGGATACGGCACACAGCCAAATATTTATTCAAGCATTGACAGGACCCAAACTAGAAATCCCAAGTTAAGTCCCCCCACGCTCAGACCCTCAAGTTATAGAGGCCAACAGAAAACAAACAAACAAACAGAAAAGGAAAATGAACATCTACAAAAAATCTTTTTCCCCATCTGAGATAGACATGAAGTTGGGGACAAAGTTTGGGTCATGAACGTTGACAAGAGCAAACTACAACCCAAGAAAGTAGGGCCAGCAATCATTCTAAAGGTAAACAAGAATAATGGTTACCTTGTGCAAGGGCTTGGAAAATGTAAGCAAGATAAGACCCTACACCATGATTGCCTGCAACCCTGCAAAGCAAGACAGAAACAACAAAAAACCGCCCTGTCTGTCACAGAACAACAATTAGTCTAACACAGCACCCGGGCTCCTGACAACCTACCTCCAGAGGAGGCCATCCTTCAGTTGGGGGGTGTCAAAACTGCAGGCTCAACCTGCCAGCAAGGTTCCAACCAAGAAGGTTTGTGACCTGCAATCCAATTACCCAGTCACTCAAAGCCAGACTAGGAAGTCAACTCAAATTACCAAATCCAACAACATGAACAGATGATGATCCTTTATGGTGGATACCTTGGTTTGGTGCTTGACTCATTACCAGGATCAAGCCACCCCCTTCTTTCATCCAACTGTGTGATCAGCAATCTTGTTCCTGTTACCCATTGATTCACCATGACTATATAATCACTATCTCATAACAAAGATTATTATCTAGTTTCTAAATATTTTTCCCTTGTAACTCTTCTAAAACAGCACAGTTACAAAAATTCTACTTTTAGTGATTTTATCTAGGTTTTTAATGGTTTTAGCAACAACAACATTTTTGACGGCGCCAGCAGCCAAGCCAGCAGCAGCCAAACCAGCTTCAATGGAGGCAAGGATCAGGGAGTGGAGGCACCTGTTTATACCCAAGCCTTTGAGGCAGATAACATGGAAGCTGGCCTATACCTGATCCCCAACTCCTATGGCTTTGACTTGTTCAGTAGTCACGTAGTGTCTAGCTCTGCCCCTGCTTCTGTACCCACCCCTGCACAAGCTGCTCACCAAACAACCAATCAGGATGTCAACCTTGATTTGGAACAACTTCCTGCCACCAGCCAACCTGCTCCCCTACAGCCAATCAGGCTTCAGCTCCCCTGGCTCAGTGCCCCAAGCAACAAATTGTCACCACCTAAATTCTTCAGGAAATTGTGGCACTGAATCTACAGGGTCTGTCCTGGGAACAGATTGCTGCCCAGTAAAATTTACCCAAGCTACAGTCATGTGGGAATTCAACAACCTGATGAATAAGGGGAATATGATCAGGACAGCCAAGAAGCCCAAGAAGGCTCCCAAGTCACAAATCACTGAGTGTACCCAATTATGCTTGACCTCCTTCAGCAGGACCCCAAGCTTCCCCTGAACCAGGCCAGAAGCAACTTGCGCATCATGGCGTTTGGGTGTCTGAGCGCATGGTGCAGCTTTGGATGCACAGAAAGGTGGCTTTGATATGGGTTCTTACCAATGTTGCCAGTGACCAATGGGATGGCGCTGAGGATTCCCTGTATGATCTTGGCATCAAAAAAACCCTAGTCAAATGCCTGAAAAGCTTTTCTGATGATGTCATTTTTATCTCCTACTATAAGCTATTGATAGCTTTTGATGATTTTGGCAAGCAAGAAAGAGCTGCCATCCAAAAAGGAAGGAAGAAGGTCAAGAAGGGAACTTTCATTGGTGTGTTTCTGGCTATTTCAGCCAAGGGTTTTGTCTAATATCAGACAAGCCCAGATTTCACCAATGGCTACAAGTACAGTCACATCCTTGGTGGATTACTCAACTCCTGGGATAGCTCAAATTCCAAGCACCGGGGTTTCTTGAGACACCAGATGGAGGGTAGCTCCACTGCCCTTGAGGCCATCCAGGAACGCGGGCACCAGGCCTCTGTGTACCCTGCTGGCCATGAAGACATCCATATGGATAATGTTGTCTTCTTCAACATTGAATCCACACTACAAGAGCATCACCCTCAGGCTTTTAATGATCTTTGTCTTGGGGTCCTCAACCACAATTCTCTCTTTGGGCACCAAATGGTGGCTGACTTGTTTGCCCAAATGGTTTTTCACGTGAACATGGGCAACTAATCATGTAAGGATAAGCACCTCCTACTCCGTGCCACAGCCATCTACCAGCCCATCCAGCCAATGACAGATGAGGAATATAACAAGAGTTATATGGCAGTCATCATGCGCAATCCTCCTACCCCTATCCCCATCACCACCACCACCCACCTTGAGCCCCACCCACCCAATCCCAGACCCCCCAGGCCAGCACTACCTCTATGTCTTCCTTCTTGCGCTATTCTGCCTAATAGGCATCACTCTTCCCCGCCCCAATAAACCCCCTATTGCCAAAAAAATTTCTATTTATATTATCTTTATTTTGAATTTCAATTGTCAGTGTTCTCTTTGTTTATAGTTGGTTTTATTCTTTATGTTCAGCTTATTTCTATAAAAGCATATATTTACTATGTTGTGTATCTAGATCCAGAACACAGCTATTTTTAGTACCCAAACACAGCCCCTTGTGAAAATATTAACAAAAATTTGGTGATCAGCTAAATTTGAATTAGAAAATTATAGGTTAACTGTTTTAGATAAAGTTGTTACTGATCCAAATTCAAAACCTTAATAATAAACTTTAAGCCAATCAGGAGCCAAGTGATAAAGTGATTGTGGTGATATAAAGGGTCATTCAATAATTCTTTGATGCACGTGCATTAATTAATATGATTGACTGGGTGTTTTTCCATTGTGTGCTATTGCTGTTGTGGTGAGTTGCTGGTGGACTAGTGCCCAATTAGCTGCTGGGTTAGCACTAGTCCATCATTAACTTACCACAGCGGCAATGGCGCACAATGACAAAAGATCCAGTCAATCATATTAATTAGCGCAAATACATCAAAGAATTATTGAATGGCCCTTTATGTCATAACAATCACTTTATCACTTGGCTCCTGATTGGCTTAAAGTTTATTATTAAGGTTTTGAATTTGGATCAGTAACAACTTTATCTAAAACAGTTAACCTATAATTTTATAATTCAAATTTAGCTGATCACCAAATTGGTGTTAATATTTTCACAAGGGGCTGTGCAAAGCGCCAAAAATAATATGGAAATTAAGGAAACAATGCCAACACAAAGCAAACAACACATATTGAGTTAGGCATAAAACATATATACAATGACTAAAAAATGGGATAATATAGTAAATGGGAAAACAAACATGAATAAACAAAGTGGCAATGATATCAGAATAATACAGATTTTATTGGGGTGAAAGCTATAAAAACATATGGAAAGGTTAGTAAAAAATCATATGAGAGAATTGGAGAAGCTGCTAAAGGACCTTGACTCTGCAGTTGCAGAGATCAAAGAAATCAACCACAAGTTCAAAGCAAAGATGAAGGCCGCTGTTCTCAAAGGCAAGAAACTTGACAGGGGGACATTAAAGGTATTAATGATTAAAATGCCTGACACATCAGAGAAGACCATTGAGTGCCTGATCAACATTCAAAAAACAGTGTTCAAGGGCTTGCAATTCAAGTCCTTTGCCCACTCTGCGCTGTCTGTCTGGACAGATGGCCCTGAAATGTATGCCCACCTAAAACCTACCAAGCGGGCAAGGACAGAGGATAAAGAATTGCCTGCGCAACTGCTTGCTCTGAAAATGGCAAAGCCTGCCAAAGCCGCAGGCAAGGAGGAAACCCGTAAAGATACATAAAAAATTATAATTAATAAAATTCCAAAATACTTACCTTTTTTTAGAAAAAATTGACAGTAAACTCTGTTGGGTCCTGGTTTCTTTTATCCTGCCCACCTTCTATTCAAATTATGCCACTCACGTAGCCAAACAGCTATATCTGTCCTCCCTGTCTTGCAGGAGCTCAAAGACAGAGTCTATGGTACCTTTCCAATGACAAGGGACACACTAGCTGGGCATACACATGCCAAGGGGGCATCCAAGTGGGCAGTTACTGCCTACAAGGATGCCCAACTGGTCTGCCTGGACCCAGTGGTTCTCAGTGGAGTTTACTGTGTAATCTCAATTGAGCTTGTTTGGGACGTCCTGGAGACGCTCCCATTCAAGAATGTACCAGAGATGGGCTGGGCCCATGTGGATGCTTACTTCTGCTCCCTGGTAGAGCATACCATCTCTTACATCTTGGACAACTTTGGGTGCGCGGTAGGAAAACTGGCTGTTGCAGACACAATAGCCGTAAAGAAGACAAAAATCCTCCTGGCAGACTTTGGGCTGGCTTAGAGTGCCAACAAGACAGGGGTCCTCCAAGCAATGGAGCTGACCTTTGCAAAGACAAAGCATGAAAAGAAGATCAGCACAGTATACAACAAACTTTGCAAGTTTACTGAAGCCTTTGCCCAGCAAAGGCTTCACCTTGTTCTTTACCTGGGTTTCCTCTTCTACTTTGGGATGGACACATCTGTAGAGGTCCTAGACAGGGTCCTTCTTGGGATTGACAAGGCCTGGCTCTCCCTGGATAGGAAGAAGGCCTCCCCAGATACAACTTGGTGGACCACATTTCCAGGACGCCCTGATCCTGGCTGGAATTTACAGGCTTGCAGCCCTGCCAGAGAAGCTGCTGCTTCACTCCCACCTGACTGTACTCCCTTTCATCAGCAGGTGGGAGTATTTTAACCAGGGTGTATTCACCGTCCACAGTGTGGCAGTGAAGGTTGTGCACCACTGCCATTGTGGGGTGGGTGCATACCGCCAAACCCATTATAGGTGCTCATAATTTTTCTTTATATCAATAAACATCTTTATACTCTAGATTATTTTTATTATAAATAATTTTTTAAGTATTATTTGAGCAAACAATATTTGCAAAATATATTGCAGAAATGGTTTTCATAAAAGCATAAAATTATAGTTTAAGAAAATAAATTCTAATTTGTACATTTTACATTTAATTTTTTTAATTTGATTTTTTATTTATTTGACAAAAGTGATATAAATTTATTTGCATAATCCAGTATTGAGTGTTTGGGATAATTTCAGATGGCATAATAAAAAGATATAAAAAAATAAATAAATTACTTACCCATTGGTGGTCTTACCAAATGTGATTGTGGGCTTAGAAGCTTCTAAATATAAAATGTAATTAATAAGTATTAAATAGTAAATTAGAGAATATAAAATAGTTGGACACACTAAGCCTTTAATTGATTGGCTGTTTGGCTAGGCACATGGGGATGAACAAATCAGCGTGGCCATAGAATTTGACCACGGTCTCAGCTGGGAGGGTGTGGATCCTGGCCTGGAGCAAATCCAACAGGTCCACAGTCCCAGTTGGGGTTCCTTGCTTGGCAACCAGCTTGAGCCACCCAAAGACTTTCTTGATGGGTTTTAGGAAGGGCAAATAGGCAGGGAGAAAGAGAAGGCGCAAATTTGCTGTGGCCAATTGCTAGGGGCCCACTGCAATGCTAGTGTCAATCATTGGGAATTCCTCAAGAATGTCAGCCACCTTATGGAGACCAAAGTTGTCCAGCACAATTACTTTGGTGAAGCCCGGGCTTGTGCGCCTCAGGTGCTCCTGGACCAATTGGAGAAATGATAGGGAGGTCTAGCTATTGTGAGATCCCAATATCATTTGGTACAGCTTGACTCCCTTTGGACCCAGGAGAGCCATCATCAAATAAGCTGTGGCGCAGACTGCAGCATGCCAAGCCATCCCGTCATTTGAGCCTTTGGGGACATACCCATACCCATTGCACATTGACAAAGCAAATGCTGATTTTTCAATGTAGTAGAATTTGACTGTCCCCTTGGCTTTGAGGGCAGTGTACACCTCAGCATATTTTTTCCGGGTCTTAACATTGGTTGGGCTATTTTGATTGTACAGAGATACCCTGAGCTTTTTCTAGGAAAATCACATTCCTTTCACCAGATGGTAGTAAAAGGAAATTGAGGCCTCAACCCCAAAAGTAGATTTGACCATGGCTTGTATATTTGACAGTTCAAGATGACAATCTCAGGTTATCCACTGGCAGATTGCCCATTTGTGCTCCTTGGTGAGCATAGTGGAAACACGTAAGGATTTCTCCGCAGCAAGGACTCAGCCAGTATTGATGAAGATGTTGAATGTCTTTGAGTTGTACTTAGGATCCACCCCAACAAGGGCCAGAGCCCTCTTATGATCACCCAATCCATGCATTAGCTTAAGCAGGATGATGCATTTGATGTCAGGATGTGCCTCATTCCGGGCTTTTTAGCGGTGGGGATTGACTTGTTGGCATTGGGCACAACACAGGGCATGTGTACCTTGGTGTAGAAGGCTGCAACTTTTTTGAGCACTAACTGTCCTTCATCAGTTCTGAAGAACTCAGGCTCCTTGTACTCTTCCTGATTGCCATCACTGATGTAAGGCTTGTAGCTAGTATTAAGTACAGGCTTCACCTTCTCCAGCATGGCTGACGGGACTGACTCTTGCTGGTACACAACGTCAAACACATAAAAAGTAAGTTCTATCTCCTTTTTTCTAACAGTTTTTGTTGTAGTAACCTTGGTGGGCTTCCAGGTCAGCTTGGGGATCCAAGGGTTGATGCTCTGCACCCTAGAAGCTTGTTCTCCTTGAACCAGCTGTGTCAGTGCAGTGTCACTATTAAACTCTCCTCCCCTGTCTCCTTCCTGAGTAGGCATTTGTGTTGCACTAACTCTGTTCTTTGACCCGCGGGGGCAACCACAACTGCGGCGCACAACAGGTGCAATTTACTCTGTTGCTGTGTTCCTTCCATTTTAAAATTTAATAAAATACTAAATAAAATTCAATTAAGTTACTTGCTAATTTTAATTTTTGCTTTTATCTGAATATGGATATTTAAATAAATATTTTTCCCACCCAATAACCCAATTATAGATTTTTATTTCTTAATTAGTTATTTCTGGTTTTACAATGCCCATTTTCAAACACCCAACATACTTTCCACCCATTTCCCCAGATTTTACTGCCAAATTCAAACACCCAACACAATATTTTTAAAATTTATGTTTCAGATCTCATGTCTTATTTTAGATACATTGGTATCATTCTTGATTACAATCAATTGCACACACTGAGTGAGTGATTTTGTTTACATAGTGAGTTGCTATTGTGTTTTGTTTTTGGATTGAGTTTTGACACACTGCGCTTGGGTGTATTTTGTCACCAATTCACATAGTAAACATATGTACATCAAAAGTCAACTCACACCATTTTGTTTGTGAATCAATGTATTTCAGATTGTATTTTGAATGGTTTTTCTTTGCGTTTGAGCACTTCTTTACGGTGTTGACCCATTTTGCCCATTAACGCCACAAAACCCTGTTAACAGAGTGTATATTTTAACCTGATAGTTGTATTTTGTTTAAATCTGAGATATTTTTGGCTTTTACCATAGCTTCTAAAACTACTGTAACAGGAACATGATTATGGCAATCACTTGGTTAGATGGTTAGGGGGTGGCTCAATCCTGGTAATAATTCAAGCACTAAATTGAGGCATCCACTGTATGAGATCATCATCTGCTCATGTTGCTGTTTCTGTGAATTTGAGTTGACTTCCACATTTGGTTACAGGTCACAGACCCACTTAGTTGGAACCTTTCTGGGGGATTAACCCCCGTTTTTTTGACCCCCCCTGGCTGAGAGTTGGCCTCCTCTGATGGGAGATCTGCTGGAAGGTTGTCAGGAGCTTAGGCGCTTTACTGCACCAGCTGTTGCTCAGTTGCAGAGATGTCAGCCTCACACTATTTTTGGAGGGCTTTACAGGGTTTCAGACAGTCATGGTGTAGAACCCTGTCTTGCTTATGTTTACCCAATAATTGTACTAGGTAAGTGTTGTTGTTTACCTTCAACACAATGGCAGGGCCCATTTTCTTGGGCTATATTTTACTTTTGTTTGGGTTCATTACCCATACTTCATTGCTAACTTTGTGCCTTGCTTGGATGGGGATAAAAATATCCTGTTATTGTTTCTCTTCCTTCTTCTTTTGATCACTGCTGGCTTGAAGTATTAGGGGGTTAGAGTGGGATGATATATTGGTTGGTATTTCCAACTTGGGCCCAGTAAGGGCTTGAACAAGTTTGGTTGTATCTCATAGACAAGTTCAAAAGGACTCTTTCCAGTGGATCTGCTCACCTAAGTACAACACACAAGGAGTGCAGTTGCCAAATGTCTGTGTCACTCCTCAGGTCTCCTGGCAGTGGGTTTAACAAGGGATTGTATGAGGCTTCCATTCAGCTGCTATACTCTTCCATTGGCCTAAGGGTAGTATGGTGTGGCCACTATGTGTTTAACTCCATTTTTGGTGAGGTAAACATTTGTGTCTTCTGAAGTCAACTCTTTTTCTCTGTTGGTAATAAGTAGCTCTGGATTTTAAAAATTACTAATGATTTCTCTGCCAGTGAATTGTTGTATGTCATTGCCAGTGTGTGTCTTGACAGCTTGTGCCACTGGCCAGCGGGTGGCAAAGTCAATAGTGATAATTATATTTTTTGTCTTTATTCTTCCCTGGCATTGGACCCACAATATCAAGAGCCCAAAAATTAAAGGGTAACAGGATCCAGATGAGTAATACAGATTTTGGATGGGTGTCACTTTTTTGCAAACTTTTCACATATTTCACGCTGCTAAAGGACCTCCTGTATGTCCCTATACAGAGTTGGCCACCAGGCCTTGTGCTTCAGGAAATTGTATAGTTTATGGCTCTTTTTATGGCTTAAGTCTTGATAGTAGTGCAAGATGATGTTGACCCTTTGGTGTGTGGGGTTGTATGGAATTGTTACTTAATTAGTCATCTTAAAATGAAGTGTTCTGTAAATGTCTGTAAACAAGTGCTTGTTCTTGACAACAGTATCTCTGGTAATATCCATGGTGCCTGGAGGAAAACCTTTGGCTTTGATTTGAAACACCAGGAGGGGCCAGTATAGATCCAGGCCATATTTTCTTCTGGAAGTTCTTATATAGATGCAAGAGGGTGTCAGCCATGACTAGTTCTGGCCCAGGCTTTTATTTCATGTTAATTTTGAATTTTTCTAAGAACACCATCCAACAGGCTTGGCATCTGGTCAGATTGACTTGTGTTTTGAATAGATAAGGGACTTGTGATTGGTTAGAGTGGTGAATCTTTTCTGCTATTATAGGTAACAACATCATTTGACTAAACAATGTACAATTGCCAGTAACTCCTTGGCATGGATTGGGTAGCAGCACTTGCTGTCTGTGAGATTGCGCAACTTTTATGTCACTGGAGGGTGATTGGTTGTGTCTGTCATGATGTGTAATACTTCCTAATGGAGGCGTCTGAAGTGTTGGTCTCCATATGGTAGTTGTCATCTCTTTTTGGGTATTTCAGTATAGGAGCAGATGCCAGTTCCTCCTTTAAGAAGCAAAAACAGAGGTCATGTTAGGGTGTCCATACAAACTTGGATTTGATCCCTGTTATTGTAGATAGGGGAGCCTTCAGAACACCACAGTTGGGTATAGATCTTCAGATATTGGCTATCATCCCCAAGAAGGTGCAGAGCTCTGCTTTGTTCTTGGGGGCAGCATCTTACAGATGGCCTGAATCTTTTGTTCATCAGGTTTGATGCCATCTTTTGAAACCACATTTCCTTTAAAAGGGAGTTATTTGCAATAAAATTGGCATTTGTAATGTTTTGCAAGAAGTTTGTGTTGTGATAAGGTTGTGAAGACTGCTTCTAAGTCCTTGTGGTATTGCTCAACAGAGGGACTATAGATAATGATATCATACAGGTACACAAGTGCGTGTTTTACCAATATAGGGCACAAAGACCTTATTCATGAAGGTGACAATGGTTGATGGTGTGCTTTTCATCCCAAAGTTAAGCACAACACACTTATGTGAGCTGTACTTAGTCTGAAAGGCTGTCTTGGGTATGTATTCTTCCTTGATGCAAATTTGGTTATACCTTGCAGTCAGTTAATCTTTAAGAAGACAGTTGTACCACCCAAGGTATCAAAAAGATCATCAATAAGCAGGAGAGGGTAAATATTCTTAATGGTGACTTTTTCAACACCCAGTAGTTGATAACTAGCCTGATGAAGCTGTCCTTCTTGGCCACAAAGAGCACCACAGCTTTAAAGGGTGATTACAAAGATTGGATGAGTCTCTTTTCCAAGGCTTCCTTGAGGTAAGCACAGAGTGTGTCATCCTTGTTGGGGGGAGTTGGTATAGAGGTTGTGCCTTAGGTACTGTTTTTTGAGATGTATTGAGTGTTGTATGTATTTTTCAGGTGGTAGCACAAACAGGGCTTCCTTGAAAATCTCTGGGTGTTGGGCTACAATTTCCCAATTGTGGGGGGGGTGGCTGTCACAGTAGTTTCCATAATGCCTTGTATCATCTGTCCTAATTTCAAAGCCCAGAAGCCGGGCAACCAGTTAACTAGGTTGAACAAGTTGACAGATTTAAATCATACTGTTGATTGGAAATGGGTTACTGCTGCTCTGGTTTGCCAGCTGGATTTGATTCCCCTTGCAAGCTGACAACAATAAATCAACGTAATCTGAGAGTCACTTGATACAACCTCATTTATAAGAATGGTCAACAGAAATTCATTACTCAAGGATTTTTTGCGTACTGGACAAGTTACTCTTTAAATGATGCAGACATAATGGAAGCTATGGATCCAGGTGGTATTGCTTAGTCAAAATTTGATACATATTGGAAAATTCTCACTGTTCAACTCTTAAGAGTTGAGCCCTCACTAAATTACTCAATAAACAAAATATTCTCCTGGTCTAACTTTATTTAACAATGCATCCAGTAGTTGGTCTGCTCCGCTAAATCCAGTATAAATTGATCTTGAGTTGAACTATAACTGGAAGATGGGTTCCAAAGTTGGTACTTTGTTGTCAATGCCTCCCAATGATACTCTAATGCCTCAGAATCTTGTAGTTTTCCCTACTGTATCCAAAGCCAAGACACTTGCTCCATTCCAATGTCCAGAATTCTATGCAGAAGACACCTTGATTCTCTCCCAAGCAATTTAACTAGGACTTTTTTGGTTAAGGTTAATCATTTTGCTTAATCCTAGTGTTTTTTTTGAAAGTTTTACCAAACAATATTTGTAGCTTTGGTGGTGGTTAATAATCAACTCCATGTGGATTTGGGTGGTCATTCCACACCACCTGGAGACATCTTCTTATTATCTGTCAATTTCTGTTGCATTACTCAACTCTTCTATGTCTGAGTTTTTGGAAGCAGTTTGTCATGAAGTTGTGTTCCTCTTCTCCTGCTCTGTTGAGATATCCGTGTTTACAATGTTCATCTGCATGAGCTCCTTTTTGAGCTTTTTAGTTTAAAATTTTTTTATCTGTGGTTTTCTTCTCTGGTTGCAGTGGTCAAGATTGGTTCTGCTGTTTCCTGGTTCTGTCAGGTCATGTTGTTTTGGCGTCTGGAATACTATCCTACTTGACCCACTGAAAAAATTTCTTGCAAGGTGGCATCAGCTTTATCATCTTATTCTGGCTCCGCCCTTAGTCACAAATCTCAGGTTCATCATGTGATGAAAAAGGTTTTGGTAGATGCGCGCAAATGGTTGTTGTCTGCAGTGGAGCACAACCCACGTATTTTAACTGAGAGTGTGTATCTATACCCTTTGTTAAATACTGTGTTTATCTATTGAGGAGCTAAAAGTCTACAAGAAGTTATACGCCTTTTATCAGGGTACTAGTTCACTGTTGGTATTACTTCCCCAGTTTCTGGCTTATTTTCAAACCATTGATGCTCCTGAAGTGAATAAGCTCTCAGCATTGTGGTTAGCAGTTGATCAAACTGCACAGGACTTAGCAGTTTGGGATTTCTTGTTAACCATAACTGAGGCCCTGGTAAGCCAAATCCTTTCTATAGTCTCAAATAATTATGCTACCAAACAAGGTGTGCTGGCAATCAAAGCCAAACCCATTGCTTGCTTGTGGCTTTCTGGTTCTTGTCCTGTTGCAACTTCTCCTGGTACTGTTAAAGAGTGCGCCTTGTGTGTGTCTTCTCATTCTCAGTTGGAAATCTTGAATAAACTGGCAGATGGCAAAGAGGTAGTTGTCACAGTAACTTCTGAAAGTTTCCTGGCTATGTTGCAGCATGTACTTCCAACTAAATTGTCTTTTGTTGAAGCTGGAGAGTTACCATTGGTTCCTATTGGCTGTGACTGCCCTTTTTTTCCTGAGGCAGTTCAAGAAATGATTGAACATTACTTTCAGGAGCACCCTGCCTCCTTAGCCACAGTCTATATCACTGAGGAGAATCAGTATCCTGTTGAGGTTGCTTATTTACTGAAAATAAATCTACTTCTGGTTACTTCTTGTTTTACAGTAGCATTGATAATGATCAGAATATCTTCTGTACTGCTTTTTTGTTGGATACTGGTACTTCAGAAAACTTTGTGAGAGTGGAAACTGCAGATTGTTGCATTTGAAGTATCATCCTTGCATGTTGGTCAGAGAAGGAAATTGCCAAATGTTCCCATCTTTCCAATTGAATAAGCTGGTGACTTTTCTGTCACAGGTCAGTTTTTTACTGCTTGATTCTCCATATGCACTACCCTCATGTACCCTATTATCTTGGGGAAGGATGGTGGCAGATCATAATGTGTCAACTCTCCTCAAGGAAAAAAATTGTAGGTTTACCATTATTTGGGTATTACCATTCACATTTCATTGCTAGGGATTTCCAAGTTGGAGCAGTCTACCCAGACTATCCAGGCAGTGCTGTTTCCCTTGCCTTTGAGTTTGGATTTGCTGTTATCCCTTTAGCCTTGGTCAGAAGCTTTTGACGCCACTAGAAGCAAGGTCCTTCCCAAGCATACTCAGTTTGACTTTGACTTCAAGGTTACTGTTGATCTTATCCGCATTGCTTCTCCTATTTACCTGTTACCCTGAAGGAGGAAACATGCTTGGAAGAGTGGGCCTTGGATATGTTAGCAATAGGCTATATTTTAAAGAAGACTTTGTCAATATGTTCCCCATTGTTTTTTTTTTCAGAAGTCAGACAGGTTGTTACAACCATGTGTGGACTATGAAAGTTTAAACAACATCACTTTTCCAGATCCCTACTCTTTGCCTCTTGAAGCTGAAATCTCTTGCTGCATTGAAAAGGCCAAAGTTTTCTAGAAGCTTGATCTTTTGAATTCCTTCAATAAGATTAGGATAGCAGAAGAAATGGACTTTTTGGCTTTGTTCAGAACCAAAAATGGAATCTTTTAGTTCTGTGTCATGTATTTTGGTTAAAAAATGCTCCTGCATGCTTTCAGCGGTTGATAGATTCAGTTTTATGAGACCTACTGGGGGTGTGTACCATTGCTTACATGGTCAAAATTTGGTGTTTTCTCAAGATGAGGAATCTCATAAGGCCCACTTATCAACGGTAGTAGAGCATATCCTCTAGGATAACCTGATCATTAAGCAAAGCAAGTGTGAATTCTTTAAATGTACAGCTACCTTTTTGGGGAACATTATCTTTAAGGATGATAACTTTGGGGTTCCTGTCCACCATTCCCCAAAGTGTGCCCTGAGTCATAGCCAGGGACCATCTGGAAGGGGATGTCATTCTCTAGTAAGGGAAAATGTATCTCAGAAATATGTATAGGGGTCAAAATGGTCTTTTATTCACTCTCAGAAGGAAGATCCCCTTAGAAACCTTCTGGTATATGGCCCGGAGGTCAGAGAAACAATATTGGTTTGCCAATACTTGGAGTCATCCAACAATATCTTGAACTCCTTGTGCTTGGTATTGGACTCCTGTACCTTAGACTTGGACTTCTGCTCCTTAGAATTAGACCCCTGCACTGTGCTTAGGATACAGCTCCTTATTTCAAGCTCCAGATCCTTAATCTTGGGCTCCTGCTCCTTTATCTTGGGCTTCAGCTCTCTGTATATCTCTATTGGCCTTGGTATTCCACTTGTATCAGTCCAACCAAGCTCCTGCTTGCAATCAAAAGGCTTCCAAAACCCTCTTGGCAGAAACTCAAAAGACCTGGAAAAGACCCCATAACTTTCCAGCTAGCTTCCTTCTTATAGTGTCCTTTTTCCAATGGTTCTGCCTTCAAAATGGCTTTATTCAAAAGCTTAAACCATTGCTTCTCACTTTTTCCTATAATAACTTAAGCTTACATACTTACTTTCTTGAAAGCTTAAAGTATTAATTCACTGTTTACTTACTTATAATTTAAGCTTTTGGCTCCCAACCAATCATATTCATCAAGAAACCTTCTGGAACTCAACCAATGAATGCAGAGCGCAAAAATAGACCATATCTGAAGTTCCACTGGGATCCAACTAGGAAATCGATTTCCACTTCTCAAACAGCTCAAATTGATGACTCTTTGTGTACCAAAGCACTAACTGGTCCACTATCCCGCATCATTCACTCAATTGGCTTCTAATAAATCTACAGTGCAAACAATGCAACTTATTTCTTCTTCTCCTTTCTTCTATTTATATGATAATTAATTCCATCTTTATATAATACCTTTTGGCAGCATTAATTAATTATTTTACTGCTTCTTTTTTATAATTATCTACACTTACAAGAGTCTAAAACAAGCATCCTAACTCCTGTATCCACTTCTGTCAGTCCTTCTTAGCTAACTTTCAGTTCTTTAGCTAATTCTGCACCATAATCTTATAGCTTTTCAGCTAGTTATTCTCTATCCATCAGCTAGTCCATCAACTCATCCTGCACCATGATCATCTACTCCTGCATCATGATCTTCTAGTCCTTCAGCTCATCCAACATCATGATAAGCTACTCCTTAACTTCAACATGATCTAGCATTCCCTCAAATAGTCTTTACTGTGATCATACAGTCCTTCTTACTAGTCTTCAATGCTGATCCCACACTATGAATTGCCTTGGTTCTCAATCTCAGTCCCCGTTACCAGAATCTGTAGATCTATGCATGAGATTACATTGAACTGGCGTTTAACTGGGCCCTCACAAGTGGTAACCACTTAGGCCATCCAACCATAGATCATTAAAGTATATATAGTTGTCTTTACTCACCCAGGTGATTAAGTCTGAGCTTTCAGTTGCAAAGTAATCAGCTTTACTTCTCAGAGGCCTGATCACACCAAGTTCTGCAGCTGCTTTCCCAAGCAACCGCCTTGGTGACATACCTGAGAATATCTATGCCCTCCAATGCTCACTTTGGGATCTCCCCAAAGCTTCCATAGGGACATAAACAAGGACACCCTATCAGTCTGTTAGTTAGATTGCTTCTTCACAGACCTCCTGTAAGAGTATTATGGTACATAGAGCTCTCAAAGCTCCTCCCCTCCCTGGCAGCCTGTGTTAACCGCCAGGGGTCCAAAAACTTACAGCCCTAATAGCCAAGTTACCTACCATGCTGACACACTTTTCTACCCTGGCAGCCTGTGTTACCTGCCAGGGTTTAAACATCCTCCAGCCTGAGCAGCACACACTACCCACCAGGCTGAATCACTCCCCACCTCAAGCAGCTAAATTTCCCTGCTGAGCTATCTCATTCCTCACCCCTAGCAGACACAGTTCCCTGCTGGGTGAAGACTTCTAGCTCACAGCAGCCAATATCTCCTTCTGGGTGGGGAATCCTTTGCCTCTAGTAGCCCTTGGTTACCTACTAGCCAGGACTTACCTTCCCTAGTAGCCATTATTCCCTACTAGGCCTCTACTTGCAACAAACCATCGAAATTTTGACCAACATTAGCTTCACCTGCAAACAAGTGGGCTGTCACAGTCACACTATTGCTCCTGATAAGGAGGCAGCATTTTGTGAGTACACCACCCTGCAACTGTATCTCAGCTTTGTAGTTTCCTGGGTACCTGTACTTTCTTGAAGAAGTTCATCCCACATCTGTCTGTTGTGATCTGAGGCGCGGCACAGAGTCACAATGGGAAATCCTAACCTTAGGATTGGATTTGTACTAAGTCTCGGTTAGAATGGCAGAGAAGGTTATGTGATTACCTTGTGGCTCTGAATGAATAATATCTGCTAGACGTGGCTAGAGAGGCGCCAAAGTACATGAAGACACAAAGAAAAAAATATGAATATAACTTAACTTTATTGGAAAATAGGAAATGGATTATATAGTGGCTTGTGATACCACAAAACAATACCAGGAAATTAGGATCACTTGCTACAAGTATGAGTGGGGCAAGTGAGTTGTGCAGGATCAGGAAAATGAACAATTGTATTTCCCAATTTAGAGCCAACCTCATTTTGAAGGGCAAAAGCAAAAAAAGAGATTTTTACTTGAAATAACCCAACAAAGGCAAAATCAAAACATGGTGAATGGCGGCATTCACAACACTGTCTGAGATAACAGCTCCCTTGTATTCATCCAGTGGGAAGACAACTCTAGTCTAGACGCCCAAGTGTTCAGAGACATTCTTAGCAGTCAAGGCTCTTCTGTTGTCTTCTCCAGTTTTGCAATATGTGTATCCAGATCTCCCATTTGTAGTATCTACAGATGCCTCTAAATACGCTGTGACAAGAGTGTTGCTACAAACTGCTGGGGATGACATTGAGAGGCATGTGGACTATTTATATTAAAAAATGAAAGTGCATGAACAAAATTATATGAAATACAACAAGGAATTATTGGAGGTCATAGAATCTCTGAAGCACTGGCATCATCATCTGATGTTGGCGTCCCATTCATTTACAGTAATAACTGACCATAAGGCCCTATTTTACTAGTGCCAAACAAGAGGGTTGTCAAGTTGTCAATCCAGATGGCATGGGGACTTGACTAGATACAAGTTATGTTACAAGTTCATCAAAGGAATAGCCAACCACTTGGCTGACGTGTTGAGCAGGAACCCTTTCCACCTCCCTGATACAAGTTTGGGTGCGAAGTTCAACACATATACTCTGATTCTTGATGAGGCTGTGGTCTCCTTTGTGCTGACTCCACCTGCTATGCTTGCCATTATGCTATTAGCAGAGGGTGTAGATCTAGACTTATATTCCAAGGTCAAGTTATTTCAGATGCTGTCTAAGGGTTACAACATATTATTGATTGAATTTTGAGCCCCCATTTGATCAGCCACAGGGATAACACACAATAGGCCTGGTGCTCTATCATCAAGGGTGTTTATGGGTTCCTTAGGGAACTATCAGAAATAAAATCATGGAGGCCCATCACACTTGTCCAACAGCGGGCCACCCAGGGAAAACAAAACATTTGAATTAATCCACTGGTAATTCTCTTGGAAGGGCCTGACAGTGCAGGTAGTAGCCCATGTTTGAGATTGCTTGATGTGTGTTCAGTCCAAGGCAATCAGGAACAAAACTATTGCTTTTTTTGGTTCCACTACAACCAGCTGCAGGGCCTTGGTTGGTGTTATCTGTGGATTTTATTAGAGAACTTCTTGACTCTAATGGGTTCAATGCAATCTTGGTTGTGGTGGATCAATTTACAAAAATAATACATTTTGCTCCTTGCTCAACCACAATTACTCCAGTGGAAACAGAAAGGTTGTTTGTGAACAGAATCTTCCCTACATGGTATCCCAATGGAGGTAGTGAGTGATTGTGAGCCTCAATTTATTTCTCAGTTCTGGGAAGCCTTTACTGGGATTCTTGGGATCAAGCTTTGCTGCACCACTGCTTTCCACTCCCAGTCCAATGGACAAATAGAGAGGGTAAACCAAAGTTTGGAGATCGACTTGCATTGCTACACTAATGCACAACAAGATGACTGGTGCACAAACCTACCTATGGATGAGTTCACATATAATAATGCTCTGCACACATCAATTCAGGTTCTGCCATTCTTTGCCAATGTGGGTTACAATCCTTCATCCAATATGGGTCCTCAACTGGTTAGCAATGTAGAGGCTGCAAATAATCAAGCTGCTACATTGAAGCAGGTCCATCAGAAGCTCCAGATTACTCTTGCTGCTGCCATAACAACTTACAAGGAATACACAGATTGTAAGTGCCAGGAGGGTACCACCTACTGGCCAGGTGATCTGGTCATTATTGATGCCCGTAAAATGAAGTTGAAGGTTCCCTGTCATAAACTGGGTTCAAAGTGTGTAGCTCTCTTCTAAGTTAATTGCCAGATTAGTCCCACCACCTATTGGTTGGAGTTACTGCCCTCTTTTAAGATATTTCACACCTTCCACAAATGTCCTCTCACTCTCTTCTGTGGTGCTGAGGTGGTTTTTTCCCAACCTAATCTAGTGGAAGGGTAGCCTGAGTAAAAATTGAATTGAATTCTAGATTCCTTTAAGAATTGACATTGAATTGAGTATTTGGTGTCTTGAAAGGGTTATCCTGAATCTGAAAATTCTTGGGTTCTACACTATGACTTTTCTAATTCCCATGATCTCATCCAAGAGTTTTACAACTTTAATCCTATGGCTGTTGGTCATTCTGAGCTTACTTTGATGGCAATAAAACTTCCTCCTGCCCACAAGAAGTTTTATTTGTCCCACCTTCATGATGGGGGTATTGTTCCACAGGCTAAAGCAGAGGGTAATGTTACAGTAGGCTCCATAATGCCTAGAATTACTTGCCCTAGTTGCAAATCTCAGAAGTTGGTCAAACTGTTAACCAGGTTAACCAATTTGAAAGATCTAAACCAAACTGCTGATCAAAAATGGGTTACTGCCGCTCTGGTGTGCCAGCTGGATTTGATTGCCCCTAAAAGTTGATACTGATAAATAGATATAAACTGAGAGTCACTTGATAAAACCTCATTTATCAGAATGGTCAACAGAAATTAATCACTCAAGGGTTTTTGTGTACTGGACAAGGTACTCTTTAGATGATGCGGACATAATGGGAGCTATGGATCCAGGTGGTATTGCTTAGTCAAAATTTGATACATATTGGAAAATTCTCACTGTTCAACTCTTAAGAGTTGACCTGCCCTAAATTACTCAATAAACCAAATGTTTTACTGGTCTAACTTTATTTAATAATGCATTCAGTAGTTGGTCTACTCCACTAAACCATGTATAACTTGATCTTGAGTTGAATTATAACTGGAATATGGGGCCCTGCATTGGGTAATTTTTTGTTGGTGCCCCTAGTGTTAATTCAATGCCTCTTAATTTTGGTGTCTTTCTTTCTGAATCTGAAACTGATACAGTTACGTCTTCTCAATGTCCAGAGCTCTATGCTGAAGATACATTGATGCTGTCTCAGGCCATTTATATTGGGCTACTTTGGTTAGGATTAATTGTTCTGCTTAATCCTGGTATCACAATTGGAAATTTTACAAAAAGATATCTGAAGCCATGTTGGTGGTTAATCATTAACTCTATGTGGATTTGGGTGTTAATTCCCCATCACCTGGAGACCTCTTCTTATTATCTGTCAATTTCTGTCACAGTGGCAGTGTCTTGATGATACTTAAAGTGTATGACCTTGTACTGGTAAGAATCCCAGTCAATTGCTCTGAGGTTGTCCTTTTCCTCTTGGGTCTCAGTAATGCGTACAAAGACATGATCTTGAAGAAGTTGGTCTACAGCATCTGGGTAGATTTGGCAATTGATTCCTTCTGGTTTGATGGTTGACACAGAGGTGACCTAATCTACGTGCAGGCTGCTCTTTCTCAGCCATTCCAAGCCAAGTACCACATAAAATCAGGGGAAATCAATGACAGGTCCTTGGATGTTGGAGTGAAGGTTCTCTAGTGTGATGGAAAAGGGGGCAGTTTCCCGCGTCACAGCAATGTGATATTCATCAGCTAAAACCATGTTCCTAATCCTCAAAGGATTAGTGGCTAGCTGGAACTTGTCTACAAAGCTGCTGTTGACTAGGGTTCAGTCTGCACCTGAGTCCAAGAGTGCTGAACCAGTGTAACTTTGAAAGCAGAAAAGGTAGAATATCAGATTATTGGAAGTCTGGAAATGATGTAGAGTACTGGATTTCCTGAGGGGACTTAGATCATAGGGCACTGATCCACAATCTCCAGGCAATATTAATCATTTGGTGAGGAAGGATATTGTTGGGAAGAGCTTGACTTGCTTAATGCTCTCCCTGGGCCTTTACCTTGTCCAGGTTATCCTGTGTGCTAGTAACTCTGAAGTGAGTGTGGTTGGACTGGTCATTGTTCCCATTGCTATGGCTTTTGGATCCCAAAAGTTTGTTGTTTGTGTTGTTATGATTTCCAGGTGAGGGGCTGTTGGCACGTTCAGCTGAGTGAGAGTCCTAAGGTCTTTCTCTCTTTTCAGTCTGACCTTGTGGAGGGTGTTGGACAATTGTTCCACTTTTTCTGCCTCACAGTACAGGCTCTGCAAGTTGGTCACTTGGTATAGGTTGACTGTCAGGGATGACAATTTGGATGCTCCTAAATCTCAAAATGCGGAATCAGAGTCAAACCCTGGACAAAACCCTTTGCGGACTGCCAGACTCATAGTTGCTGCCAGCCTGCCAGGATCTGAACCCTTAGCTGCCCTACAGGATTCTGCAAGCAAACCGCTAGTGCAAGATACCGGGAATTTCCCCAAGGTGCCAACGCCTGACACTGCAGTTTGCCCGGTGAAATAGAAAAATTTCTCCCTGAGAGTTATTCTAAACTCCCCCAAAGTCCCAGGGAAGGCACTAAACCCAAAGAGGCACCCAATACCCAAATTGATAAACAGAAGGATTTGAAGTCTTCTCACCCCAAAGAGGCCAGTGGCAAGCCGCCAGTGCCAAGCGCCACACTGCCATCTGAGACACCTGATGCCAAGCCGCCCAAGCCCAGAAAGCCTGACCAGAAAGTGAAGCCTGGCAGTGTGGGATAAATACCTTCCAGGCCAAGACCAACCCCCATTGTCATTTTTAAATAAAGGTTATGAAATATTGGCTTCCCCAATTATTGCCGTATTTTATTCTTGTCATCTGCCAGTTAACTCAAAGATTGTCTGATCCCCCTGCCAACCTGCCAGCTATGTACTGTCTGCCAGGTGCTCCCTTTGGTCCTGTTCACTTCACAGAGTACCCCTTAAAGCCCAAGTACAGGTACTACACCGCCAATAATATACTAGCCCGGGATCCCTTGGCCAGGACTACTGAGAGAACCAGATACAACTGAGAAGGCCATTGGTACATTACCAAGCCCCGCCTGTTCAAAGATAAATACAATTTCCTTCCTACCTACCAAATAGACATTGAGCCACCTGTCACCCCCAAACCAATGCCCGCCTCCACAGCCAAGCTCCCACTGGACCATACCAACAAGCTTTTTGGAATCATATATATAACTTTCACAGGAGTAATAGATACTATTATTCCTGCCGCTGGTCTGTGGTTGTTGCTGGGCAAGTCAATGTCCTACCTCATTAAGTTAGCGCCAATCCTTTGGTGGGCCCTGCCCACCCAGTCCGCAACCCGCCAGTTCCCAGACGCTAGCAAGCTGGCCAATCAGGGTTGGTTCCCTGACATTATGATAATCTATTTTAAACCTGGTACCCTGAGCCCCAAGATGTTGATTATTCTTGGGGCATCTTATATGTTTTTTGTAATGATAATCACTTATTACACATTTATTATGACCAAGAACCTGATCTCTTCCACGTGGAAGAATACAAACGTGACCCCAGACAACCTCAAGAACTCTGACTCTGCCGCCAAAACTTCCAAAGGACCCTCCTCTCAGGTTCAGAATATGATAGTCAACCAATCCCTCACCAAAGTGGACATGCCCCAGATGGGAAAAATCACTCTCAAAGAGGCCTGCTGCGCCATGCCAGTGCTCTGACTACATTTTCAAGCCAATGCCCCATCCTATTCCAGTGACACCAAAAATTTACTTGGAGTAGCTACCATGCTATCAGGAGATGCCCTTGATTGGTTTGGAAAAGCCACCGCCAAAGACGTGGAATTCTGCCTAGATTATGCCAAGTTTGAAGCCAAACTGATGGCCACAGGGGAAGACCGCAACACCAGATACTACACCCTGAACTCCTTGTTGGAAATCTGGCAGGGCACCCGTCCCATCCAAGCTTACATTGACAAATTCCTCAAACTAAAGACTTGCACCCAACTGGAAGACAAACTGGCAACCATTATCTTCTGAAAGGGAGTCAACCTAGTAATGAAGGACTTGTTGAAGCACCATCTGCCCACCCTCAGCCTAGACAATCTAGTTCCCCTATGCAAGGGCCTTAACATGAACCAAGAGAATGCTGGTCCTCCCAGACCCTCCAAACCTGATCATCAACCCCCAACAGAACAGGGATGACACCTGAAGAGCTCCAATAACACTATTGTGAGGGACTCTGTTTCCACTGCCACAGGGCAGGCCACTTGACCAGAGCCTTCCCTAAGAAGAACACTGCCCCAATCTCACTGGCGCAAATAAACACTTCTTTTTAGTCTTAAAAATTCATCCAAGTGACCATAGAACTATTGGGAAACAAGAGCCAGATCAAAGCTTTTATTGATACAGGAGCTGATGAAAGCATCATTGACGTTGGCCTGGAAAAGGAACTAGGCATGACAGCTTCAGAGCGTAGCCTACAAGTAGTCATGGGAAACAGCTCTCTGGACACTGGCTATGAGTGTGAACAAGAACTCCTGTTGACAATTGGACATAATGTGTACCCGTTGTCTCTGATCCTATTACCCGGACTACCCCACCCCCTTATATTGGGCAACTCCTGGTCCGGCAGACATGGCCTTATCCTGAACTATCATAAATAAACTGCCATGTTGGGCTGACCTGAATCTTGCAGCACCCTCCCCTTTTTCATGAGCCATGGCCAAACCCTTATCAAAAAACTCTTAACCATAAAGATAGAACCTAGTGTTGGAATACTACCTACTCCCCTACAGAAATAGGACCATGTGTTTAGTGAATAAGAAGCCACAAAACTACCCTGTTATTTGATATACAACCACACCATAGAACTGATACCAGGAACCCAACCTCACCACAGCCTCATCTACAGCTGCAACCACCGCAAACAAGTATCCTTGAAAGCATACCTGGAAGATATGACAAAAAATGTTTTCATCCAAGTGTCAAAGGCCCCCTGCTTGTCACTCATGCTGTTAGTAGGGAAAAAAGATGGTGGGATGCAACCATGCGTAAACTACCATAAGCTGAATGACATCACAGTGAAGAATTGCTATCACATCACCAATGCTGACAACCTCTGTGATGTACTGACTGGAGCCCAGGTGTACTCAAAAATTGACCTTAGAGATGCATTCAATCAAATCCAAATCAAGGACAGAGACAAATACAAAACAGCCTTCAAAACCTGATATGGGTTCTACAAGTACCTAGTAATGCCATTTGGCCTGTGCAACGCCCCCAGCACTTTCCAAAGGATGATTAATACTGTCCTAGGGGAATATCTTGACCAATTTTGTGTCGCATACTTGGACAACATCCTCATCTACAGCAAGTCACATGAGGAGCACCTCCAACACCTGGATCTGATTCTGGAAAAACTCTCCCAAGCCAACCTACACGCCAAACTTAAGAAATGTGAATTCTTTCAGACTGAGGTCAAATTCCTGGGATACGTAGTGAAGACTGGCGGTTTTGCTATGGCACAGGACAAAATAGAAGCAATAACAGCTTGGCTGGTACCCAAATGAAGAAAGGATGTGAGAAGTTTTTTAGGCCTGGCAAATTATTGCAGGGATTTCATCCAAAAACTTTCTCACATTACTATGCCCCTGACCCGCCTTTGCTCTGATAAGGTTACCTTTGCTTGGACTGATGATTGCACATCAGCATTTGAGGCTCTAAAACTTGCGTTCATCTCTGCACCCGTTCTGGCAATGCCTGACCCATCCAAGCCATGTGTACTGGAAACCAACACGTCTGATTTTGCGGTGGGAGGGGTCCTTCTTCAGGAAGGAGGGGATAGTATGCTACATTCTGTAGCATATTACTCCAAGAAGATGCTGTCTGCCAAAGGAAACTACCCAATATATGACAAGGAGATGCTCGCAATAATGAAGACCTTGAAACATTAGCGCCAGTACCTATATGGCGCTGAATTCCCAGTAAAAGTCCTAACTGACCACAAGAACTTGGTTTAATTTTTTAAACCCAGACAGTTGAACCAGAGACAGGCCAGATGGGCTCTAGAAATGGCCAACTACACCCTGACAATTGACTACAAACCCAGAAAAGTCAACATAGTACCTGACGCACTGAACAGAAGAGCAGATATGATTCCCACCACAGCTGAGACCAAGGACCACAGCACCCATGTACTCCTCAACCCTGCCAGCCTAGGCATCCAACTGATGTTCATGAAGATCATGGCCCGTAAGCCTGACATAATTGAGGCGCAGAAATTAGACAAGTATTCAGAGGAACTCATTGCCAACTTGACCTCAGACCCAGATAGCTGACACTACAAGAAGGGATTCTCATTAAAAGGAACCACCCTGCTATTACACAACCAGATCTACGTACCAGAAGGAAAAACAAGGAACAAAAGTACTCATAGACTATCACAACTAAGAGATGGCTGGCCACCCTGGCAGACTCAAGACAATCTGAGGAATCAAGAAGAATTATGCTTGGCCCCAACTGGACAAAGACATGGCCGCCTACATCAAAGGCTGTGAGATATGTGGAAGAACCAAACCCCGTAGATCCAGACCTGAAGGCTTGCTAAGACCACTAAACATACCAGCAGTACCCTGGCAGTCTTTTTCAATGGATTATATTGTGGAACTGCCCCCCTCTAATTTTTGCAATGCAATCCTAGTCATGGTAGATAGATTCACTAAAATTTTCTATTTTGTCCCTACCACCACCCACTGCACTGCCGCAGAGATAGCTAGACATTTCCACAACTGCATCCTAACTCAATACGGCACTCTGGCAGAAATCATAACTGATAGAGGACCACAATTCACCTCCAACTACTGGGATCAGGTGATGAAGGACTTGGGGGTAAAGCGCTGTGTATCAGCCTCCTACCACCCACAGACCGACGGCCAGACTGAACAAGTGAACCAAATACTTGAACAATACCTACAATGCTATGCCAACGCCAACCAAGATAACTGGGCTGAGATGCTACCCATGGCACAGTACGCCTACAACAGCAAAGACCATGCATCTACTGGAATGTCCCCTTTCAAAGCCAACTTTGGGTTTGACCTCACATGGGACCCTAGCATTGGAAACAAGGAAACCAACCTGTCTGGCTGTGCCTGGATTAAACAGATCCACGATACCCAAACTATATGCCTAGCAAACCTGAACCAAGCAGTACAGACGTACAAGGCCTTTGCTGATCAAAAACAGACCCCTGGTAAGCCCCTCCAAGTTGGAGACAAGGTCTATTTAGATTCCTGTAACATGCCTCTGCATGTGCCTTGCAGAAAACTAGCTCACAGAAAAAGTGGACCACACAAGATCACCAAGCTCATTGGAGAAGTTGCCTTCAAGTTAGACCTACCCCCCACGTGGAAGATCCATAACATGTTCCACTGTGCCCTGCTGTTCAAAAAAGACAGAAACACCCTTCCCCACCAGAAGATCAAGTCTAGCCCCCGCCAATCTGGAAGGACCACTCAATCAAGTACAAAGTTGAGTACATTCACAGCAACCGGGTCCACTACAAGAACCTCCAGTACTACGTCAAGTGGACAGGCTACCCCCTGAAAGAAAGCACCTGGGAACCCTTGAGCAACCTAACCAATGCCAAACAGGCCATCCAACAATACCTTGAAAAGAAGGCCCTGAAAGGGGGAATTTTGGGGGGAAAAGGGGATGATGTCAGGAATGACAATTTGGATGCTCCTAAATCTCAAAATACAGAATCAGAGTCAAACCCTGGATAAAACCCTTTGCAGACCACCAGACTCATAGTTGCTGCCAGACCGCCAGGATCTGAACCCTTAGCTGCCCTGCAGGATTCTGCAAGCAAACTGCCAGTGCAAGATGCCGGGAATTTCCCTGAGATGCCAACGCCTGACACTGGCAGTTTGCCCAGTGAAATAGACAAAATTCTCCCTGAGAGTTATTTCAAACTCCCCCAAAGTCCCAGGGAAGGCACTGAACCAAATAGGCACCTAATACCCAAATTGATAAACAGAAGGATTCAAAGTCTTCTCACCCCAAAGAGGCCAGTGGAAACTGCCAGTGCTGAGCACCACACTGCCATCTGAAACACCCAATGCCAACCTGCCTGAGCCCAGAAAACCTAACCAGGAAGTGAAGCCTGGTAGTGTGGGATAAATACCTACCAGGCCAAGATCAATCCCCATTGTTATTTTTAAATAAAGGTTATGAGTTATTGGTTTCCCTATTATTGCCGTATTTTATTCTTGTCATCTGCCAGTTAACTTGAAGATTGTCTGACCCCCCTACCAAACCGCCAGCTATGTACCGCCTGCCAGGTGCTCCCTTTGGTCCTGTTCACTTCACGGAGTACCCCTTAAAGCCCGAGTATAGGGACTACACCGCCAACAACATGCTAGCCCGGGATCCCTTGGCCAGGACTACTGAGAGAACCAGATACAACTGAGAAGGCCCTTGGTACATTACCAAGCCCCGCCTGTTCAGAGATAAATACAACTTCCTTCCTGCCTACCAAATAGACATTGAGCCACCTGTCACCCCCAAACCAATGCCTGCCTCCGCAGCCAAGCTCCCACTGGACCATACCAACAAGCTTTTTGGAATTGTATATATACCTCTCACGGGAGTAATAGATACTATTATTCCCGCTGCTGGTCTGTGGTTGTTGCTGGGCAAGTCAATGTCCTACCTCATTAAGTTAGCGCCAATCCTTTGGTGGGCCCTGCCCACCCAGTCTGCGCCTGCCAGTTCCCAGACGCTAGCAAGCCGGCCAATCAGGGTTGGTTCCCTGACATTGACGTGTCTCATCATGTGCAGCTTGAGTGCATCATAGTACATGAGATGTGTGGCTGGAGTGTCAAAGGCCATGTCTGAGGGGGTACATAGGCAGAGCTCCTTGTATGTGTGGATGAGTTCTTTTACTGTGCCTGTCTGGGTCAGGTTCTTCACTTGGCGTATAATCAGGAGGGTGGTGTTCTTCAGCACAAATCTTGCCAAGAAGTCCCACTTAAATGTATCCCAATGTGAGAGAGGGGGGGCTAAACTAACTAAGTTCAGCTCCCATCCCAATGAAAAAAACCACCAGGATGCCACCCAGTGAAGAACTGGGACAGCCGCTCAAAGAGGGGACCACAGGGAGGACACAGGAGACATTTGGGAGAAATAAGCGTTCAAACCCATCAACACCAGTCCAGTGAGCAACTAAGGAGTGCAGGTGGGAGTGGGAGGGATCACCTCAGAGATCCTGAGTGGCACGGAATTGCTCTTGGCCAAACTGGGAGGGGAAGGCATGGGAGGCCTGTCCACCTCAGAGGCAGGTGGGGTGGGATCCATGATACCCAGATCCAAGTTGTTGCATGTCAAGCTCTTAACCACAGCCTCTCCAGAGAAGAGGAGACCACTGGGAAGATCCCAGAGACTGGAGGGATCTTCTCTCATAAGCCGGGCAGAAGAGGAGATTTTTCCCCACAAGTCCAGGGAGGTAGACCATAGGAGCAGCAAAAATGAAGCTAAGTAAAATACCACAAATTTAACAACAGGGAGTAGCATGGTTGTGTTCTCCTCAAAATTTGGGTAAGGAAAGTACTTTTGTTTGTAATTAAAACAATAAAAATTTGGCTTTGGGGAGGACCCACAAACAAGAGAGCAGACAGAAAGTAATAGGGGGCACTTCAGAGGGCTTGGCAATGCACCTGGGTGCCTTGCAGTTGATTGGAAACAAGAACAGGTTTGAAATTAAAGAATATATAGAAAAATTCAAAGTAAAAGTAAGATTTTATATTGAAAATCACTAACAAACTCAAGTTTGAGCGTAAACTTTTAAAACCAAAGCAAAAACACAAACAGCTATACACTAAGGTTTGTTTTAGGAGTCCTGGAAGATGGACCAGGTTCAAAGAGGGGTGGCGTAAGGTAAGGATTATGATAACAACTAACACTTTTAAAATTTCTAGATTGATGGGAGCCCAAACTGAGATCCAATCAAAGCTGCAAAAATTAAAAACAAGTGCAACAGAAACCAAAACTTTATAAATTTGGAAAATAGACAAGCAGGGGACTGGAAGTCCCCTGGCTGCATTAAAAGGAATGGGTTGCAATTAAAAGTGAATCACATGACATATGGCTCTGGATCCAATTGGCTAGAGGAAAAACTTTGCTGGATAGGACTGGGAAGACTGGAGGGTTTCATTCTAATTTACGCGGTTGAATCTGATTGGCTGGAAGAGGTACTAGACATTTGGAATTCACTTGAGTTGTTGAGTGTCAATGTGGCAACCTCTGATTGGCTAGCTCTAATGGTTTTTAGAAGTGGGTGATACCAGGCTAATAAGTAGTCTAAATTAACCAGTGTTTCTTCCCAGGAGGGAGCAACCAAAGGCAAAGAATCTGCAGGGTAGGCTAGCACAAACCTCTCATCAACAGTGTGCGCTAAATTCTTTAAAGAATGAAGGGGGTTTGGCTGGCGTTTTTGGGCCTTTCTTGGTGCGGCAAGGGAAGATTGCGCAATCCAATACCAGAGGTGGCAGTGAATTTACACCCAATCTTTCTTGGTGTGATCTTCATGTCACTTGTTGCACTAGGTGCCTTCTTTGTGTGTAAGGCAGATGGATATCTCTCCAATCCAGAAGCGTTATGGGCATTCCATTTGCACCAGTTTGCTCTGGGCAGATTGAATCCATGCTGTGGTGTTGTTGTTATTGGCTCCAGCAAATGGTTTCAAGGAGGCGCTACAAAGTTGTTGGGCTACATGAGAGGGCATGATACTTTTGTCTGTCACTTGAGAGGTGGCAGTAGGTGCTTGAAAGAACCCTTGCGCTGATAGGGTGTTGAAGGCGGGGACCAGTACAAGCACGTTCTGATATGTGACAAACCCTTCTGGTATTGCAGTACCCGGTGTGTATGGTGTCCAGTCTAGCGGGAGGCCAGACATGATTCTTTTGTAGATTTGTTGACCGCAGCAAGTATGGGCAACAGGCAGAATTTTGAAGGAAAGAGTAGGATGAAAACCCTACTTCTGCTACCAATGTTGTAACTGTGCTGTTTTAGCAGAGTTACAAGGGGGAAAATATGGAAACTAGATAATATTCTTTATTGAGAGGTAGTTATTATATAGCCATTGTGAATTGTGAATAACAGGAACATGATTGTGTTGATCACACGGTTGGATGGCAAAGGGGGTGGCTTAATCCTGGTAATGAGTCAAGCGCTAAATTGAGGTATTCACTGTAGGAAATCACCATCTGTTCATGTTGTTGGATTTGGAAATTTGAGTTGACTTCCTAGTTTGGCTACAGGTCACTGGGAAGTCAGGTTCTGGGTCACAAACTTGTTTAGTCAGAACCTTATTGGCAGGTTGAGCCTGCTGTTTTGACATTAAGATATTCTTGGTAATATCAAAGGTTGCAGTTTTAACCCTATGAGATAATAAATTTTCTTGAATTTTTTATTTAATGCAAATATTATTTGAAGCATAAAAATTTGATCACATTTGATATATTGAATAATTTGAAGATAAAATGATATTGTAAGTGAGGAACCACTTCACACAGAAATTGAGTGTGTCAAGATGGGAGTCCTTGGGATGCATCCTGTCAAGTTGTCACATACTCAATAACTTTCTTTGGGGGGTAAAACAAAAACTCAAAGATAAAATGATATAATTAAGTTATAAAATATTTAATGTGGCACCTAGGCACAACAAAAAATAATGAACCATATGTAGACCTAAAGTCAACTCAAACCATTTTGTTTGTGAATCCATGTATTTTGGTTTGTATTCTGAATATTTTTGTTTGGAATGTGAGCATTTTGTTGCTGTGTCGACCCATTTTGTCTATCAACACCCAAAATCCCTGTTAACAGAGTGTATATTTTACACTGATAGTTGGAATTTGCTTAAATTTGAGTTCATTTTGTTTAAATCTGAAGTATTTTTGCTTAGCACCATAGCTGTGAAAACTACTGTATAAACATTTAGTAATCTACTTAAATGTTAAACTAATTATAACCTTTTAAATTTATCTAAATGATAGTAAGTTTCATTATAACTATCAATTTACAGTAAGTCAATAGGATGTATGGGTGAATTCTAGCAACTGCCTAAATCTAGCCAAATTTGGTATTATGAAAAGGCAAACTATCATAACATACAGGGACTCATTCAATATGTCACTAAAAATCCTATAGCTAGATGATTAGCAATATCACTGAGGGTCTCCGTTGGGGGCAAATGCTTATAAATCACCTAAGAGGGTACTAATAGAGATATCTTTTTTTGGGTCTTGATTGATTGTACAGGAAACCAAAGCCAGAGGATATAGGAAATATTTTCTTTGAATCCCCTTCCAAAATTGATGGAAACATCACTACCAGCGGAAATAAAGGAAGCGAAACAATCAAACAAAACTGTAGAATTGGATTCTGATAAGGTGGAAATATGCTAGTGGAATATCCTTTATTGTTACATCAACATTACGGCTTGGAAACAAATATATAATTCCCAAATTTAGATTTACAATTCGATAAACGTTTCATAGCTGGGGGATTGTTTCACAAGTGACTTGCAGTTGAGCACTTTGGCTATCAAAAATAGACCATATCAATCTACCTGGAGGATGCTTCCCTATATGCACTTTAACCCTAAAAACTACACCTTTCCAACTCTTAAGGTCTTATGCAACTTTGGTGCTATACTTGAGTTTATTTCTGGGCTTTTGATTTTTAGTCTTGCGTTTCCCGTGGACTACTTTGAAGTTGCACAGAATGGACTAATTCTCTGGTCCTTGGCAATGTTTTTTGCCAGCTTTATTGGACTTTGTGGAACTGTGGCGGTAAAATTTCTATTTTAATCAAAGCTGATTTAGCAGGAAATTGTATTCCTTGTTTCTTGTTATTTTGTTTTCCTTGCAACCGAACTTGTCCTTTTCTTGTGCCTGATAGGGTTTTGGTTTGCTTTGATGTTTTCACATGGAAGCAGTGAATCAGAAGCAAACGTTAATCTCGGAATAGTGCTCATTCCGGTTTTACTCGGTTGGTTTATCAAGGTAAATTGATTATATTTCTATATTTAACTATGTAGCTTTTTTTTACAAAAGTAACAGATGCTTATTTGGTTCTTGTCTCTGAAAAGCATCCCACTTCGCTCGAAGATGCTAAACTTCTTACCAAAAGCGATTGTCAGGCTTCACTTATGCCAGAAAAATCACTTGTAAACTATACTAGAGATGATGCATAATAGTCACTTTTACTCAGCGTGACTTTAGACTTATTTCGAAAAAACCAAAATGTAGAATGTTTAAAAAATATTAAAAATGTGTATTATGGAATGTGAGACTAAAGATGTGTCCAATCTACATCCTATCAACCTGGCTTCTTCAATCGCTATAATTCACAAGGTTTTAGTATCTACATTTTTTCATTTACAGGATAGTTTTGATTTGTTTCGGCCAAAATCCTTAAGCCCTTGGTACTAAGCCTGAAATTTTAAAATTCTATGCTGGCGTTAAATGGCCACCATTTACAACCTTAGAATGTAATTAAAATAATATCATATACTTTCCAAACATCTCCCGTATTTCTTCTTTCAAACAAGATTTTTAAACATTTAACCAAGTGGCAATTCCAACGTCTTTCGCACAATCACTTTGGTCTAAAGTTAGAATTACTATACATTTCAACGCTAGCGGAAAATTAAATATATATGATAGAGTTTCACACAGGATGGAGCAGTGCTTGCTCAGCAGATTAGTTCCTCAGCCAGAATCCTTGAAGGGCATAGCCTCAAGGAAATTCTAGTATGAAGGAAATAATTCCATGATGAGCCCAGCCTTATTAAATTTTTGTAAAGACAAATAAATTTGGGCACCGAAAGCTAACATGATATCAAAGCCGTTGGGGTTACCCGAGAAAATCAACCAAGAAGCACGGTTCCTTTTGATTGCCTTGGACCTTGCCAGACTCAAGGCCAAAATTAGTATCTAAGCCTAGCCCCTTGTCAAAATAATCAGAGAAAGCCTGCAAATAAGTCAGCATCAGTTGGCAAAGAGGATCAGGACTATATCTACCATAATGATCCTTTGCCTGATGCCACCTCCCATACTATTCAACTATTCCCATTCATTAACAGAACTAGCCTAACCTTTGGCACTTCTCCCGATAACTCTGCTCCTCCGAATACACTCACACAATAAGCTAAGTGACACATTAGAGCATTTAAACTTGATGCAGACATCTTTTTTGGTACCCAACTTGTTTCTGACACCATTTTTTCTAGTAGCAAATATATACTTTTGAGAAGTATAATAAACAAAATAAAGGGGAAATTTTCAAAAAAGAGGATGATACTTTTTTTGATATGGAGATAGAGGATTATATAGTATCATCTAAGCCACATGCTGTCCATGTATGTCATGGCAGTCACAAGGCTTGTCCAAGTAGTTGTTCCATTTAAGATTTGAAAGGGTTGATCCCCGTATTAGATGGGTGATTGATAAGAGTACCACTGACTTGATGATTAGTCAGGGAATTACTTGGAGAATTACTTCTCCAAGAGGGAGTAATTGTAGATGTTGCGACATCTCCCCCTGGGGTGCAGGAAGGTGGAGCCTTAGGAATTTTCTTGAGAGTGTTAAGGATTCAGGCTTGATATTGATCCAGTTTAGCATCAGGGACAGGTAGTTGTGAATTAGTTTATGCAGTCCTTGCCTTGCATAGGTGGAGTCAGTCATGGTGCATGTGTTTCACACCAGTGTGGGCACCAATTCCTTTGATGGGGTAGGTATTGTTGGGTTTGATCTCCAAGATGACCCCTGGCCCTTTTAATTCTGGTTCCAATTTATGTAGGTCATAGTTGACTACCCAGATCTCATCTCCAACCTGATATTGCTCTTCTTGGAGTGGTATTGACTCCCTTGCCACCCTTTCCTTCTCTGTAGCTTCTTGATCTTGTCTGGCTTGTTTTACAGCAGCAACTGTGGTAAGTTTGACTCCCTGGTGCTTGACACTATAGTAAAGTGATTCAGCTTTTTCCATGATTGACAACTAGAAATCAACACTTTTTTAATTAACGGATCTTGATGTACTGAAAACTTTTAATATAAAAAATTAAGCCTTACAGCTATGGTATACTAAAGTGACCCCAGAGAGCTCAAAAATGCAATAAAACAGTACTCTAATTAATAAAAATAAGGAGAAATAAGCAATTATTTCTCATTTTACTATGTAGTTTACACTCTTTAATTTAAAAATATTTTTGATTACCATAGAAATTAATATTCTAATGAACCAAAAATAAACATAAACACAGCAATAAAAGTTATGCAAAATATGAAGAAATATTGATATTTATTTGATATAGTTCATAAAAGTACAAATGTGAATATCTTATGCTTTACTAGTAAATTAACAAAAATTAAGGCATTTCATTCACTTTCAACTATAAGTATTAATCTCAAACTTACCACCTATACACAAATAAAGCATTACTATCTAATTAAATTAAAAAATTGAAAAATTAAGGCTATAAAGGAAATGATCAAAACTAAAAAGTGAAAATTAAAGCTAAAAAGCTTAAAGTGAAATCATAGAAGCAAGCAAGCAAGTAAGTTTATTCCCCCCTTTTACCCTTCTTCATCTTGGCTCCTTACAGGAGGGCAGTGGCAATAAGCTCAAGCTTCTGCTTAATCTCAGAGGCTTTGTACTTGCGCTTGGCTGCATCCTGGATGGCCTTGGTGAAGTAGGTTTACTTCAAGGTTGGCTTGATTAGGGGGATGCAGTTGGCCAGGTCACACAGCTTAGAGATTGTCTTCTCCAGCTCTTGCTGAAGGAGAAAAAAACTTGTTGATCTTTGAATGGAGTCCAAATTTAGCCTTGAAGTGCTTGTGCTATGCCTCAATTACTGAAGTTGTCTTCAACTCACCATTCACCGCCGCCTGGTACATATTCCAACTGGCCTTTGCGCAGACCTTGCCTTGCCTCTGTGTGACAACCTTCCCAATCCACTGGGGCTCAAAGTACTCAAGGAAAGGCCTGAACTCCGGATGCTTTACTATGTAGGGATTCTTAAAGAGAACCTTAAACCCCTGCATAGTGTGCTCTGGCTTTAAAAAAGCCAAGGCACTAAGTTGTGCAAGCACAAATATGCAGGTGTCCAAAGTGTTCCTCTGGCTCAACCTACTAAGGTCAGAATCAGCCTACACATTGCAAGAAACTGCTTATTGGTATTAGAAGTGGCACCCCTGCAGCTCCCCAACAAACAGCTGCTCATATGCATTGAATTAAGCACGGTCAAAGTCCATAATACATATGTGCAGGCCAAGAGCTCTTAGCCTTAACTTTTCCTACAAGTCTTGGGTGACTGTCATGGTAGGTTCCATAATGCCAGGAATCATTTTCCCAAGTTAAAAGGCTCAAAAAGCCGGAAATATGTTAACCAAATTGACTGATTTGACGGATTTAAATCAAACAGTTAATCAAAATGGGTAACTACTGCTCCAGTTTGCCATCTGGATTTGATTCCACCTTTCAAGCTGACACTGATAAATCAACATAGTCTGAGAGTCACTTGATACAATCTTATTTATTAGAAAAGTTATCAGAAGTTGATCACACAAGGGTTTTTTACAATCTTTACCAGGTAATCACTTGACAATGCAGAAGGAAAAGGAGCCAAGGATCCAGGTGGTATTGCTTATTCAAATCTTGATATATATGGGAAATTTTTTACTGCTCAACTCTTAAGAGTTGAATTCTCCCTAAAATTTTACTCAAATAAAAAATATTCTCCTGGTCTAACTTTATTTTTCATGCATCCTGTGGTTGTCCTGCTGCGCTACATCCCCTATAATTTGATTCTCAGTCAAATTATTACCAGAAGATAGGGTCATGCCATCAACATTATGTTTTTATATCCTCTCAATGTTAATCCAATGCCCCAGAATCTTGGAGTTTTCCCTACAGTATCTGAAGATGAGACATTTGCTACATATCAATGTCCTAAATTCTATGCTGAAGACACCTTTATTCTCTCCCAGGCAATTCACCTAGGACTTTTTTGGTTAGGATTAATCATTCTGCTTAATCCTAGTGAATCTTATGAAAATTTTACCAAAGGTATTTGAAGCTTTGTTAGTGGTCAACCATCAACTCCATGTGGATTTGAGTGGTGGTTCCCCACCACATGGAGAATGCTTCTTATTATCTGTCAATTACTGTCACAGTGTCCTGGTCTTTATCAGCATCTGGAGGGTTGGTGCAGGTGTAGGGGGGTCTTCTTGGGGTTGTTGTTGGTAGGAAAGAGGGAAAGCTTGTAGCAAAGGATGGTGAAAGCCTGGTTGTAAATGGCCTTGATGGCCCGAGAAGATGCAAGAAAGTCAGTGGAATCACCCAATGTCTATCAGGGCATGTACCATCCAGAGCTGGTATAAAATCTGGGGACAAGTGGTAAAGGTACTGTCAACTAGCAATATTGACACCATTTTCAACTTTATCAGGTTCTGCTGAGTTGAGTAGCAGATTATTAGATCTTTGAACCTGGGGCTGTTGTTGTGAATTAGGAAGCACTCCCCACTTGGGAGCTAATTAAGATCATGGGTTAGGTAAGCTCTGATAAGACGTCTAAGGCCTTGAGGGGAGGGGAATAGGTAGAAATCCGCTTATTGAGATAAATTTGACCAACTGCTCCTGTATTGGTACCAACTTAAGATTGTTAGGTTTTAAATGCTGCAGGGCCTTTATGGCCAGATAAGATGCCCTGAGGTGAGAGGAGGTGGGGATCATCTGGACTAAATACAATTTTAGCATCCAAGTGATTAGATGACTTGGAGGGGGGCTCACAAGTGTGCTTCCCTTCTTGGAAGTTACCTGCTCTCATTCCTTGGTGTTCAGCTGGGCCCCACAAGTCTTATCTTCACAGAAAATTGATTTCTTTTACTTTGCCACTTTTGGTTATTACAGTTAAAGATGTAATTATCTGCAACATACACAGGGTTGCCCTTCACAGACATAATTGGGAAGTAGCAGGGAAGCACTTGGGACCTTTGAACTCCCTGTCTATATTAAAAATGTTGTTGATGGCAAGTGGATCCCAAGCCACGTGACCAGAAGCTTTAAACTTCCTGGATTATTCATCTGGCTCATTCTGGGGGTCAGAGGAAAGAAGGGGAGAAGAGCCATTGGGGGAGGGGGGAAGGGTTCTTTGAGGCCTGCTTGGAGGATTCTCTTTCTTCTTTCCATAATAAGAGTAGGCTCCTTGGCAGTCTTTCTTTTCTTGGTGTGCTTCTGCTTTGTGAGTTCTGAGTCAGCCATGGACTGATAAAAGGAATGATCAGTTAGATCATCATTGGTTTTATTGGGTGACAAGTGGTGGGGGAAGATGAGGGTGGGGGAAGAAGAGATTAGGGGAGAGGGAGTTGGGGGAGAGAAAATGGGAGCCTTGGCCTTAAGGGCCTTCTTGGCACGCTTGGGGGTGATGGCAGGGACCTTTGAGCCCTTGGAGGCTTGGCGCTTAGGCTGCTTGTTGGATTTGAATGATCTTGGCTAAAAAAGGTTGTTAAATTTAAATAAAAGAGTATGAAAGATATAAAAACACAAAGGGGTAAATCAAAGCAAAACATAAGTGAAAAGTATATAAAGAAAGTCTTATGTATCAAGAAAAGAATATAACAAAGTAAATGAAAGCAAAATAGAAACACAAAGTATAAATCTAAAGGGTAAAATATAGAAAAAAAGCAATATTTGATGAAGCCTCAAAGATGCTAGGTTTAGCATAACATCTTAGGGCTAAATCAATGAAAAAGATATTTAAAAATAAAATAAATAGATAAAAATTATATGGGAAGTAGTAGGGGGTAATAAATCATATTTACAAAAAATAAGTTATTATATGTGAATTTTTTATTGGGGATGATCCCCCAAAAATTAATAAAGTGTTAAGTGTAAGGTCTTGTACATAATAGTGCAAGTTTTTAAACTAAAGTGTGCAAAACATTTGTATTAATTTTTAAGAGGTAAAAAAAGGTAGGAACAGTCTGTAATATAGATTTCCAAAACCTGATTAAAAACTTGTATTGAGTTATAAAAGATGTAATGGAGTTTAAAAACCCCAAACAAAGAAGATAAAATAAAGTATTCAGTAATGATATATTAGTTACTAAATGAATATCAATATTAGGATATTCTCCATTGGCAAATTGATACATAAATTATCAAAAGATTCTTTAATTGAAAATAATTGATACAAAAAGCCTAATGTTATCTTTTAACAACCTCCATTTTGGATTAGAAGTGTTATCTCTTTTATGTCAAGTATATACTTCTTAGAAGTATGATAAACAGATAAAGGGGAAAATTAAGAAGAGAATGATACCTTATTTGATATGAATATAGGATAATATATAGTATCATGAGAAGCCACATACTCTCCATGTACGTCATGGTGGTCATAAGGCTTATCCAAGTGATTGTTCCTCTTAAGTCACAAGGCTTGTCCAAGTTATGTTCCATTTAGGATTCAAATTTTTTGATCCCTGTAATAGATGGTTAAATGATAGTAGTGTCACCAGTTTACTGGCTGGTCAGTGAGCCATTTGGTGATCTGCTTGGGGCATTAATTCCCCAAGAGGGAGTAATCAAAGATGTTGCAACATCTCCCCCTGGGGTTCTGGAAGGTGGAACCTTGGGAATTTTCTTGAGAGCTTTGGATATTCAGGCTTGGTATTGATCCAGTTTTGCGTTGGGTACAGGAAGTCAGGAATTGTGTTGTTCTGTTCTTGCTTTGCACAGGCAGAGGCAGTCATGATGCATATGCTTGAGCTCTGTACAAACACCTATTCCTTTGATGAGGTAGGTGTTGTTTGGTTTGACTTCCATGATTATGCCTGGTCCTTGTAATCCTGGCTTCAACTTGTGTATGTTGTGGTTAACAACCTGGATCTTGTCCCTGACTTGGAAGTGTTCTTGTTGTTGTGGGATTGCTTTTTTTCAACTATTTTCTTTTTTGTCCTCTTGGTCCTTCCTGGAGTGCTGTACGTCAGGGTCACTATTGTCTGGTACCTTCTTAGGTAGAGGTAAACATGGTCCCAAGGTAGTGCTAATAATGGCAGGCTCATGTCCATAGAACAAGTTTCTACAGGCTTTTGTCCATATTGCGGTTAACTTTTGTTCTTCACACCATGAGTGCTGTTGGTAGCATGTCAACCCAGAATTTTGGATTTTTAGCAGATAGCTTACTGAGGGCCTCTACTAGGGAGCTGTTTAGTTGTTCTACTCTTTCATTTGCTTGCAGGTGATAGGGACTGGCTATGGTGTGCTTTATTCCATTCTTGGTGAGGTAGATGTTAGTGTTGACGGCTTTAAGTTCAGTTCCTCTGTCTTTTATCAGGATATCAGCTTTGCCGGAATCAGCTTTGATCTCTTTGCCAATAATTGTCTTGCATCATTGCCTTTGTATTTTTTTTAGCTTGTGCTACAGGCCATGTGATTGCATAGTTGATAGCTGTTATAATGTAATTTTTTCCTTTGTTATTGCCAGGCATTAGACATGTGGTGCAGGTTGTCACTCCTCAGTAGTACCATGATAGGACTCTTTCTTTGTTTAGAAAAATATAAGGGGAACTGTTGCCCTTTTTTGTGTTTTACGCCAGATAGTAACCCTCCAAATCACATAAGGGCATCACCAATTAGAGACTAATTGACGCACCTGCAGCTAGCAGCAGGTGCGTCAGAGAGTGACCCATTGGAGTGGTTTTGCTATAGGCAATTAGTGACCAATCAGAGCATCTGCGGCTAGCCGCAGATGCATCAATTAGCAACCCATTGGAAGAGGTTTTACTATTGGCAATTGATAACCCATTGCTTGTGCCCATTATGTAAATTGGTATATCAACCCTCCGCCCCTCTTTTTGCCAAAGTGTGAACTCCAAAGAGAGTAGTCTGAAACCCTATTCTACACTTAATTCCCCAAAGACAGCTCTACTATATGCTGCAACCACTTGACTCCAGGTCACATGTCTAAATGTTCATTTCTTGCCCAATCTAACCCATTTCCCTCTGAATATTCCCCAAAATGTTTCAGCTCTCCAAGAATAAGCCCAGTGCCTGACAGTCTAGACCCTAGTAAGGATGACTCACCCTTTCTTTTCCCTCCCCTCCTTCTAATTATAAAAAGACCCCCAAGAGACCCCCAATAAACAGAATTATTTACCATACAAATATAATCAACAACTTTCATTTCTTAGATTACTTGCAGAGACCATAAATAGAGGTTCTGTTGAGTAAGAAGATATTATTCATGTTGTGTTCTCAGTTGCTGCTCAGCTACACCCAATCTACCTTCAGACCCTTGAGCATCACATTTTCTAGTGCTCACTACAGGGTATCTGCCACTTCCCTTTGCACCGCTGCTGGAGACCTCTAGTCCAGGGACCAAACCCGTGACTCTGAAACTATGGACCACCCACACTGTTCCACTGTCAACTACGCTTGCTGCAACGCCAGCCCCCTGTGCCCTGCCTGCCCAACTCTGGCACGCAGAGGCCAGGGTTGGCCCTGTAATGCTGATCAAGTCCCAACTCCCACCAAAGTCCCCCACCCTGAGGATCAAGTTGCCCCTAACACAGAAGCTCCCCAACTACCTATAGAGTTTGAGGAACCCGTTGCTCCAAACTCTGACCTTCCACCACCTGCCCAGACCAGAACTCGCCCATTAGCCTCTGCTCCTACTGTCCCCCAAGCTGTCAAGCCCCCAAGATGGCGCTCATCTTCAGTCTGCCCGCAAAGCCCCTCTCCTGCCTCAGACAAGGACCCCACAGAGGACTTTGAGGTAGATGAAAAACCTCCCGCCAACCTTCCTTTAACCTTGTCCTGGTCATCTACTTTGAGTGGAGACCACCGCCACCCTAGGGCTCTGTCTGGAAATCCCGTGCCCCTCCCCAAAGACGTCAGACCCTCAAACAAACTAGCTCCTGTGCCCTATTTGTCTCACGTATAGAGCCTCCACCCGTCTTCACTGCTCCTCCATATTACCAATCTGACCCCAGTGCTCCTCCTCTGCCAATGCACCAAGTTGCTCACCCTGGTCCCTCTGATGACCCTACCATATCAGATATGGAACATGTCCACCAGTTCCTGAGTGAAAATGGGGATTTTCTCACCTCTACTGCCATAGACAACACCAGAAGGATCAAGGCTTACTTGATTCAGTTCAACCATTATATGGTAACTGCACTAGTAAATTGGTTGGAACAACAGCTCATCAGTAGTGAGCAAGCCATTATGGCCCTGGATCAACTAATGAATTACATTGAGGCAGCAGTGAACCCTCTTCAAGACTAACTTCACCAGATCTGATATGAGCATGAGGTTCTGGGAGCCATGCACTCAGATACAGAAACCATTGCTTGACAGATAACAGAAAATCACTCCTCTCTCTAGCAGCAGGTGATCCAACCCTTGGTAGAAGAAGTGGCCAACCTTAAGGGACACTCAACCCATCATGACGTGGATATTGGAGACATTCAGGCCCAGTTAGCCAACATCCAAGAAGCCTGTGACTGATGGGCTGGGAATACCGCGTCTAGAGTCAAACAGACCCAAGACAACCTGGAGGCCCTGAAGAACAACCTTGACCTACTCCACCATGATCTTTTGCAAACACAGGAAGATCTGGATGTTGTGGGAACCAACAGTGACACAACCTATTCTAAGGTGGAAGTGCTTCAGCCGGACCAGGTTACATTCAAATTGCAAACTGAGGCCAATCAGACCAAACACCTGGGCCTCATCCAGCAACTGACAGCCCAACTTAAGCGTGTTTAACAGGATTTGATCATCCTGACTCAGAAGCAGGAAGCCCATACCTCTACTTACAACAAGGAACTCTCTACCCTTAAGGAGAAGGACACTAGCCTCTAGTTGCTGATCTCAAACCTGACTGATAGATTTGACTCAATGAATATAGAGGGTTCAGGCAGTACACAACCACGCCCCACATAGCCTCCACCTCTGCCTAAGCAGAAGTAGTGTGTTCTGTCCTGGAGTCAGTAGAAACTACTATGGCTTCTTCCAGAACTCACCTGGTTGGAGAAACATATTGAAGTTTCCCCCAGGGCACACAAGGAGTTCCCACCCCCATGTCAGTCCCCTTCTCACCCATTCCGGATATCTTGACCTCAGGACCAACCTCAGTACCCACTATACCCACTCCAACGCCTGGAGAGCACCTCCCTAACACTCCATCACTGGCCCATGCTAATGAACCTAGGGCAGACCCTGCAACCGCACGCTGGGAGACCCCTCCAAATCCTGGACACTCACATCCTCAACAACACCCTTGGTGGCTTCCCCCTTCCGGGTACTCAGGCCCTAATCTCCAGCCACACCGGCAAGAGGGGTCTTTCTTTCAGCTGAATTACCCCTATGGGGCCTACACCCCTACTGGGTCTTTGCTCCTGCCTCATGGTTATCCCAGAGCCTTCTCTGGAGGGCCCCCTGGTCTACCAGGACCCCCACCAGGCCGCCCCTCAGGACCACCAGGACCGCCATATGACCCCCCAGGACCAGCCCCTACTGATCCTGGTCTACCTTCATGGGACTCTTGTGCAAGCTCTGGTCCCAGCCTCAAGCTAAGCACCAAGTTCAAGCCAGGAGGCCCCATCAACATTCACGTCTTTCTCAAAGGATTTGAGCTCATGACCAGAGACAGCCCAGAGCCAGTTGCTTGTGCCAAAATTCTAAATATCCTAGAAAAAACTACTTTCTCTACTGTAGTTGCCTCTCTTAGTGGAGGGGAGGGGTCTTAAAAGGAAATTAAAAAGATCCTTGAAGATACCTATGGGCCCCCCAAACAGCTAGAGGACAAGAAAGCTAATTTCTTGACTATTTCTCTGAAGAAAGATGAGTTGCTTCCAGAATTTGGTAGAAATTTAGGGTTGAGGCACAAACTTTAATATCTATCAACTTTTCTGACTCCCAGAGAAGCAGCAACAGCTCTTCTCCATGCAATCTGCCCCTTCCCACAATTGTCTGTCTTCCACCCACAGCTGTTAACACCTAATTTAACTCAGGAAGTAATTCACATAGCTGCCTCCCTACAACAACATACTTTATGCCAGGCTCCATTTCCTGTGTACCTTTCCTGCCGGGTAATGAACATGGTGGAGGAATATGAAGAGGATGATGACAGAGTCTTCTATGTGGAAAGACAACCTATGGAGGAACGAGAATGCTTTAAGTGTGGTTGGAAAGGGCACTTTGCAAGGAACTGCCCACACTGCCAACTAGACATAAAAGAAGAGCCTGCTAACACAAAACCCAGTGTACACGCCTTGACCAACATATTACAAGAAGATAGTGCCTTGGAAGGGCCAAAAAAACTACTAAGCAGAGCACACAGGACCAGTGTGTCTCCGCCTAGTAAAAAGGTCCCTACCAATCTCAATAGCCCTGACTTGTTAATAATGGCTGTGAATGACCACACCTGTGCAAAAGCTTCTACCCAAAAAGAAGTACTCCCCACAAAATAAGCCCTCTGAAGACCAATCCTGCCCTGTCTTACATCCTACAGGCTCAGAACCTCCGGAAAATCCACACCACTATCAGCAACATAACCAAAGCCCTTTCAAAAACTGTGATCACTAATCCATTGAGGGATATCGTCCACATTCTTCCAACCCTACAGAAAAGCAATTGAGGAACTAGAGAAACAACCCCCTCTTGTATGCCAAGTAGAAGGAGGAAATAGCCTCTTGGTTGGGTCAAGTACATGGGTCCAAACCAAAGTATTTGGCATCCCAATTTGTGCTGTCTTGGATAGTGGTGCCCCCTCCCTAATCCTGTCCTCCCAATTTACCTGTAGGCTCTGTTTCTTGTCAGACATTGAGTGAAGTAGAACCTTTGGTACAGCAGGCAATAATCCTGCTAGATCCAAAGGCGCTTGCTCATTGGTTTCTTTGAAGTTTGGGGATACTGTGGTCACCTGCCCGGCCATAGTCCTGGAAGCAAAGAACTACAATGTATTGATTGGTTCCTCCTTTATGGACCAGTTTGGGACCACCATAAACCACAAGACTGACATGTTCCACCTCCTATCCAGGAATTCCCACTCCTGACACCTGATGGCTGGCCTAGAGTCCCTCCTGGAGGCATGAATCCTAGAGGATGTATCCTGCTGGTCTGCCCCTCTGGGATGATAGGGATCCCCTATGAAACCATATCAACTCAGATAAGCAAACTAATAACAACAGTTAGCTACAACAGCCCTATCCTGATTTGTCAAAGGACAGTGTAAGTATTCCTCCTAAATCCCAAGCCATTATAGGAACAGGTATCAAGCTACACATACCTAAGGGGTTGCATGGGGAAATATTGGCACTAGGTTTTCCGCGTCCTGGGCTGCCCACAGTTGCAACCCACCTCATCCCAGGGGAGACTACCAATGAGCTCACTATCCTGGTGGCCAACCCTCACTCCCTACTCTAGAAATTGGACGCAACTCTGGGGTAGCCTTCCTAAAAATTGTCTCAAATAAATCTATTTCCTCTGCCTATACTATTAGATTGCTGTATGAACTAGGATTACCATACCCTAGTCACGGCCTAATAGCACCTACCCTACAAGATGAACAAATTGGGGACATAGGACTGCAACAGAAGGAGAAGTTCCTGGAGCTCATCAAGAAGTATGAGCACCTTTTTGCCAACTCCAACGCCAAGCTGGGCTGCATTAATAACTGCTTTCATAAAGTCAACACAGGGGATGTACAGCCCCTATTCCAAACTATGTACTGTTGATCCCCTGTGGCTAATTAGATAATCCAACAAGAAGTCAATAAACTGTTGGAAGGAGGTCTTTTAGTACCATCCAATAGTCCCTGGGCCAGCTCTTTACTCCTGTTAAAGAAGAAAGATGTAACCAATTGAGTGATAATTGACTACAGGAAGTTGAACGCCATCTCCAAGAAAGACAGGTACCCCTTACCTTGGATCAATGATACTCTGGACAAGCTGGGAGGCGCACAGTTCTTCTCAGCCATGGATCTTGTAGCAGGTTACTTGCAGATACCTATGAAAGTTAAAGACCAGGAGAAGTGTGCCATTGTGACTGCAGATGATCTGTACCAACCAACCCAAATGCTGCAAGGACTAGCCAATACCCCTGTAAATTCACTGCCACCCCTGGCATTAGATTGTAAAATCTCCCCCTGCCGCACCAAGAAAGGTTCAAAAACCCCAGCCAAACCCCTTAATTCTTTAGAGGATTTGGTAAACATCGTTGACAAGAGGTTTGTGTTGGCCTACCCCGCAGATTTGTTGCCTTTGGTTGCCCCCTCCTGGGAAGAAACATTGGCCAATTTGGACTTCCTGTTGGCTTGGTGTCACCTACATTTAAAAACTATTAGAACCAACCAATTGAATGTTGCCACATCAACAATCAAAAACTCAAGTGAACCTCAAGTACATAAGATCTCTTCTAGCCAATCAAATGGGCCTGCAGAAATTAGGTTGAAACATTCCAGTCCCCCTGGTCCTGTCTCATAAAAATTCTCCCCTAGCCAATTATATCCAGTTTCATAGGTCATGTGATTTCTCCCCCCTTTGCAATCCCCTCCCTTTAACACAGCAAGGGGACCTTCAGTCTCCTGCTTGTCTATTCTCCAATAACATTAAAGTGTGAAGTTTGTTGCACACCTTTTTGATTTTTAAAATTTGTTTGGAACCCCTGCTTGGAGTTCCCACAGTCTAAAAATTAAAAGTGTTAGTCATTCTTTCAAAGCTTACCTTGCTCTTTCTGTTTCAAACCTGGTATCTTCCCTGGGATCTCCTGAAGTAGTCTTGGCGTATAGTTGCTGCTTCCTCTTGTTTTTGCTTTTGAAACCAGTACTCAAACTTAAAATTTTAATTGATTTTCTTTATAATTTCTATTATTATCTTGAATCTTTATTTAAAACTTCTGTTTTCAAACCCGCTTTTGCTTCTTGTGATTACCAAGCCAATTCTGTTGCCACTTTCTGGCTCCTACTTGTAGTTACCCTACTTGGACCAAAGTCTATTGTCAATCAGTTAAAAAAATACACCAATCTTCTCCAAATTTTGCAGAAAACATAACTATGATACTCCCAGTCATAAAGCTTGTTGTGTTTTCCTTGGCTCTGTTTTTTTTGCTCCTGTGGTCTACCTCCTCAGACTTTTGCGTAAAAAATCTCTTTGTCTGCTTGGCTTGTGGGTGAAGATCCTTCTAGCCTCTAGGACCTTCCCAGTGGTCTTTTCTTTTCTGGAGAGTCTGTGGTCAAGAGCCTGACATGTGATGATTTAGATTTGGGTATCATGGACCACACCTTGCCTGCCTCCAAAGAGGATGTGTCTTTAATGCCTCCTCTCCCCAGTGTGGCTCAGAGCAATTCCATACCACTTGTGTCCCCTGAGGTGTCCTCCTCTGCTCCCACTTGCACCCCTTGGTTGCTCACAGGCCTGATGTTGATGGGCCTGAACGCCTATTTCCCTCAATTGTACCCCATGTCTTCCTTGTGGTCCCCCCTTTGAGCAACTGTCCCAGTCCTCCACTGGGCGGCATCCTGGTGATTTGCTTTGCCTGGATGGGAGCTGAACTTAGTTAGTTTAGCCCCCCCTCTCTCACAGCCCTGGCCACTTTCCAAAGGCTAATGGGCACCACCTTCCACCACCTAAAGTCCATCTGTGTCCTTTTATATTTAGACAACAGCAAAATGTACTCAACAAGCTTTGAGGACCATCTTAGAGACTTAGAGCAGGTCTTAATTAGGATAGAAAAGATAGGGATGAAACTCAAGCTGAAGAAGTCTCAATTATTTAAGGAAAACCTTGAATTCCTAGGTTATGTCATCAATAAGAAAGGCATTGCTCCTATCTCAGCCAAGGTAACAGCTATCTCTAAACTTGCTGCCCCTACTACTGTCAAGGACCTGCAATGCTTCCTTGGTATGGTTGGCTACTATTGCCAATTTATAGAGGGATTTGCCAATCTGGCCCAACCTCTCTTCTGCCTTCTAAAAAATAATGTAGCATTTTTATGGGACCACAATTGCAAAATTAGGTTTGAGGTGCTCAAGCAAGCCTTAGTAGAATCCCTGGTTTTGGTGTATCCTAATTTCTCTAAAGAGTTCATTTTGTACACAGATGCCAGTTTAGTAGTAGTAGGAGTGGTCCTTGCGCAACTGGATGACAAAGGCCATGATCACCCTGTTGGATATTTCTCTATGACTCTGAATGTCCATGAACAAAACTACTCAGTAACTGAGTGAGAATGTATAGCAGTCCTATATTGTATTGAAGAGTGCCACCCCTACCTATATGGATCCCACTTCAAAGTTGTTACTGATCACTCCTCCCTGAAGTGGCTAGCTAATTTAAAGGACCCTGAGGGAAGACTGGCTTGCTGGGCAGTGATACTGCAAGCATACAGCTACAAACTTATACACCGTCCTGGAGCCAAGCACACCAATGCTGATGAATTATCCAGACTTCCACTAGTAGCAGCCCTTGCCCCAGAAGGAGACGCCCTGCTTGACCTCATTCTTTTCCCTCCAAGTGGGATAGTATCTAACCTGAGGCCCAGAGAACCCTAGTCAAACTTGCTCATAACACCACAATTAGAGACAGCTGTTTATATAAGGAAGTCAAGGGACATCAGCTACCATACATTTGCCTCTCATAACGGCTGGTTATACTACTCAATTCCATAACCTAGCTACTGGGTATGTAGGCAAAAAACGTATGATGGCAACACTCTCATCACACTGTTATTAGCAAGGTATGTACACTGGTGTATTAGAATTTTGTCAAATTTGCATGACTTGCTCCAAGTATTACCCCCTACCCAATGCCACTAGTTATAGACTGCACCCCCTACCCACACGTTTCACACTGTTAGCATCAATGTGGTAGGACCAGTAGGCCCAAATAAGACTAGTTATGGAAATAGATACCTTATTGTAGTCATTGACCACTTCAGCAAATGGTTTGAAGACAAAGCCATTCCTACCCCTACAGCCAAGCAAACTGCTTGTTTTGTTCTATTGCATATCATTGCCAATCATGGTTGCCCACACACCATCTTGACGTATAATGGGACCAATTTCAACAGCAAACTTCTAGCTGAATTAAACAAGGCTATGGGGATCAAGGACACAAAATCTACTTCTTATCACCCAGAAACAAATGGCTCTATCAAAAAAGTTAACAGCACCCTCAAGACTATCCTCAAAAAGCTCATGCTAGATTCAGGCTTGTCTTGAGATACTTTAGTCCCCTTAGCACTCATGGCCTACCAGGTAACTAATCATACTGCTACTGGACGCTCCCCTTTCCGGATGATTTATGGTCAACAACCTTCCCTACCTGGGCTCCTAGCAACTTATCAATTAGACACAGACAGATCTCCCAAAAATTATCTGAGAGCCCTTACCAACAGGTTACTAACTTTGCACTGCAAAGCATATAACTCTATGGGAGTAATTTGATGTTCTGCATTTGCTTGCAGCATAAAAACCGTCCCAAGCTAGCTTCTTTTTAGATTGGCCAACACATAATTGTATCCAGGGCTTGGACTTATGGACGTCCCCACAAGCTCATCCTAATATTTTCAGGTCCATTTGTGGTAATTGAGAAAAGTAGCTTTGATTTATATACAGTTTGGCATATTGTCTCTGGTCAAACTTATCAGAGAGTATATGTCAAGTTCATGAAAGCAGCCCCTATAGTTGACAAGGAGTCTCCTCACCCCTTGCCAACTTCTGCCTACATGGGCAACCCTCAGTAAGGCCATGCAGCTTTACACAACCTCTGCTGGCCTCTCTATTATCTCTTCTATATAGGGCAGCAGAGGAAACATTACATATGAATATAGAAAGTCAATGAAGCAAGGTATCCTACTACCCCTTCATAGGATCAGGCTGAAGAGACTAATTGTTGGTATAGCCTGCATAAATAAAAAAGGAATTTATCCCAGAAAAAAGAAAAAAATGAATGAATAATATAAAATATAGATATGATAGAAGCATAAGAAGTTTATTCCTGAAGCAGGTGAGGAGTCATGAACCCTGTGTAATGATTTGTGACCTTGGCAGACACAAAGAAAGGGAACATACAACTGTCATTGTATGTAGCTATGTGTTGCTGATTGGAGCCTGAAGCATCCAGTTGTACATACAACATTTTTCAGGAAGATGATGGCTGGTGTAGATAGCGTCCAAGATGAGTTAGTCTTGAATCATGTATTCATATGATTCAAACCCCTTGGCAGGACAGCCTGTGGATAGCTGAGCCCGCATATTGTTAATAGCAGTAGCTACCTTCTTGCAGGATAGGTTGGTACAATTAGCCAAATTGAAGGATAGACCCAGAGTAAAAAAGGGCTTGCAACCGCTGGTGGTACAAGTTAGGATCCAATTCCCTGACCCAGTTGGCAAATAGGCAGTACTGCCGGCTCTGAAAGGCCCCATCAAACCCATGGTACAAAAGAACAGAGCAAATGTCCTGCTCCACCCCCCAATTCTCCACTGCTGAGATCAAGGCGTTTTGGGCAAAGGTGACGTCTGCCATTTTGCAGGGACAAGTGGCAATCAACCAGCTGAACTCAGATAAGGTAAAAGAAAGGGCATGACGGGTGTCAATAGCCATGGTGTTCTCCACCAAGTGACTTGCCCAAGCAGTGATGGGCCTGGTTACCTGACATCCCAGCCCAAACTGTGCAATGTTGATAAATTTGAAGAAGAAGGAAGGCATCCCACAGGAGGCATACACGGATAGGCGTTCATTGAAAAATTCCTAAACCATATCAAATCCTTGTTTTTGACCAGTTCTAGAATGTGGGCCATTGGCTCAACCTGAAGGGTGGCCCTAACCTCCCAATAGTTGTTCTCAGATTGTTCATTGAGACGGACTGTGTTGATGGCCAGCTAGCTGTAAGGACCAGGGACTCGCTCAGAGAGAACAGGAGCATGGTGGGTTATGACCACCTTGTCCAGCCCCATGTTGGCATAGGTCTCTTAAATGGCCACGTGAGGAACCAGGGTGTCATCAACCAGATTATCTGTACCCAAACAATCTGCTGCCTCTAGAGCTGTGCACCACTGCTTGTCAACAAGAGCCTTGGAAGCCACCTGCATGGCAGCTGCTTCACAAGCAGCCTGGTTAATTACATCCTGCAAAGCTTGCTCATTGTTGGTTGGCAGGGAAGCCTCTGCCCCGTGGGCCAAGTCACAAAGGTGCTGGCGCTGGATAGCCAGGGAAGCAGGGCAACTCAAGGGACTACAATCCTTGGGATCAGGTTGACTAATGGATTCTTCATAAGCATCAGGGCCTGAGGCACCTGAAGACTTGGGAGTTTTAGATTGGGACGCCTTGAACCCTTTGTCCTCTTTGTCTAACTGGAGATACCAGCACTCCTTGGTAGTGTGTACCCAACTGGGCGCAATGGCAAAGGCTACAGACGTTAACAGGGCCTGTACAATTTAGCAGTCCTCCTATGGGAGGTCCTCCAATAGGTGATCTTCTCTTTCCCCTGAGGAGCCCACCCCCTGTTCAAGGGCCTCAAGCTTGGCTTGATGGACAGCAGTTAGCGCGGCCTGCAGGGAGGCGGACAATTTGCAGACGCGGCAGGCAGTAGAAGAAAGTGACATTTTTTAACTAAGGGAAACTATCCAGGGTGCCTCTATTTATACCTGATTTTACCCAATTTCCTTGGCTTGATGATCATTGGGTGATTTACCATGACTCACTCCTCTAAGTTTATTCCTAATTATCATTAGGCCACTTGATGATTGATTGGCTGTTTTAAATTGGTTTCAGATGAACATCCACTTGTCATTATGAGGGCCTCAAATTTCCTTTTTGGATGGAGCCTCATCCTGATCCAGGGGTATGTGGTGCAGGGTGCCACTCCTCAGTAGTAACATGGTAGGACTCTTTCTTTGTTTAGAAAAATATAAGGGGAACTGTTGCCCTTTTTTGTGTTTTACGCCAGAGAGTAACCCTCCAAATCACATAAGGTCATCACTGATTAGAGACTAATTGAGGCACCTACGGCTAGCTGCAGATGCATCAATTGGCAACCCATTGGAAGAGGTTTTACTATTGGCAATTGACAGCCTATTGCTTTTGCCCACTATGTAAATTGGTATATCAACCTTCTGCCCCTCTTTTTGCCAAAGTGTGAACTCCAAAGAGAGTATTCTGAAACCTTATTCTACACTCAATTCCCCAAAGATGGCCCTACTATATGCTGCAACCACCTGACTCCAGGTCACATGTCTAAATGTTCATTTCTTGCCCAATCTAACCCATTTCCCTCAGAATATCCCCCAAAATGTTTCAGCTCTCCAAGAATAAGCCCAGTGCCTGACAGTCTAGACCCTAGTCAGGATGACTCACCCTTTCTTTTCCCTCCCCTACTTCCAAGTATAAAAAGACCCCCAAGAGACCCTCAATAAACAGAATTATTTGCCATAAAAATATGACCAATAACCTCTATTTCTTAGATTATTTGCAGAGCCCACAAATAGAGGTTCTGTTGAGTAAGAAGATATTATTCCTGTTGTGTTATCAGTTGCTGCTCAGCTACACCCAACCTACTTTTAGACCCTTGAGCACCAAAAGGCCTACAATATCCAGTGACCACACTTTTAAGGGCTGTGTGATTGATACCAGTATTACTGATTTGGGAGGTGCCTTGGAGCAGGCGTACTTTTCACAGATTTTGCACTACTCCAGTACTTCCTTGATATTGTCCAAAATGTTGGGCCACCATAAGCAGGTTTTGAGGTATTCATACAAGTTCCTGCTATGAGTGTGTCCCAAATCTCTGTGATATCAAAGGATTGTGTCAATCTTTTGTGTTGAAAGGACATAGGGTACAGTATCACCACTTAGTAGTATACATTGTAGAGTACCATATACGTTTTTGAACAGATGTTTATTCTTGAGGACTTTTTATGTGGATTTCTATTGATGTACCAGGTGAGAGCCTCCCTCTTGAAGACTTCCAATTATTAACATAGGCCAAGCAGGGTCTCCATCAGTGCATATAAGATGTTTAAGGTATAGCTTTGACAGGGCATCTGTAGTAAGAATTTACTTACCTGGTTTACATTCAATTATCATGAGATACCTCTGTATGAGGCTCATTCATTCAGCTTTTTATCTATATAAGTATTGTTGAGTCTTAAAGAATACCAATGTCTTATGGTCAGTTAGCACTTTTAATATATGTGCACCTTTCAGATAGCATTTCCACTTCATTAGGCAGTAGACAATAGCTATCAGTTCCTTGTCATGTATCAGGCATCTTTGCTCATCATCAGAAAGCTTTCTTGATTCATATTCCACAGGGAAGAAGTCTTTTTCTGCAGTTTGAATTTGGTGTAATCCTCCTATTGTGTATTCAGAGGCGTCATTTTCTAACTTGTATATCCCTTCATGGTTTAGGTACTGTAAGATAGGGGTGATAATCATGCACTATTTTAATTGTTGGAAATGTTGGTCTCTTAACAATGTCCATACAAATTTGGTGGGCTTGTATATTATTGCAGATAAGAGTGTTGTCAGGAAACCATAGTTGGTATGAAACTCCAGACTTAGGCTATGATCCCTAAGAAGGTGTGGAGCTCTGCTTTGTCCTTGGGTGGTGGAATCTTGCAGATGGCCTGAATCATTTTGTAAGTTTTGATGCCATCTTTTAACACTACATGCCCAAGGAACGGTAGTTGTTTGAGGAAAAACTGGCATTTGGATGGTTTATTTAATATTTTGTGCTGTGCCAGGATTTTGAAGACAGCTTCCAAGTCTCTATGAATTTGGTCTACCAAGGGGCTGTACACAATTATATTGTCTAATTATACCAATGCATTCTTGCCAATGTGGGACGCAAAGACCTTGTTCATGAATGTAACAAAGATTGACAGTGCATTATCATCTCAAAGTTGAGCACAACACACTCTTAGGAACCATAATTGGTACAGAAGGCTGTTTTGGGTATGTATTCCTCTTTGATGCAAATTTGGTTATAGCCTGCTGTCAGGTCAATCTTGAATTTTACAGTTGCCCTACTCAAGGTGTCATAGAGATTGCTAATGAGTGAGAGTGTATAGCAGTTCTTGATGGTAATTTTTTTCAATGATTGGTAGTCTGTAATAAGTCTAAAGGTTCCCTCTTTATTTTCCACAAATAACACAGCAGCGTCAAAGGGAGATTGTGAGGGGCAGATAATCCCCTTTTTCAATGCTTCCTTAAGGTACACACACAGTGTTTTGTCTTTTTTTTGAGTGAGGAAATATATGGGTCAAGCTTTAGGTAATTTTTCCTTGAGCTGGATAGCGTGCTGTATGTGCTTTTCTGGGGGTAACCCTGGTAATGCTTCCTTGAAGATTTCAGGATGGCAGTCCACAACTTCTTGGTATTGAGGAGTGGTTATGTCCTGATAGTCCTTAATGTGTATGGCCTTGTATTGACAGGAGTCTCAATCAACTGTTTTGAGATTGTCTGGCTCTTCAAAAGTCTCCATGAGACATACAAAGATGTGGTCTTGTAAGAGTTGGTCTACAGTAGCATGGTAGATTTGGTAATTAACACTTTTGCGCTTGATGGTTAAAACAGAGGTGGCCAAATATATGTGGGGGTTATTCTTTCTTAGCCATTCCAGGCCAAGGACAACATCAAATCTTGGAAAGTCAATGATGGGCCCTTGGATGGTGGAGTGTAGATTTCTCAGCTCAATAGAGAAACAGGCAGTCTTGCGTGTTACAGTGATGTGGTATTTGTCAGCTAGGACCACATTTTTTAATCTGCAAAGGATTAGTGGCAAGTTTGAAATTGTCTACAAAGATGCTGTTGACAAGTTTGCAATCTGCACCTGAGTCTAGGAGTGCTGATCTGGTGTAACTTCAAAAGCAGAAAGGATAAGACATCAATTTATTGGGATTTCTGGCAATGGTGTAGAGCACTCTTGTCTCCCAAGGGGACCTGGATCATTGGACATTGGTCCACGTATTTAGGGCGGTAATTGTTGTTAGGAAAGTCAGGAGTTTGTTGGGGAGAGCTTGACTTGCTTAATGCTCTCAGCAAGCTTTTCTCTTATCCTGATTGTCCTGAGTAGTAATGACCCTAAAGTGAGTGCAGGTTGATTGTCCATTGTTCCTGCTATTGTGGCCAATCAATCTGGAGGGTTTGTGATCTGCACCATTGTTGTTATTGCTGTTGCCAGGTGAAGGGCAATTAGAATGGACTGACAGGTGAGAGTCCTTGGGTCTCTCTCTTTCCAGCTTGAGCCTTTTGAAGGGCGTTTGAATTTGCTCTGCCTTCTCTGCCTCACAATAGAGGCTCTGCAAAATGCTGACTTGGTCCAGGTTGGTGTGTCTTATCACATGCGGCTTAAGAGTGTTGTAGTACATGAGGTGTGTAGCTGGATTGTCAAATGTCATTTTGGAAGGTGCTTGTAAGCAGAGCTCTTTGTACGTGCATAAGAGTTCCTTCACTGTGCTCATTTGGGTCAGGTTCTTCACTTGATGTATGATCATGATGGCGGTGTCTTTAATTAAAAATCTTGCTAATTAGCCCCAATTAAAAGTGCCCCAGTCTTTCTCAGTGTGGTCTTCATGCCATTTGTGCACCATGTATCTGTGTTGTGTGTAAGGCGGATTAATATCTCTGAAATCCAGAACCTTTGCAGGCATTCCATTTGCGCCAACTTGTTATGTACTGATTGTATTCATGCTGTGACATTGTTGCTGTTGGCTCCAGCAAACGACTCTAAGGTGACACTGCACAGGCATTAGGCTACATGAGTGGGCATGATACTTTTTTCTGTCACTTGGGGGATGCCAGTAGTTGCTTGAAAGAATCCATGTGCTGATAGGGCGTTAAAGGCAGGGAACATAATAACCATGTTTTAGTACAGTACAAAACCTTCTGGTATTTTGGTACCCAATGTGTAGGGCATCCAGTATATGGGGAGGCCAGACATGATTCTTTTTTAGATTTGTTGACCACAGAAATTACAGACAACAGGAGGAATTTTGAGGGGAAAATTAGGATGAAGAACCTACTTCTGCTACCAATGTTGTAACTGTGTTGTTTTATCAGAGTTAAAAGGGGAAAATATTGAAAATTATATAAATAGCTTTATTTGGAGATAGAGATTATATATTTGCTGTGAATCATCTTAAGAGGACCATGATTATGTAGATCTTTCAGTTGGATGGTGAAAGGGGTGGCTTATTCCTGGTAAAGAGTCAGGAACCAAATCAAGTCACTCACCAACTAGGACCATTGTTTGTTCATGTTGTTGCTTTTGAGAATGTGAGTTGACTTTTTTGTTTGGAAACAGGTCACAGGAAAGTTGGATTGTGGGTCATAAACCTGCTTAGTCAGAACCTTATTGATGGGTCAATCCTGCTGTTTTGATACTAGAAAAATGGGACAAGGAGTTGGCTGAAGCACAAGACACCTTAGATGTCTTCCCCTTTTTGGACGTACAGCTACTCAAGTAGAGATATCCATTCAAAAGTTGAAGATCAGTGTCATCCTTGAAACTGGATCCTTAGTCAATGTTGTGTCCTCCAAGTTAGTAAAGAAATTCAAATGGCTCTGGAAATAAGCTATCATCAGACTTATGGGACAGCTGGCCTGTCTATGACACAAGCTATTGGCTCTTATTCAGCCCACCCTATGTGTTTTGGTAAGCTACTCCTTGCTACTCCTTCAGTAGTACTAGAAAATAAAAGCTATAATCTGTTGATTGGTACCCAGTTTTTCCAAGAATACAATGGAATCATTAACATGAAGGATGAGTACCTGTCTATATTTAGATACAAAGTTCCTCTTATTTTTGAGGAGCTCATCAAGATGCCTGACAAGCGCCTTAAGACGTGTATCCTATAGTACCCTTATAAATTTTCACCCTAGAGTACCACACACACTCCTCCAATATGAAGTGCCCTCCTAAAGCCTGCCCTGCAGCTGAAAGAGTTCCCATCTTGGCTAAATCAGCTGTGACTATTTTGACTTGATCTTGAGTCATCATTGACTCCCAATTTTGTATGAATTACCTGAGCCTACCTTCCTAGAGCTATACTTCCCTTCATCTTTAGGGCGCAATGAGCCTCATCTCTTCCCAGGAATTATAGAATTTTCTCACAAAAATGCTGTATAGTAAATTGTGTATAAACTAACTCCTGTGCCTATCAATATCTCTAGAGGCCAAGTGGTTGGCTACAGCTGGCTTTTAAAAGTGCCTGCTGTTCTCTTGCTACAATTTTTTGGTAACTTCTGTGATTTCAACTTACCTGAGGAAGAACCTCAAGTGTTGTCCTTATATAGTGCTGAGGACTTTAACAGTGTCTCCTGTGTAGCAGAAAGAAGTTATTGACTTGCTCAACCATGTTTTTGACATTGCTGCTAAGAGCAGTATTAATTATGTTCTGACTAAGGGTGTTGACCATTATATTGACACTGGTGATGCTCCTTCCTTTCAAACAAAGCCCTACAGAAAAAGCAGAGAAGAGGATCATCAGATGTCCAAAGGACTCAGGCAGTTGCTGGATGCTGGACTACCTTCTTCTCAGATTCCTTGGGCCCCCTTGCTCATCCTGAAGAAGAAGGATGTAGGTGATTGCATAGTGATGAACTATTAAAAAAATTCCTTAACTGTAGAGGATCCAGGAAAAGCAGGCTTGTTGCTTCATTATTCTGGTCTGACTCTTTTACAGTTTGACAGGGAATCTTTTAGGTGAGCTTCAATGAGCTTGGATTTGAGACAAGAAATCATGGAATTAATTTTATTGCCATCTGGTGATTACTTCCACGCTTTTTACTTCACACAGTCTTAGCTACAGACCATCTCTTTCACTTAATGATAGTCTTTGTTGCGCTTTTTGCACTACATCACCACAATTATTTGAGATTATAGGGCATAAAACATTTGCTTAAATACAGTCATATGTGAGGATATGAGTAGTATTGTATCAGCAGATTCAGAATTGAATGGAAACATGATTATTGTCCAGAATTGGCTTCTGATCACACAGAAGCACTTAAAGATTAGGATCAAAGTCAACCAGAATAAAGATAAAACAAGGATGGTTCAAAGTTGATTTTATTGTAGTTGATTAATTCTTATTATATCTTCTGTAAGGTTAATCTCTAGGCTGCTAGCAATGTCTTCTAGGACATTCTAACACACCCCAAATTTGGGTAATTATTAATCTAGGTTTGGTGCTTATTGCATGTCAACCAATAGAATATTTTCATCTTCACCCAGCACAGGTGATCCTTGCTGACATGGAAAAATTTAGTACTTCAGAATCAATTCCTACTTCTCTGGCATACTGCAAGCTTAATGCTTATTAATGTGATAAATATGGGAATTTAAGATTATGGGGAATTGAACCCAGCGCCTTGGCACCTGCAATATTTGCCAGGTGGTGCTTGCAATAATTTTCAGTTGGCACAGCGGCACTTGACGTAAAAGTAGGTTGGCACTTTGGTGCCTAATTCAATTGCTAGGCAGCGCTGCAGCGCCTGTATCTTTTACAAAGTGGCGTGGTGGCACTTATTATTAGCTAATTTAAGGTTCAGAACAGCAGACTACTGCTGATTCAATATGCATATGATTTATACTACCAATTTATGTTATTTGGCAGCAGTAATTAATATGTGCAAGCTCTGTCATAATTAACATCACTGATTTTTATACTGCTAATTTATGAGGTTGGTTGAAGAAACCCTAATCTGTGAACTCTGTCATAATTGGTATCATTGATTGGTCAAAAATTCACAACTGTCTTCTTTCAGTTAAAAGCCAAAAACATAAAGATAAAATGATTGAGTGGAAATTGACCATTGTCATAAATAAGTATACATTTTATTAATTATTATCATGTTTCCATTATATACCAATGAGAGTATAATTGGCTGAAAACCCTTCCAGTTTCAAAATCACACCTAAAAATTTCATCATGTGATTTATGAACAACATCATCATTTAATCAAGACATTTACCAAAAAGATCTTTGTACTCTTAACCTATAAGAATGTGCCCTAATACATTCCAGAATTACCTGATTCCTTCTGTGGAAATGTATCATTTCAGCTTGAAGAATTACAGAATTCTGGCGCCAAAACCCTGTGTAATATACATATTCCTAATCCAAGCTAGCATGGTTCAAACTGGGAACCAGATATCAATTCTAAAAGCCTAGACACCATTGTCTACATTTAGCCGTTTTTTGCACTAACTGGTTATTTTTGTTACAACCCCATTAAAAAACTTTGAAACTTGAACCAGGAACTACCTCAGCGCCCAGAAACCTTCCCAGGCAGCGCCCCAGCACCTGAAACATTCACTGGGCAGCGCCTTGGCGCTTTAAAAATCAATTAGGCGGTGCAACAGCGCTTCTAACCTAATAAATTTGCCAAAAAGGCGCTTTTAAATCATAATTTGGGGTTTAATTTTGGTTAACCTTAACCAAACTTCTTGAAACAGTCAAGGCAATTGGATAATATAATTGATACCTTGTTAATTATATTCCCAGCATGTATTAATTAACCTTTCCAGTTAATTAATTTGTTTGAAGACAACAAGTCTTTAATTGACACAGTCAAGTCCATTTTGGTCCTATGATTTAATCCCCATTAATCATAACACAGGTGTTATGTTTGGCTCCTGGGGACACATCCAGGAGGACACGGCGGGAAATCTTTATAACAAAAGATTTGAGGTTTGAAGCTAGCCTTGGGTTAGCCTTCAGGGAAAATTAAGGACACATACCTTAATTTACTGGAATACAAAATCAGGAATTCCTTTTGGCAAAAAGGACAGGAAAAGCTTGAAGATTATAAACGCCAACACAAATGTGGATAAACTTGTCTTTATTAGGAGTAATAATTCTACTTTAAATAGTAGAAAAGGGTCAATGATCACTCATTAGGTAGACAGAGTGGCCAAGGGGGTCATGTTGGGATAAGTCATACCAGGATCATTCACAGACAGGCACAATAATATGGAATGGGTGGATATTGAACCAGACCCATTTGCAGAAGCCAAGGAATTTCTGAAATTGAAAGCAAACCAAGCCAAATCTTTGCAGCTATCACAATTCAAAGGCCATATTGAAATAGCATTAATTGAGCAATTTACAACACCCATGTTCAGTAGCAATGTGGGCTTGGAGAATAATGGCCATTCTCATACTAGGACAATCATAGGGCAGATATGTATTGTTGATCTTCTTGAAAAGTTGTCTATCTCAAATCACAGTATCCTTTGATAGGGTCTGTAGAGCCAATTGGATGTCTTCTGGCTAAGTGGTCCAGGAGTCAGGGTACCCTATTAACTTGTATAGTCAATCAACATCTTCAGGATGGATGACAAGTATAGGCATTCTTGACAATCCATCAGCATTCTAATATTGTGCACCAGGACATTGTACCGCAGTAAAATTGTATCCTTGCAAGCGCAGAGCCCAACATACTAAAAGACCTTCAGGCTCCTTTAATTGCTGTAGCCATTTAAGGGATGAATGATCTGTGACCACAGTAAAGTGGGTCTTGTAAATTTAATGTTGGAACTGGTTTACTACAAAAAAACTGCCAGGCATTCCTTTTTGGTGACGCTATAGTTTGTCTTGTGTTTGTTGAGGACTTGTGAAGAATAGACTACAAGTCAATCCATGCACACATTGTCAAGCTGGGCTAAGATGGCACCCACAGCTACTCCACTGGCGTCAGTGTACAAGATGAACTTCTTATCATAATCAGGGTATACTAGGATGGGAGCCTATTTGATCTTAGCCTTTAGCGCTTCAAAAGCTTGCTGTTGACTGTCAGTTTGTTTGAAGGATACACTGCGAAGGAGTTGGATGAGGGGTTCACTCAGTTCACAAAAGTCAGGGATGAATTTTAATAGTATTCCATCATACCAAGAAATACTTAGACCTCCTGTAGGTTTTTTGGAGGCAGCATCTTGTCAATGGCGTCCACCTTATTATTTATGGGGTGTATTCCAGTCTGGGTGACCTCATGGCCCACGAATTCAAGTTGCTTTTTGAAGAAGGTGCATTTAGAGGGTTTGAGCTTCAAGCCAGCTTCTTGAATCTTGATGAAGACAGCCTTGAGGTGGTCCAAATGATTGGTAAAGGTGAAGCTGAATACAGTGACATCATCAAGATATACTAGGACAAAGGAGAGCTTCAGGTCTTGTAGAATAGAGTCCTTGGCTCTTTGGAAAGTAGATGGGGCATTACAGAGTTCTTGGGGCATTCAAGTGGGTTTGTAGAGACCTTCTGAGGTGATAAGCACAGCCTTTTCCCGGTTTTCTGGAGACAAGTCAACCTGCCAGTATCCTGACGCCAAATCCATTGTGGAGAAAAAATTCATACCTCTCAACCGTCTAAAGGCATCATCAATCCTGGGCAAAGGGTACAAGTCCTTCTTTGTGAGTGAGTTTAGGCGGCAATAGTATATCACAATATGGTGGCCTTAATCCTTTTTCTTAGAGATCAATAAAGCAGAGGTCCAAGGGCTTTTAGAGGGAATCAAGATTACAGCATCCAAGAGTTGTTTAAGCTCCTTTAAAATCTGAGCATCTTCTACTCTACTGCGGTAGTAAGACTTAGCACAGAAAGGTGGCGCATCACATGTATCAATATGATAGATGTCCCCTTTTGCTAGGATATAGTCTGTAGGCCCTAAGGCAAAGATATCACTGAATTGATCAAGTAATTCCAGCACATCTTTTTGTTGAATGGGCAACAATTGTGGGAAGTTGGCAGCAGTAAACAGGGAGAGAAAATGAGGGTTTTCTTCAGGTAGATTGAAGTCAATGAAGGTTCCAAAAGGATAGAGGGACACCACCTGCTCTGCTCCTAATATTTGACCATCTCCTACAACTTGGCCCTGAGATACATGCATAGCCAAAGCAGTCAGATTAACTAGCAGCAACTGTACAGGCTCCTTATGGGTTTGATCTAAGATCCCTGGGTATAACTGAGGCTCTTTGCGGCTGAGAGATTCAGGAGAGTACAATTCCAGGAATGATTTCTCATGCAGTTCATAAGATACCTAGGAGTCTATAATCACTTGGGAGCCTGGAGGGATGGTAATAGCTGTGGGGGCAAGAAGAGGCCTGCCTTCCTCTGCAGGACAGAAAGGAAGAAGGGAACACATATTGGAGGAATGAGTTCTGTACTTGAGCAAGAAGATACCTGTTGGGTACTCTAGCACACAAGTCTTAAGGTGTTTGCCTGGTAGGCGTGGAGGTTCTTCAAAAATAAAAGGGACCTCATATCCTAAGAGCAATAGATACCAATCACAAAGGTTTACAATTTCATTATACTCTTGGAGGAATTGCTTACCAACCAGGAGGTCATAGCTTTTTTTTCTAGGACAACAGCAGAGGACGCAATAAGAGGCTTCCCAAACCTCATTGGCAGAGAAGAGTAGGCACCAATATCTCAGGTTTAAGCCATACCAGCAGTACCATATGATTAAGTGTAGTTGAGGACAGGGGGGGAGCTTAAGCTTCTTCATTAGCTTGGATGATACCACATTGAATTGAGAGCCCATGTCCAGAATTGCCTTGATCTTAACCTTTTGGATTGACACTTCCACACAAGTAGTATTTTTCCCAAAGGGGGTAAGACAGCAATAACGTCCTGTGCAGCTTCCAACTCTTTCTCCCATTTGGCTAACATGCATTGTAAGGCAGGAATTTCCTTATACACAGTCTGCAAAGGGAGAGATACTGTCACATTCTGAAAGATAGCTTCTGCTAGTTCAATAGCTTCTTCAGAAGAGTCTACCAGGACAGGAGGTCAATGAGCCTGGGCTAGGTAAGGGCGAGCCACCATGGCCTTGGCTTCACTTGAAAGTGAGCAAGTTGTAGTTGTAGTTCTCCCCAAGCAAAGCTTGTAAGGGACCAACAGTGTTTCTAGGACAGCCAACACAGAGTAGCCATAACTATATGATTTATTGTAGTCAAAATCTTCAGGTTCAGAATCACTATAAATATGTGGAACAGGTGAAGGATAGTTGGGCCTGGCAAAGGGGAAGATTCTTGTCAGAGGGAGGATCAGGAGGAGACAGGGGAGATGGGTCAGCAGAGAGCGTCTCTGCCTCTAAGCTGACCTCTCTTTTCCCGCCTTCTCCTTTGGGTTGTAACCTTCTACCCAAGGATTGGTACAGCTACACAAGTAGTGCCTTATTTGACCATAATTGTGACATCATTGTCTCTTAGGCTGCCATCTGATCCCAGAATCATAATACGTGGATTACAGGAAGTGGTCCCACCATTTCTGGCTTTATTCTCACAAACCATTGTACCTCCATGAGTCAAATGCATGTCTTGTAAGAGGGTCTTGATACTCTTCATGGATTTAAGCAAAGCTTTGTGTACCATAAAGTGCAGGCATAGGAGCTGGTTCACCTTCAAAGCATTTGGACATGCTGTGTAAGCTTTGGGGGAGTTAATTGACAACTGGTGATTAACTGTTGTCCTTCAATATAGAAACAATTGTCAAACCCAGCCAGGATTTCTTTGGGTTTAAAGGCAATGTGCATAAATACATCTTTCTTGACTTCCAAGATGAGATCTCCTCCAAATTCCTCAATTAAGAGGCGCTTCATGTCTTCCCAAGTGATAATCAAAGGGAGTTTGGGGATCACAACTTCTTGCCACGTGAGATGCAGACAGGTAAGAATATGCTCTTTCTTAAGTTCATTGGTGGCACTGTGTATTGCAGTCTTGTAAATGATCAGGAAGGCAGCAATGATGGAGGTTTTGGGATCAAATATTTGCTTGAAGGAAGGCTTATAGTTGAGGTTAATGGACAATGAAGTGAACTGACTGTTGTTGCCTGGGTTGAGGGCATTTATGCGGGGGTCACCCTCAAACTCATATTTGGCAGAAGGCTGTCTAGCCCAGAGAAGTTGAAGGCTCTCTTTCAGGATATCCAGTGTAGAGCTTTTCTGTTCACTGATATCTCTGGCGGTAGCGGCAGAAGCCCCAAATTCATCAATTTTAATCTGTTGTACTGCAATTGTCCCAGCTATCCCATTGATAAAAGTTGCCAGGGAAGTTTTTTGAGAAGCCAAAGGGGTAACCCGTACATTTATTGTCTCTGTCAAGCAAGAGAGGGTCTGCACCTTGCTTCCTAGAGAATCTTGCCTATCTGCAATGCATTTGTCACTACTGCTAAACAATCTAAGGCAAGAGCACAGTTGAAATGGGGTTGGCCTTCTAAACTCAGGGCAACACCCATGATCAATATGGGTGGGAGTATCAGTAACCTCTGCCTCTCCTTTGCCGTCAGAGTCAGAGGATAAATCATCAGGGTCAGAGAGGTGTTGTTTCAAAGACTCAATATCACTGTGCAAGGTAGCTACTTGGTCTGTTAGCAAGGCAATGCAAGGTTTGGGCGTAGGCTCTATAGGTGGAGGGTTTGGAGCAGAATCTTGGTGCCAGTTAGTGGCTTTGAGTTCAGCTATGGCTTCTAATACCTTAGCTTCAAAGGCAAAAGGGACCTGAACCAAAGGAGCAGGAGGAGCCACTTCAATTGAAGCTACTCTATTTTCAGTGTGTTTGAGCCTAACACATAGTGTTTCCTAGTGCGGCCTTATCCAAACCATATTGTAGATGCAGATGTTGGCCCCAATTATTGATGTAGGCCCCAACCATCTTGAGTTGTGAATTGACATGCTCTTAAGAATGATTAAGCTTGTTAACTAAGGTCTCAAAATATTGATGATACTTTAGCAGTCTCTTCTTTCTGCCCATGTCATGTAGCTTGGTGATCATCCAGTTTGCACAGTTGATCCTCGATGTATCCAGGGAGCAAGGAGAAAAGAGCGTTTAGGGACAAAGTTAAGTACTTCTGTGAAGCCAGCCAGTTGCACTGGTTATCTTAAATACAAGCAAAGAGGCTATGGGACTATTTTTAATAGGCCATATTTGGCACATGATTATTGGAGACAGCAGTGGCTACAGCAGTTGAAAGCTGGTTCTGGGACCTAGCACCAAATGATAATAAACCAAAGCAGGCTGGATTAATTGGTTAAACAACACATCAATAGTATCCATTGATTCCATTAGCTCAGGGGGAGACCAAATTCCAAGAGAAGGAATACAGATCTTCAGAGGCATACCCAGGATGGAGACCAGGAATAGTGTAAATTGTCACAGTGCCTGTATGAAGGAGGGAGTGCATGGCAACTCAAGATTACTCATAGTCAAGCAAAAAGGCTGGAAAGGGGCCCTTGCAGGCCCAGGGGACAACACCATTACCATGGGAGTGGAGGGGGAGTCTGCAATATTCTCTTCTAGAGGAGGACCAGATACTTTAGGTTGTTTGGGTACCTCAGAAACAAAAGGGGAAAGACCAGAGAATGTGTGGGGGAACAAAGTAATCAAGGGGCTTGCAGCCCCTGTACTAAGAACCATTTTCTTGTGTTTGGCTCCTTGGGACAGCATCCAGGAGGACACAGCGGGAAATCTTTATAACAAAAGATTTGAGGTTTGAAGCTAGCCTTGGGTTAGCCTTCAGGGAAAATTAAGGGCACATACCTTAATTTCCCGGAAAACAAGATGTAAAAGTCCTTTTGGCAAAAAGGAAAGAGAAAAGCTTTTAGAATATTAAAGCCAACACAAATTTGGATAAACTTGTCTTTATTAGGAGAAATAATTCTACTTAAATAGTAGAAAAGGGTCAATGATCACTCATTAGGTAGACAGAGTGGTGTGAGGGGGTCACATTGGGTTAAAATAATACCAGGATCAGTTGCAGGCTGGTATGGTATTCTAGAATGGGTGAATATTGGCCCAGAACCATTTACAGAAAACAAGTAATTCCCAAACTTTAAAGCAAAACCAGTCAAATCTTTGCAGCTATCATTATTTGAAGGCCATATCAAAATAGCATTAATGGCGCAATTTCCAACAACAGGCATATATATTAATTAACCTTCCCAGTCAATTAATTGATTTGAGACACCTAGTCTCATAATTTGAATTGTTCAGATTATTAAATTTTTCCCTCAATAAGTACAGCCTAATTGATTCCTTCATACCAATTACTACGCTGGAAAATCTCCCCAAGGCCAATCCTATTGTTTTGAATTTCAACATGTGAAAATTTTCATAATTCAACCACTTTTTGAAACCACAGCTCAGCATTGCTTTAGCATGGTTACATTAACAAAAAAGGATTTTCATCCCCTTATGCACATAGATAATGCTTTTTGTTGCATTGGAGCTTATAAGTTCTTCTCAGCTATGGGTCTGGCATCTGGCTACTGGCAAGTTGAACTTTCTCCTAAGAACAGACAAAAAGCTGCCCTTATCAATTTCTGAGGGATTTTTGAACCTACACACATTCCCCAAGGGCTTTGTAATGCATTCTCTGTGTTCCAGAGGGCTACAAACTCCATATTGTGTGATTTGAAGCTTTTTTCTGTGTTGGTCTATTTGAATTATATCATTTTATTTAGTTCTATGTTCACCAACCACCTGGCTCATCTTAGAGAAGTGTTCACCAAGATCAGAGAAGCTGAACTTAAGCTGAAATTTTCCAAATGCTCCTTCTTCAGAGAGAAACTTGAATTCTTGGGCCATGAGGTCACCCAAAGTGGGATATGCCCTATGAATAATAATGTGGAAGCTATTGAAAATATACAGCCCCCCACAAGCCTACAAGAGGTCAAAGTATTTCTCGGCATGATGGGGTACTATTGAAAATTCATCCCTGATTTAGCTGAACAAAGCACATCCCTTGTCCAGCTCCTTTGCAATGTGCCCTTTGAGTGGACTGAACGTCAACAGCAATCCTTCAAGGCGCTGAAAACCAAGCTCAAAGAAGCTCCCATCCTTGTCTACCCTGACTATGATGAGGAGTTCATCTTGTACACTGACGCCAGTGGAGTAGCTGTGGGTGCCATCTTAGCCCAGCTTGACAACAAGGGCGTGGATTGACTTGTAGTCTATTTTTCAAAAGTCCTCAACAAACACAGAAGAACTATAGCGTCACCAAAAAAGGAATGCCTGGAAGTTTTATATGCAGTAAACCAGTTCCAATATTAAATTTACAGGACTCACTTTATGGTAGTTACAGACCATTCCTCCCTTAGGTGGCTGCAAAAATTAAAGGAGCCTGAAGGTTGTCTAGCCCGTTGGGCCCTATACTTACAAGGATACAATTTCATGGTAGTCCATTGTCCTGGGGCCCAACATCAGAAAACTAATGGCTTGTCAAGGATGCCAATACTAGCTATCCACCCCGGTGATGCTGATTGCCTATACAAATTAATAGGGTACCCTGACTCTTGGACCACCAATCCAGAAGACATTTGACTGGCGCTACAAGCCCTATCCAAGGAAGCTGTAATTTGATATATGCAGATCTTCAAAAAAGTCAACAATGCCTATCTACCCTACGTTTTCCCTAGCATGAGGATAGCCATTATCTTCCAAGCTCACATTGACACTGGGCATGGGGGTATAGCAAAAACTCATGACTAGTTGTGCAAGAACTTCTATTGAGAAAAAATGTACCCCTTAATCCCTGAAATCCATGCATCCTGTCATTCTTGTCAGCTCCAACAACCCTGACCTTCTCAACATCAGTTCAAGCTCATTACTCCTCAGTATGCCTTCCACACTGTGAGTATTGATGCTGTTAGGCCTCTCTTTTGGTCTAGGTTTGGGTGTCAATTTATCTTGGTAGTTGTAAATCATTTTAGTAAATGGGTCAAAGCTAGAGCTACCAAAGATATATCTGCCAAGACAACTGCTAATTTCTTGTTGCAAGATATTGTCTACTAACATGGCTGCCCTTAAGTCTTGCTTTCTGACAATGGGACCAAATTTAATGCCTGCCTCATAAAGTCTATTGTAGAAGCTATGGGTACACATCAATCCTTCTCTGCACTGTATAATCTATGAACCAATGAAACTTTGGAACAAGCCAATTCCACCCTTGTGTCTATCATGAGGAAGCTTATCCTCTCTGATGCCGCTAACTGGGATATGTTCCTCACTGCTGCCCTCTTTGCGTATAGACTCATTAGACATCAAGTGACTGGCTAGTCCCCCTTTGCCATGCTTTACAGGCGTGAAGCCACAACTCCCTCAATCTTAGGACCCCCTTTGATAAAATTTGATGTGTCTGCCAATCCTGAAGCTCATGTCAAAGACTTGACTAATTGGATCATAAACATCCAAGATACAGCCTACTCTACTGCTTATAAAGTCAAAGCTTTAGAACTCTTGCCCTCCAATGCTTCCAGAGCCCCCCTCCCTGAGTACCAAGTAGGTGATCTAGTCCTCTAATATCAAAATTGTACTGGAGGTCGCGCCTATAAGCTAGACTCCCTCTGGGTTGGGCCTTGTGAAATCACCTGCAAGAAGGGTGTTGAGTATACTGTGAAGCTGTTGTAATCTGGCAACACCTTTGCTTGAGTTCACTCAAAATTTCTCCGCAAATATCAACTCCTTGTGTCCAATCTTGTTGGGGAGATGTTGGAAATTGCGCCAGTAATGCTATTTTGATCTGGCCTTCAAATAACAATCTTTGCAAAGATTTGGTTGGTTTTGCTTTTAATTTTGGGAATTCACCACCTTTTGCAAATGGGTCTGGTTCAATATCCACCCATTTTGGGATTGCCATACCTTCCCTTGTCTGATCCTGGTATGACCTCATCCCAACGTGACCCCTTCTGCCACTCTGTCTACCTAATGAGTGATCATTGACCCTTGTCTACTATTTAAGTAGAATTATTTCTCCTAATAAAGACAAGTTTATCCAAATTTGTGTTGGCTTTAATATTCTAAAAGCTTTTCTCTTTCCTTTTTGCCAAAAGGACTTTTACATCTTGTTTTCCGGGAAATTAAGGTATGTGCCCTTAATTTTCCCTGAAGGCTAACCCAAGGCTAGCTTCAAACCTCAAATCTTTTGTTATAAAGATTTCACGCCATTTCCTCCTGGATGTTGTCCTCAGGAGCTAAACACATTAAAAGAATAAAAAATAAAGTAAATAAAGAGAAAAGCAGTTAATTTCTTTTGGGAAAGAACTCTGGCTCAGGCGTGTAAAAGATCTATTTGCTTCAACTGCTTATATAGCTGACCTATGTAGGTAGCAGATACTTATATCACATTGAGATCCTTTTGGAGTAAGGTCACTGATGTCTAGATTTCAATAAAGAACTGTGACTATACACTCCAATAAGCCTGGCTCTGGAAAAGAAGGTTTATAAGAGTGCAATCATTGCTAGTTGCCAGTACAGTAGAAGCTTGGCTATCTATCTGTTACCTGTCTTAAAAGTTTGGAACTGGATAGGAAGAGCCAAGTTGGCAGGATGTCCTGCCTCTGCTTCATCCTAGAACCAAAGATTTTAATATTAGACCAGATAGATACCTTGTGTGTGAAGACACAAAATAAAGTTATCTGTGGAGGTTTCTGGGTTGGTATACCTGTCAGGAATTTATACTGACTTTTTTCTACCCTGTTAGTCTTGGCGGCCTGCCAAGCCATTAATTGGAGAAGCTTCTGATATATTACTATCAGACTTAATTGATCTGAGAAGCCTTAGTAAAATAGATTCAGATCACTCATTGCAAGAAAAATCAGGAATAAAATGGCCTTCCAATTATGACTGGTTCCCAATTGGCTAGAGTTATTATGGAATACTCTGGCAAACCGCTGGGTTAGAGAACATGGGTTTCTCCAAGGATCCAAAAGGGTTGTAATTGATTTGCACTGACAACCTGCTGGTGCCACTTCAAATTCCTGCTGTAAAGGCCTCTTGTGAAACATTTACTATGCTTTAAGAATAGTGCGTCAATTGGCGCTGTCACTGCCAGCAAGCTAATAGATCACAGATGATTATGTTACAACAAGTGCCCTGCGCAAGGTACCACTATATTTAATCCCATGCCATTGCATGGATGCCTTGTTTTGGGGGTTGATGCTGGTGGTCTGGGGATAGAAAGACAACCAAGCAAGAGTTAGAAGCACCAGATGATCTTATCCTGGCAAGAGAGTGCAAGCTCTATAAAAGACCTTCCATTAGACTAATGGAAAGCAGAAAAATTGAATATCCTACTGTAAAAAATGTCACAGTATAAGAAGATATCTGAGTTTGAAGACCATACTCAGTACTTTAAGAACTTAGCAATCTGCCAGCGTAGAAAGCTGCTTGCTAGTTGCCTCTCTTGACATTTCTAGCTGTTTCCCTGCCAAAGGAAACCCAGACATTGCAGGAACACTTGTTGCCATACAAGCACTTCTATAAACATAATGTCCAAGATTTCACAAATACCTAATTAAGCAAATTGTAATCAGACAGCCAGGTCTAAGACAGAGCCGTAAATTCTGACAATACCCATTGAAGATCAGTCTCTGTATAGGCAGAAGTTTTCCTCAGTACCTTGTCCTAAACCAGTTTGAAGCTTTTCAGAGATGGATTTCATAGGTACTTTCTCCATGGCAGTAGCTACAGCCCTGAACGCTTTCAGAATGGTGTCTAATCCTTAGGATGGTACCTGACCAGAATATTACTATGAGAGAGATCCACTCATTTGGGAGCTTCTCCTCAATAGAATAAATAAGCCTCCCAAGTTAAACTTGACTAGGGTGGAGCCTACAAGAATTCCTAGAATTAGCATATGAAGTAGGTGTTCTAATAATTGAAATCTTTCCAATAAGGGTATAGAATGATTTAAAAAATAGTAGACCCTGGAGTATCCTAAGACCAGCTGAGGGCCTTGGGATAGATTATTGGAGGAAAGCAAGCAGTTTCAATGTAGGGAGCATGGCAGCAACGTGTACCAAATCAATACCAAATGGGTTCTTCAGATTTATCAGTGGGGGTTGGTTCTGGAGTCTTGAAATTCATGTTTGCCTGGCAATATCCTATTAAAACACAGAAAACCCACACAAGAAGGATGGTTTTATGTTGTTGGGGATGAACTCAATTTATCTACTTATCAGTTAGAGTTAAAAATATAGACTTTATTTTGGGATTGTTTGAGAGGAATAAAGTTGTTGGAGAAAATTGCTCAGGAGGAATTGAGCAGCTTAAATACTGAAGTAAGATAAGGGAGTGACATAATTGTTACCAGTGGATTCTGCAAGAGTTGGTGAATAAGTATTGCTCTACAGGACTGCAGCAATCTGTAGCCTGTATTACCAGAAGAAGTAGGTTTGTCTTTAAAATGTGGGCTGTAATCTTGTACCTCACTATGTCTGGGGTGGTTTAATGTGTTGGATGTGAAATGGTTCTTTGGCTTGGTTGGATTTCTTCATCTTATTGGCTGTTTGGGCTCCTTGATAATTATTTGGATGTAGTTCTGCATATATTTGGCCTGGATTGACTTGATTTGAGGTACTATCTCTTTCAGAGGTAATATTTAATGCTGCTTTACGCTTATTGTTGTCAAAACTGTCTACAGAACCTTTAAAATTCTTGTTTATAATATGGATTTATATTGATTTTTCAAATCCTTGTTTGTTTTTGCTTTTGCTTTCTAATTTAAATACATGTTTGTTATCTGAATTTAAGTGCATCTAAAACAGATTAATTTTATCAGTTGATTAATGTAGTTGGATTTTGATTTTGCATTTCTTAATACATTTTTCAACCTGTTTTTGTAGGCCTAATGGACATACTTAAGGTTTCTGAAGTATTTCCTTTTATGTAAGAAATAAAATTCCTTACACTAGCTTCTCCCAAGACCCTGTACATTCCTTTTGCTTGCTGGTAGTGATCTAATAGGTCTTGGCAGGTGGCTAGATTCTCAATGGGCTCCCATAAATTTGACTTCATGACATATCCTACCTGTTTTATTAGATAATGATGCTTGTTCCTTCCTTGAATTCATTGGCGTAAGCTGTGATAGTGGTCTTTTGAGGAAGATCACTGAGCTGTATTGCAATGTCTTGAAGAGATTCAGTGACACAGAAATTGTGGGTGATGTTGGCTTTGAACTCTTCCCAGTTGTCAAGCTGGTTGTCTTTTTATGAGTCAACCCAGGTGGTGAACCAGTTAGCTGCAGCCTTGTGTAAGTGCTTGCTGGCTTCTTGGACCCATTTTTTGTGGGGAATGCAGCTGGTGTGGAGTTTTGCGGCTGAGTGGTCTAGCCAGTTGATGACATTTCTTTGTTTTTACCAAAGAACTTGTCAATACCAATGTATTTGGTGTTGGTAACTTTGCCTGCAATAGGCAGTTGTGTGTTTGTTTGTGGTTGTAGAGAGCAACTGTATTTAATTATCTTGTTGCATGCTTTGGGTATGACCAGACCTTTGAATACAGTGCATCCACTAGGAATATCCTCATTGATGTTGTGGGCGCAGAAGTACGTCTTCCAGGTATCCTGGGATCTGGCCTGGTTCAGTACGTGGGTGGAGGTGGGCGGGTTCTGTTCAGTCATTTTCTCTTTCATTGGCGTGGTCAAAAACCGTAGTACTACCAGTGATAAGGAGCGCCTTTTGGGGAAACTTTGAATATAAAATTAGGAAGAGAAGAAGTATATTTTATTGGATAATACTTTAGAATTATATAGCTTTAGCTGTGGCGGGGATTTTAGCTGGATCAAACCTAGGGACTGGTCATGTGCTGGATGGGTTCAAGTTGCTGGATACCTGGACAGTCATGTGATATTGGTTTGCTGCCATTTCTGGTATGTTGAATGGTATATTGGAAAGGCACCAAATTGGGCAATGACAGGATGTTAGGTGTGATGGCAATAGCCAGAATACTTGTACATCCAGACCCTTGACACCTTGATCACATCAAAGACTGAGACATGTTCAAAGCTGCCTTTGTGAAGAAATTTGCCATAAAAGACTCCAATGTGGTGATCATGAAAGAACTCAGAACCTTTAAAATGACATATACTATTGAGGAGTACATTGTAGCCTACAAAGATCTATGTGAATGAGCTCCCAACACCATTAACTTTGACAAAGCCAGACCATGATTGGATTTCTACAATGGCTTCCTCACACATTAGACGTCAGTTTTTCATGACACACTGCAAGAACCTTCAGAATGTGTTCTTAGAAGGATAACACACTGCACAGAAATCTGACAGCCTATATTTAACAAATAAACAAAAGGAAAGTCTCACAGCAAAGAAAGACTCTCAACCTAATAAGAAAAACAACTGGGCCAATAATCCTCACCCTTGAGGCAGAAATTTTACCACTCAAGTAAATCAAATGAGCACTTGTAGCACCACCAAGGAGGGAAAAGCTCAGGGGAGTGCTTAGGCAAGCCGCCCTCTCCCTCTTAACAAGAATTGTACAGGGACCAAGATGTGAACTCAATTATCATGATCCAAGTACCTTCCATCAATTCTCTACTGTTTGCTTCCCAAACAGGAAATAAACTCCTTACTTATCCTTTTTGCTTTTGCAGATACCAGGGTACAGCGCTATTTGACACTGGAGAAAACCAATCTCTTGTTGACAAAAAATTTGCCAACCTCATTAAACTACCTACAGTTTAAAGTAATGCCAAGAGAGTTAATATGGCAGATAACAGGAGCACACCAGTCACTAGAGAGGCAAAATCTTTCCAGGCCCAAATAAAAGATGTACAGACAACCCTTGATAATCCAATTATCCCAATCCCCAATTGCAATGTAGTGCTTGATATAGATTGGATAAAAAAGAACAAACCTAACATCAACTGGGAAAGTGCTACCCTTACCATACAACAATGAGAAATGCATCATCATGTGTATCCAACCCATCTTGAAAAACTCATGAGAGACCATGTATTTGTAAAAATCACAGAAACAGAAGAGGAAAAGGACCCTAGCAGAATTGATAGGAACTTCTGCATGATCCAATACAACAACAGCTAGTCTAGAAACTCATGTCAGTATTTCAGGAAACCCTGCCAGGTCTACTAATTATTAGAGGTATTCAACAAAAATCAATCTTAATGGAGTGTATCAAAAGCACGCCCCATCTACTGCCTAACACCACAAGAAGAAAACACACTAAAAGCCTATCTGGACAAAGCCCTAGAAAAGAGACTCATTTGACTGTCCAAGTCACTGTTTGATGTGGTGGTCTTTTTCATAACAAAGAAAGATGGAGGATTGTGCCTAGTTACTGATTACAGGGCGCTCAACAAGGTCATAATTAAGGACACATATCTCCTGCCCCTGATTGATGACCTTTTTGACCCCCTGGAAGGCCCCAGTTCTTCACAAAAATTTATTTAACAGTGAAATATCACCAAATCCGCGTTAAATCAGAAGATATCGCCAAAACTGTGTTTTAAACTAAGTATGGATTATTTGAATGTATTTTCTTTATCTTTGGCATGACAAATGCCTCAAGTATCTTTGTGGCCTTTATGATGAAGTTTTTAAAGATCAAATTGGAAAAGGGGCTATTGTCTACCTTAAAAACATAATCATATACAGTCCTACTAAGGAACAACATTGGGAAGGCGTTCACCTAGTCTTCACACTCTTCAAAATAATCAACTCATAGCCAAGCCCTCCAAATGTGACTTTTTTCAACAAAACTTCCATTTTTATAACATATTATCAGTAAGAACGGGGTCAAACCTGACCAGAGAAAATAATAGCCATAACCAATATACCGGCACCACAAAATAATAGTGAGCATTGTAAGTTCCTAGGAATGATACCCTATTTTAGAATATTCATCCCTGGCTAGGCTGCAACTGCTCCCTTATCCACAATCACTGGAAATACAACAGAATTTGTGTGAAAACTGTTGAGAGATCAATACTTTTAACAATTGAAAGAACAAATGGTCACTGCTCCTATCTTACAATATCCAAATTGTGAAGGAGTATACAAACTAAAAACTGTCACCCCCAATTATACAATAGGAGGAGTACTTCAAATTCAAAATGAAGAAAATGACTTCCTCCCTGTAGCATATAAATCAAGAAAGCTGTCTGATAGTTGTCAGGGCCCAGAATGGGCCATAAAAAACCCTATGTTACATAGGTTGAACGCCTGCAGTTGAGCAATTGCGCTAACAATTGATTGCACTGTCAATTACACGGATTTAACCAAAGGAAACTTTAATTACAAGTGGGGAATCCAACCCTGGTCAAGGCCAAGCCTGGGGGCATTAGAAAACTGTCCCAAAGCCAAGCAAAAAAGATTTTAATTGGCCCACACCCTCTGAAACCCAGAATTGGGACCTGGGTTGCCAAATGGACCAAAATCCCCCTACCAGCTTCCCCAGGGAGAAAATAATAAAAGGATCCATCTAACTGACAAATCAGGAGTTACCAATGGGGCCCAACTTGAGAATAGCCCATTGACAACCAATAAGAAGTTGCCAGTAAGTCCAATTGCAGTTTCCCAGCAGGATATAGCTGGCAACACTGGCATCCCCTTTCTTTTTTGACATCTTCATCTAATAAACTTTGTTGGTTAATGCACACTGAGCATTTATACATTGCAGGGGTTTATTACATTATTACAATTTTTATACTGCTGGTGCTTTCAAACAGAGAGTACCTCCAGTATCAACGCCAGCGCTGGGAAACAGAGCAACTTCTAGCTGCCTCCAACCAACCACCTCCAGCCTTTACCCCATCTACTAGAGTGCTGGACCAAGAAATAATTCCTGCTTCCACACCACACCCCTCCTTTCCTGGTGTTCCTCTGCTCCAACAACTTTCCCAGCCAAGCCTGACCATGAGCGCCACCACAGGAGAACTTCCTCTCATTCCTTCCGCTTCATCATATGACTACAGTAAGCTTGGATTCACCTATTTGACCATGCTGGGGCTCACTGAGCAAGTGATACCCCACATGGGATTGTGGCGTCCTTGGGCTACTGCTGCCAATTTTGTGATGAGGATGGCCCCCTTCATTTACTGGGCCTTCCAGGCTTGACCCTTCCCCTCAACCAAAGGTTCCCCTGGGAGTCACCCAGGCCATGACAATAGTGAGCAAAGATATTTAATACATGAAAAAAACTGGTAGCTATTATCCACTGTCTAATGAAATGAAGATGCTACCTGGAGATGCACATATATTCAAAGTGCTAACCAACCACAAGTCACTGATATTCTTCAAAAATCAATAACACCTATCAAGAAGAAAAGCTGAATGGATGAGCATTATACAAAGGTACCCCATCATAATCAAATATAAACCAGGCAAAGAAATGCTTACTGCAGACACCCTATCAAGGCTATACCATAAACATATGCTATGCACTGATAGAGATCTCAATTGGCCCATGTTAATAATGGGGAATCTCCAAAAGGGTTCCCACCTGGTACACTAGTGGACATCCAAGAGAAAGTCCTCAAGAACAAACATCTGTTCAAAAATGCATATGGCACTAAACACCACATACTTCCAAGTGATGATACTGTATCCTACGTCCTGTCAACACAAATGATTGACACAACTCTTTGATACCACAGAGGTCTAGACACATCTGTTGCAGGAACTTACATGAATACCTCAGGACACATTGCTGGTGGCCCAACATTCTGGACAATATCAAAGAAGTACTGGAGCAATGTGAAGTCTGTGAAAAGTACACCCTCTCTAAGGCACCTCCCAAATCAGTAATACCAGTGTCCATCACACAACCCTTCAAGGTATGGTTGTTGGACATTGTCAGGCCAATGCCTGGTGAAAGCAAGGGCAAGAAGTACATCATAACAACTATCAACTATGCAACCAGGTGGCCTGTGGCGCAAGCCACCAAAGAACACAAAGGCAATGATGTGAGACAATTCATTGGAAAAATGATCATAGCCAAGTTCAGGAAACCTGACCTCCTGATCACAGGTGGAGGCACTGAACTTAAATCCATTGATACCAACATCTACCTTATCAAAAACAGGATAAAACACATCACAGTCAGCCCATATCACCCACAAGCAAATGGATGTATGGAACAACTAAATGGCTCTCTAGTGAAAGCCCTCAGTAAGTTATCTTCCATCAATCCAAAAGCCTGGGCCAATATGCTACCAACGGCCCTTATGGTCTGCAGAACACAAGTCAACCGCAATACGGGCAAAATCCCTTATGAACTTGTCTATGGACAAAAGCCCGCTTTTGCTAGTATATCTGAGGGACCTCAATTACCTCTGCCCAAAAAGGTACCAGACAACAGTGACCCCAGTGTACTATGAGCCAGAAAAGACCAAGAGAAAATTAAATTCCAAAGAGTTAAAAGAGAAGCAATATCACTACAGCAGGAAAGATTCCAGGTCAGGGACAAAATCTGGGTTGCTAACCACAATCAGCATAAGTTGGAACCAGGACTGTGTGGACCAGGCATAGTCATGGAAGTCAAGCCCAACAATACCTATCTCATCAAGGGAATTGGAGCTCAAACAAAACTGAAGTGCATGCACCAAAACCAACTCTGCCTTTGTAAAGCAAGAACAGCCCAACACAATTACAAGCTCCCTGTCCCCAATGCCAAACTGGATCAATACCAAGTGTGTATCCCTGACACTCTTAAGAAAATTCCCAAGGCTCTGCCTTCCAGCACCCCAGGGGGAGATGTTGCAACATCTTTGATTACTCCCTCTTGGGAAATTAACGCCCCAATTAAATCACTGAATGATTCACCAAATGGGTCACCAGCCAGTCAATAAACTGGTGGCACCAATATCAGTTGACCATCTATTACAGAGATCACCTAATCCAGATCCTAAGCAGAACACAACTTGAATAAGCCTCGTGACCTAAGAAGAACATTACTCAGATAAGCCCCACAACCATCATGGTGTATATGGACAGTATGTGGCTTCTTATGATACTATATAATATTCTATATTCATACCAAATAAAATATTATTATATTCTCAGTTTCTTCCTTTATCTTGTTTATTATACTTCAAAGAAGTATATACTTGACAATATTTATACTTTAACTTTCAAAAAAACGCATTTTTCTTTAAAAACTTCCTTGTAGATCAACCTTCTTATACTGATTCACCTGTAGATGTCTCCCAAATATACTAAACAAACCAAACTACGATCCCACAAAAGCTTTCACCTCCACCAAGGCCAGAAACCCCAAGGAGACTCCCTCCAAGAAGCCCAATAAATAGAGAGCTCTGGCAAAGACACAAACATGCTCTCCTGAGACCAAGGCAGACATTTCAACCCTCCACACTATCCCTTCTTTACCTGCTGTCTGAAACACAGAAGGTATAGTTTCACTCAGTGGTGAAAATGAAAACAAGAAACCTCTGAGACCAGTTCTGAGAAGCTTTTTTCCACTACCTCATGTGAGGAGCATATCCTAGAGTGGGGCTTGCACAGAGTAACCAACATGATTAACAACACTATGTAGATAAAAAGTATCAGATGTCTTCATGGCTCCCTCCCCCTTTTGGCTAGGAAGACAGTGCTTGTCATGAATGACATTTTAATACTTGTATTGAAAACCCGGGAATCAAACCCCAGCCCTCAGAAAATTCCTTGCGTCAACCAGGATAGACAGGAGCCCGCCAGACTGCCACCTTGGCCAAACCCTGGGCTTCCAGAGATGCTTTGCCCCAACTAGGAGGAACAGAAACCTGCCAAACTGCCAAGCGCTAAGACTGGAGGTTTGAAATCAACATTAAAAACCCCAGAATTGAACCCCAACCCTCCAAAGGCTACTCAAGTCATACAAAGTGGACAGAAACCTGCCAACTTGTTGAGTTGCAGACCTGAGTTGTTGAATTACTCCGAGACCCGCCAGACTCTTAAAGATGATTCCCTGAATGGACATCAGATTGATATTGGCTGCATGCCACCAATGACCCAGACCTATGATGAAGTTGTAGCTTGCCTAAAGGAGGTTACAACAAGGCCTTCTGCAAGTCCTGCCAATGATCATCAGCTAATGCCAGCCTCCAGTCCAGAATGGGTAATACAATTTGACTGCACAGGTGATGTGGTGAACAGTAGCAGTGGAACAAAGCATTGCCACTTCTGTTCATCAGAGCAAGAACAACTAGGATCTGCTGCCCTCAAAACCATAAGCCAAGCACCAAACTCTGCCAGTGAACTATCCCAGACCTGAAGTATGCAAAAAGCAAATAAGCAAAACTGCCTGGTATAAAAACCCTGGAAGTATGGGGATGACCTCATCATCAACTTTGATAATAAAGTTTTATGAACCTTTGGTTTGAACAAATCCTACATTATCTAGTATTAGTGATCTTTCAAGTCAACTCCAGCCAAGTAGACAATCAGGAAACTGCTCCCTCCAGAGACCAACCTGCCAACCTGTATCAGGCACTATACTGTCCCCCTGGAGCACCCTTTAGACCTGTACATTTTATCAAATATCTGCCCAGCCCTTCCTACTTGGAGTACAACTTGAAGACCGTCCTCATTGCTGATCCCTTGGCAAGGACTAGAGAAACCAAATACATATGCGCAAAGGATTGTGGTACAAGAGGCCACCCAGATTGTTCAAAGACAAGTACAATTATCTGCCTTCATACTTTGTCCCTATGACTCCACCCTTAATCCCTCAACCTGACCGCCCAATGGAACTTCACACCGCTGCCAAGACCATGTTCACTCAGCTGTTTGGAGTATTCTACATTACTTTGACGGGAATGGTAGACAATATGGTGTCTAAATTAGGGCCCTGGTCTTTGCTTAGGCAATCTGTATCCTATATTATCAAGTTAGCACCCATTCTATGGTGGACATTACCCTCTGGCCCCATTGTACTCTGTCCTGAGTCAACCAATGCCTCTACCTATGCCTGGCTTCCTGACAGTGCTAGCTTCATCTGCTATATCTCCTCTCATTTTCAGCAACCATACATAGCAGATGAGCCAGAACCATCACTGTTATAGTTCTTCATGCCCTATCAGATTAATTATCCATGGATCCACAGGGGTTGAAGAGATTACAACTTATCACAGATGCTTGGGCTTGAATGATACCCTTTATTATATCATATGCCAGTTCCTGCAGCAGGCATGCCTCTCAACAGGGGTATGGCTTCCTCTGAGGTGGTACCCATGCCCTTTGGTATCTGATCAAAGATCCAAGAGCAGGAGTTAGGAATAAACCAAAACTCTAGCATCATGTGCCATGGATAAAACCATCCTAGCTAACATGGGTTGCCTAAGAAAACCAAGCAGAAAGGAGCCAACAATAATAAGAGGCCTAAAAGGCCTAAACAGACCTAGATCAAGAAATTAATTGGAAACTGGGGGCGGCCCAGCAGGTTCACCTGTGAACAAGATCTGAAACCCTGCCTTTAGGGCCTGTAGACCCAGAAATCTGGTTATCTGGTGTCATTTGGCCCAGGAATCAAACCACAATGCCAGATCTTTTGATTGCTTATAAAGATTCAGCTGTTGGGGTTCAAGATGCTGATGCCAGCATTCCTGCTTGACTTATATGGTCTGGATTGGTTCTGCAACTGCTTCAGCAGTTGAATGAACCCATATCATACCTAAGATGCTATCTTTTTTATCTCTGGTAAGTAAAATCAATGGAACTCAAACTCCTGTTCACACATGTTTCTGTGCACACAGTTGCAACATTTGGCGTTGACTTTGTGCTTTCTGCAGCAACTGCGCTGCTTTTTCAGTGCCCACCCAAAATCAAGGAGCTTGTAGACCCCACCTGCCAAGTGATTTGTTTGCAGAATCCGGTCCCCATTCCCCAATTATTGGCTTTTATACCTTTTTTCTCATCTTTATAGGCCGCATTTTGCCTAGACCTTTGCTTGGAGAAAACCACCTGCAAATTTTGACTTTGAGGATCCTTCTTCTGCTCAAAGCTTTTAGTGTTCAGGTCTTTGTTCCCCACTTTCTTGATCCTTTCAGATCTCAAAGCAGCACTACTGTTACAACACATCACTAATCAGCACTCTGACCAGGATGACCTTGGTCCAGTGCCAAGGCCAACATAGAGCTTCTGCTCATAGCCAGACAGAATATGGCCACAGTTAGTAAACCATCCCAATAATCAGATGACAGACATGGGGTGACCCACCATATCTTATGATTTCCACCCAAGAGGATCCTGAGCGCCCTTTCAAACACAGCACCCAGGTTGAGGACGGGGCATCATCATCCTGCCAGAAGCTATTTCTCATATATGGCTATCAACAGGCAGGTGAATGTCCATACCATCATTCCTACCAATCCCCCCTCCCCCAAAAGGGAGGGGATCTATGCTTATGGCTCATCTATCCTCAAGTATACCCAAGATGACATCTTGCCCACACCAATGGTATGCCAGCTGAGAGAAGGGGCCACAGAGAATAAAGTTGCCTGTACCGCATCCCAGGAGCAACCAGATGCACAAAAGCGGTGCTAGAAGTGTGACTATTCTGTTAAAATTGGTGGTTGGCTTTGAGGCAGGGCGGGCCAACACCTTTACCTAGATGTTCAAAAGCCGCCCCTGGTGTGTGGCTTGCTACTGCCAGGATGTGGGGAGTATCCTGGTGAGACCCAGCCAGACATAGGCTGGTATTTAAAGGTGTCCCTAGGCTGCTAAGAGCATCTTTGATTGCTTCTTGGGCTTGGCCATGGCTGGGTAGGCTGGGGTGGCAAGCTGGGCTGGATTGATGGAAAGGTGAGAAGACACCAGCTGTACCCAAAAGTGTCAGGGTGACAAATTCCCCCCTTGAAACCCAGGCCCAAGGGCGGGATTCAAATCCTGACCCTGAGCCCCTGTAGGCCTCCTGCCTTGAGGACCAAGGGGCCGCCTGCCAGTGTTTTCCTGGGTTAAGCCCATGCAAGCTGAAGCCAAGAATGATTGTCCAAAAGGTGAAGCTAGCCAAACCAAAGAAATCATGGCACCAAATGGAGGAGTAATCAAGGCGCCTAATAGAGGCAAAAAAATTCCCATCATCAGCTTCATGGGCTTTAAAATTGCCTTGGTGGCCAATCATAATGTGTCACCTGAGGAAAGCACCAGGTCAGGGCCCGGCCCCATGACCGCAACCCAAGAACAAGAGAATAAAGCTGTCAATTTGAGATTTCTGACCAATGAAAGAACTCCTGGCCCAGGGACCATTTCACTGCCTTGAACCCAAGCGTCCAGACCACCCAGCCCCACATCTCCTGATGCTCTGATGGACCCTCCATGGAAAAAAGTAAGCTTGGAGGTGGGATGCTATATAGACCAAAGGACCCCACGCTCCAAACTTATTGCCACTTTTGAATAAAGGTTAGGTTATTTTGGCTTCCAAAGCTGTTGACTTATTTTATCTTGGCCATCTATCAATTCAGTACAAGATCACCCAGACCTTCTGCCCGCAGACTCCTGTCCTCCAGGTGTTCCCTTTGGTCCCATCCACTTCACAGAGTACTGATTAAAACAAGAGTATAAGGAATACCCCTGGAAAAATCCTTGAACTAGACCCCTTGGCCCACATAAAATCACCAGTTAGATACAACCAGTAAGTCCCCTGGATCATATCAGAACCCAGATTGTTTAGAGGAAAATTCAACTATCTTCCTGCTTACAACCTACCCATGGAACTGCCTGTGACCCCCAAACCTATTCCTGCTTCCTCACCTGACCTTCCAACTGATCATACTGGTAAGCTGTTTGGGATTGTGTACATCACTCTCACAGGGGTGATTGACACTATAATCCTGGCTGCACGCCCATGGTCCTGGGCAGAGAATTCTTTCTCCTACCTCTTTAAGTTAGCTTCTCTCTTGTGGTGGGCTCTGCCTGCAAAAAACCTGGCCCACATGATTCATGAAAACAACCAGCCGGCCACCCAAGCTTGGATCCCTGACAAAAGGTGGCCAGCTTAAGATCTCAAGGTTGGGTCAAAGCCAATATCTGGGATCCGGAATGGCTGTGAGTATATAGAGCCCTCCTTATCTGGGCTATTCACTAAAAAGCCAAGAGAGAGTAGCCAATTTTTAAAGAACTGGGTTGAGATTTTAAAAGGGGCTGGCTTGGCCACCTTTAGGCTCTTGCCCTTCTGTTAGTATAGTTGGGGTTGCCACAGTTGCTGTTGGAAAAAGGGTGCTGGATACCTTCTATGATGCCCTGCTTTAGACCAAGGTTATGATGCACAGTCAACAGCAAGCCTTTGCCTCTTTGTCCAGTACTTCAAAGTCAGGGAGTGGTTCCTTTCCTGGAGCGGCACTAAGTCTTCAAAAACAGAGGCTCTATAAATCAGAGCTTCTCTGAGAAGGTTAAGGAGGGGGTCACCAAGCCCAGCTCCCAGTTTACTGAGGGTTAAACCTGATCTTCCCGCTTGGTTGAGCCAGTATTGCCCAGATTGGACATGATGGCAAGGGAGCTGAAGATCTTGTGTGCTGTTGGGATCTGTTTCCAATGAGCTATTGGGAAGAGGCAGGTATTTTCATGAATACTGCTATTCACCATGTTTTGATTTTGCCTTCAGTGGGCCATTTTGAGGACAAATATCTTGCTTTTGCTTTTGCCTCTCAAAATGAGTTGATGACTGAATCAGGAAGTTCAATTGTTTGGTTTCTTGATCCAGTGCAACTCACTTGCCCCAATAATGCTGGTGGCAAGTGATCCTACCGTCCTGGTAGTGTTTTGTGGTATTCCTCACCACTATATATTACATTTCACATTCACCAATAAAAATTAAGTTATATTCATATTTTTGTCTTTGTGTCTTCAGTACTTCCGTGCCTCTCTCTAGTCACAACTAGTAGAGATTATTCTTCCAGGGCCGCAAGGTAAACATATTTGCCTTCCCTGTCATCTAACCAAGACTTAGTACAAATCCAATCCTAAGGTTAGGATTTCCCGTAGTGTGTCTGTGCTGCGCCTCAGAACTCAAACAAAAATGGTGCTCACTACAGGGGCTGTAAGCCCCTCAGTTATCCCTTTTACATCCACATTTTCAAGCCCTTTGCCTAAGCCTATACAAGAGTCAACTTCACCTGAAATTACTAACCCTCCTATTAAGGAAGATATTGCCTACTCACCTATTATCCCTACTATACTGAACTTTGGGAATGGTCCTCACCTAGTTGCTTACCCCATGGGTACCCCTGACTTAGAACAAGTAATGGCAGTAGCCCTTGGAATAGCCTGTGAAGGAGCCATCCCTTGCCTTCAGCTGCAGTTCAGTCAAGTGGAATACTATGAACTGATTGTGGCTCTTCAAATTCCACAGCATCTCCTCTAAGCAGCTGGCTCCACTGAGCACTTACTATTGTCCTTTGTGCAGCCTGCTTTAGCCCACCATCAAATGGTGTTGGGACTCCATGTCCAAGAAATCTTGTCTCTGCAAGCAGCAGTTACTCATCACTGGAATCAGTTTGCTGCCTACCAACAGTGGATTCATTCCCTGTTTTCCTTGGTATCTGATAACCAACACAACTCTGTCACTTCCCAGACCTGTTTGGTCAATTCTATCAAACAAATGTGCCAGTTCATCCCCAAATACAAGAGAGAACGCCTACACAAGTTTCACCAGCTAGAAAAACCCTGGAAAACTCAAGTAGAATCCACCTTAAATGCTTATCTCACTGACTTCAAATGACTCATGCAACAACTCAATGCATTCAGCACGTATTCCTTTGAGCAACTACATCAGGTAGCGGAATTTGCTGCTAGCAGCCTTAATGAACGCAGTACAGCATTTGAACAAGAGAGAGCTGCCACCGCTGCTACTATAGCTAAACTCCAGAGTCAAGTGAATGAGCTATCTACGCCCAAGCCAGATGTTCCGCCCTCTCCCCCTTCTGATAACTTAGTTGAAAGAGAGCAGAGAATATGGGATGCCATTTGCAAGCTACGTATGACTACCTGCAGTCAGGGACGTCCTGCTGAAGCCCCTCAACCTGATCCCAGGGTGCTTGAATTGACTGCTCAAGTTGCAGAGCTACAGCAAGAACTTGCCGCCCTATGTGAAATGATGGCAACTGCTGCTAGTCCAGTTGGGGTTGTCAATGAAGATTGTTGCTGTCCTGGCTTATTAGGAGCTCCTAAAATTCCAATGCGCTAGGGAACTAGTTGCTCTAGCTAACAAAACGGATCAATTGAAGCGGGACCATACTGAACTGGGTAGAGACGTACAAGAGATGAATGATGTGATTGAATCTGTGAATGATAGGTTCACCCCTTGCCTCTCAGTGGGGCCATCCCTTACTTTGCAACTGGCTGAACTCTCCACAATAGTGACCACCCAAGGTCAAAGTTTAGATACTACTGCACAACAAATCACTCAAGCTGTCAATACAGGTGCCCAAGCTGTTGAGACCCTTACTACCCTTGAAGAAAGTGTTTGTCAACTATGAGCTAGACAGTCCCCCTCTGAATCCAAAACAGAGTTTCCCCGCCTATAAACGTACTCTATAGCAACAATGGTGGCCCAACCCCTAAAGCACACTTCAAACCTATCTTTAAGCAAGTCTTTGATCCTAAAACCTTAACCATTGCAGCTTTCCTAACTATCTACAAAACTGCCATGAGACAGGCTTCAGAAAAAGTTAAGAAATAACATATTCTGACCTGTCTACATCTGACTTGCCAGGAGGTGGTGGTGCATGAGTTGCCCTCCATTGAGATGTGGGAAGATATGAAGCAGCTTCTGATTGATGAGTTTGGTGGTGACCTTAGCCTGGAAGTAAAGAAGGACGCCTTCATGCATATTGCTTTCAAGCCTAAAGAGACACTAGCTGAGGTTGCAGACCAATTCTACATGGAAGGACAGCAACTGATTACAAGAAGGCAGTTGAGAGCCCATGAAGCCTACATGGCCTGCGCTCAAGCCCTCAAGTTTAACCAACTTCTATGCATTCACTTCAAAGCCCACAAGGCTATGCTTTCCTCTATTACGAGCATAAAGACGTTGTTGCAAGATATGCATCTTACCCACTCTTGCGCAGTTGTTAGAGAAGGTTGAGCTACTTCTAACTCTGGTTGATCTTCCTGTGGTCCTCGCATTCTTACCATGAACTCACAGAATCTTCCTTGACGCCAGGGTTGCCATAACTGTGGTCAGATAGGTCATCATTCTCAAGTCTGCACCAGCCCGCGGGTTAAAATATCTGATCCAAAAGTGCAGGTGGGAAAAGAGCAGTCAACCTAGAGGCAGAGATACTCTCAGTTGACAATTCCTCCCAGTCTCTTTCAATCCCTCCTTCTATAGCTGACTCCAAGCCTGCTGAAAATGAGGCTCCTCCTATCCTCCTCTTGTTTCAAAATATCTCTGATGACTCTGACCTGGATGACTCTGATACTGACGACACTGATGCTTATGGATACTCTGTTCTGGCTATTCCCAAAACCATTACAGTCCCCTATAAGCTACGCTCAGGAAAACTACAACTACTGCTAAGCCTTTGCCTGAAGCCAAAGAAATTGTCTCTTGCTCTTACCTCACTCAGGCTAAGAGGTCCCCGTGCTAGTGAAGTCATCAGAAGAAGCTGCCAAGGTTGCTGATGCTGTCTTCAAGAATGTATCTGTTTTGCTCCCCCTCCAGACTGTTTATAAGGAGTTCCCGGGATTTAGATGCATGATTGAGAAGTGGGATAAGGAACTAGCAGAGGCTCAAGATATCTTGGCTGTCCTTCCACCCTTTGTTTGCACTATCACTCAAGTAGAGATATACATTCAAAAAGTGAAGATCAAGGCTGTTCTAGATACTGGCTTGCCAGTCAACATTGTCTCCTCCAAGCTTGTGAAGAAACTCAGACTTGCCCCTGACCTTAACTATCACCAGATGTATGGTACAGCTGGACTGACTATGACCTGCGCCATAGGGGCTTACTCTGCTCTACCCATGCAGTTTGGCAAACTTTTTCTAGATGCACCAGCAGTTGTCTTGGAAAACGAGAGTTACAATCTCTTAGTTGGAACTCAGTTCCTTAGGGAATATAATGGGATAATTAACTTAAAAGATGCTTACCTCTCTATTCTGGGATATGAAGTCCCCTTGATCTTTGAAGAGCCAGTTAAAGTTTCTGGGAAACGGCTCAAGACATGTGCTTTGGAGTATCCCACTGGGAGTTTCAACCTCAAATATTGCACTCACTCCTCCAACATGAAATGTCCACCCATGGCTTGTCCTGCGTCTGAGGGGATCCCTCTCCTAGCCATGTCTGCTGTCGCCATCCCCCCTGGCTCCCAGGCCATCCTGGACTCCCAGATATCATATGAACTACCTGAAAAAACCTTCTTGGAGTTGTACTCTCCCCCCTCATTAGGGCACAACAAACCTTATCTCTGTCCTGGAATCCTAGATGTCTCTCATAAGGACCTTGTTCAATTCTTGGTAGACAACCTGACTGCAATACCCATGACTGTGTCTAGGGGGCAGGCCGTTGGATATGGCAAGTTGTTGAGCGCTCCTGATGTCCTGTCTCTTCATCCCTTTGGCATGTTCCAGGATTTTAACCTACCTGAAGATGAGCCTCAAGTCTTTCTCTTGTTCACTGTGCAAGACTTCCCACAGCTATCCTTGGTTCAACAGAAAGAGGTGCTAGACTTTCTAGACCAATTTTCCGACATCTTTGCTAAGGACAGTACCAACTATGGGTTAGCCAAAGGCGTTATCCATCAGATTGACACTGACAACGCTCCTCCCTTCTGTGCTAAACTATATTGCCACAGTTGTGTAGAGGACGCCCAGGTATCTAAAGAGCTCAAACAACTGTTAGACGCTGGGCTGCTGGCCCCTTCCCAAAGTCCTTGAGCATCCTTGCTACTCATCCTAAATAAGAAAGATGGAGGTCTCATATTTTGATGAACTATTGCAGGTTAAACTCTTTGACCAAGAAGGACTTGTACCCTTGCCGCATAATGATACCCTCTGACGCCTTGGAGGCTCTAAATTCTTCTCTGCAATGGATCTGGCATCTGGATACTGGCAAGTTGATCTATTGCCTGAGGATTTTCAGAAAGCCACGCTCATTACTTCTGAAGGGCTTTTTGAGCCTACAGGCATGCCAAAGGGACTCTGCAATGCCCCAGCCACCTTCCAAAGGGCCAGGGACTTTATCCTCTGTGACTTGAAGTTGTTGTGCATCCTAGTAACTTGGATGTTATAACAGTTTTCAGTGCTACTTTCACCAATCATCTGGCTCATCTCAAAGAGATGTTCATAAAGATTTAAGAAACTGGCCTTAAGCTAAAACCTTCCAAGTGCGCCTTCTTCAAAGAACATCTTAAATTCCTGGGCCATGAAGTAACCCAGACTGGGATTTGCCCAATGACTAAGAAGGTTGAAGCCATCAACAGCATGCTTCTGCCCATCAACCTGCAAGGAGTACAAGTCTTTCTGGGGATGATGGGCTACTACAGACAGTTTATCCCTGACTTTGCCAATACTAGTGAACCTCTAGTCCAGCTGTTACATAATGTCCCATTTGAATGAACCGCCAGTCAGCAGCAAGCCTTTGAGACCCTTAAGCAAAAACTCAAAAAGGCGCCAATCCTCGTGTATCCTGACTATGATAAGGAGTTCATCATATACACTGATGCTAGCAATCTTGCTATTGGAGCTATCCTGGCCCAACTGGATGACAAGGGTGTAGATCATCCTAGGCTTACACTTCCCGTGCGCTAAACAAGAATGAGAAGAACTATAGTGTCACAGAGAAGGAGTGCCATGCTGTATTACATGCAGTCAAGCAGTTTTGTCACTACATATATGGCACTCACTTCACAGTTGTCACTGACCATGCTTCTCTTAAGTGGTTACAACAGCTTAAGGAGCCTGAAGGGCGCTTAGCTAGATGGGCTCTATATCTGAAGGGATACGACTTCACGGTGCTCCACTGCCCTGGGATTCAACACCAGAACGCTGATGGGCTCTCCAGAATGCCCATTCTTGCTTTGCACCCTGCAGAGGCTGACCAGTTATAAAAACTAATTGGGTACCCATCTTTGTGGGAAAGTGAGACAGAAGGGGTACAACTGGCCTTTTCCAAGCTATCCAAAGATACCCTCATACACAATAATCAGCTCTTCAAGAAGGTACAAGATCAGTATCTGCCTTATGTACAACCCAGTCTTTGCCTCTTGGTGGTGTTGCAAGCTCATAAAGAGACTGGGCATAGAGGCATTGCCAAGACCTTTGACTGGCTTAAAAAGAATTACTTCTGGGAGAACCTTTACTTGCTGATCTCAGACGTCATAGCTAGCTGCCACAATTGCCAGCTGCAAAGGCCTTGAGCTGCGGCCCACAAGTTCAAATTAGTTCCCCTCAACATGCTTTTCATACTGTCAACATTGACACAGTAGGTCCTCTCCCTTGCTCACGTTCTGGGTGTTGCTTTATTCTGATTGCAGTTGATCATTTCAGCAAGTGGGTAGAGGCTCACCCAACAAAAGACATCACGGCTAAGACAACTGCTGCCTCCCTGCTACAAGATGTTTTCTACCGCCATGGCTGTCCTCAAGTGTTGCTCTCTGATAATGGGTCTAACTTTAATGCCAAGCTGGTAACCTCTGTTGTCAAAGCTTTGGGGTCTCATCAGTCTTTCTATGCCCCCTACCATCCTTCTACCAATGGGGCAGTTGAGAGTGCTAATTCAACACTGGTCTCCATCATGAGGAAGCTCACCTTCTCTGATGCTGCCAATTGGGACCTATACTTACCTGCCGCTCTCTTTGCATACCACCTTAGCAAACATTGTGTCACTGGATACTCCCCTTTTGCTATGTTATATGGGCAAGAGGCTACTACCCCTTCACTCTTGGGGGGCCCCTTGCTTACCTCCGACAAAGCCATGAATCCTGACAACCACATCAAGGATCTAGTCAACCGCATAATTGATATACTGGCCACTGCTTACACTTCTGCATACAAGACTAAGATGCTTGAACTCTCTCCTAATAATGCTGGACGCTCTCCCCTACCTGAGTTTGATGTTGGTGACCATGTACTTTACTACCAACACAGAGTAGGTGGTCACACACATAAGTTGGACTCTCTATGGATTGGCCCTTTAGAAGTGACGTTCAAATGAGGGTCCAAATGCACTGTAAAGCTCCTCTCCAGTGGCCGTCCTTTTGCTTGAGTACACACAAAGTTCCTTTGTAAATACCACCCCCTAAGTCCAATCTAGGGGAGGGCAATATCGTGAATACTGCTATTCACCATGTTTTGATTTTGCCTTTGGTGGGCCATTTTGAGGACAAATCTCTCACTTTTGCTTTTGCTTTTGCCTCTCAAAATAAGTTAATGACTGAATCAGGAAGTTCAATTGTTTGGTTTCTTGATCCTGCAGCAACTCACTTGCCCCACTAATGCTGGTGGCAAGTGATCCTACTGTCCTGGTAGTGTTTTGTGGTATTCATCACCACTATATATTCCATTTAACATTCACCAATAAAAATTAAGTTCTATTCACATTTATGTCTTTGTGTCTTTTGTACTTCTGCGCCTCTCTCTAGCTTTGACTAGTAGAGATTATTCTTCCAGGGCCGCAAGGTAAACACATTAGCCTTCCCTGTCATCTAACTGAGACTTAGTATGAATCCAATCCTAATGTTAGGATTTCCCGTTGTGTGTCTGTGCTGCACCTCAGAACTTGACAGGTATCTTCAGCCATGCTGACCAGAAGTTTGAGCTTGTAGGTGTTGCCTGATAGCCAGGCTGGTTATTCCAAAGTGGGCTGGCCTAACCATCTATAGGGTGCTGCCAGGGGCTTGGTGCTGAATTTGGGTTGATTTCTGATGCCAGTAAATGCTTGTCCATTTTGAACATCCAGTCCTGTCCTAGCTTTATTATGTGGATTTTGATCCCTTTAAAGCCAAAGGCAAGAAATCTTGTGCGGGGGGTCAAACAGCTGTTTTGGCACAACTTTGGTGTGTGGCTTGATGCACTGTAGTTGCTATTAACTGGCCCAGTTTCTATTGCAGATCTGGAAACCTTGGGTGATTTTGAGCTGAGCTGGAGATATGAGATGGGTTATTATTTTATCGGATCAGGGTCTTGCTTTTGCCACTGGAAAGGGGTATATTTTGGATCTTATTCTAGGCATTGGTGGGTATATGAGATATGTTGCAATTGATTTTTGATACTGGAAGATGTATATATTTCAAATCGAACGATTGGATAAGAATTAAAAGTTTTTTATAGAAAGTGGTAGATCTGCTGGCCCGTTGTTATGTGTGATGAACATCTTGGTTTTGCCGGTGGGGTTTATGGAAATGATGATTGGATTGGGATTTGTAGTAATGATGCAGCCACGTGTTTGGTGAGTAGTATATGGTTCATAGATTTTCAAATTGCCTGGAATGTAAGAGTATATAAAGGCTTGGTATCTATATTTGCTTGGGGTAGCTTGCTCTGATTGGTTGGTTGAAGTGTAGTTTATTTTAAATGTGGGAGTTTGCGAAGATTAGCAGAGGTCGTCAAAGTAATCAACGTCAAACATGACAGTGTGGGGATCGCCGCTAAGGGACTTCTCAGGGATGGAGTTGGAGCACTTGGGGTCCTCGTATACGGTCCGGTCGCATACAGTGATGTTGTAGCGGCCGTCGCGGTTCTTGCCTCGGACCCATAGCTCGTTCTGGTGGTGCACAAAGTAGTTGCCGGGGGTATCGATGATGTGAGGGAACTTGTCGTTGGCGTTGACAACTCTGGCGACGGCCATCTCCTGCTGGTTGTACCAGTCGGCGTAGCGGAAGTTGCCGGTGCGGGGCATGCCGTAGGCGTACACCTCCATGCGGCTTCCCTTTATGCGAAGTTGGGTTCTGAGGAATGCCGCGGTCAAGGAGGCGGCGGTTGATCCGGAGGAGTGGCCGACGATGGCTAGTTTGTAGCTGGCCAGACTAGGATCCTTGATCATGGCGGAAATGATCTTGGCGATGGACGGGAACAGAGACTGGGCAGCCAGAAGAGGCCCGTGGGCAACCATGATGGAGGGGTCGCCCATCTCAAGGAAGGGTACTTGGAGGAGGTAATGGGTCTGAGCCAAGTTCTTGTTGTTCTCGGTTGCGCGGAACGCCAAGACGATTCGCTTGTTCGTGTCGTCGAGGGCAACGTAGGCGCGAGTTCCAGCCAAGTCACTTGTTATCCCCTTGACAAAGCGTATCTTGTAGCCTATCGGGGTGCAGGAGTAGCAGCCCCAGTTTTCCAGCTCGTCGTCAAAGCAGTACGAGGCAGCAGTAAACCAGGTGTACCTCTCTACAAGTTCAAGAGGAGGAACCTTGAGATTGTTGCGGATTTTGATGCCCTGTCCATGTTTAAGCGCAGATGCGATCTTCTCCGCAGTGCCAGAAACCGAGATGTTTGATACTACCTTGGGGACTGATGGCATTGAAGGGAGTGATGGGACATAGGGCAGTTCAATACCGCCTAGGGCCAGTATTCCGTGTGCAAACAAAAGAACTTGCAACATACCGTTAATCAATGTCATCGTTGGCTTAAGTAGCAAATGCTTAATTCATCTTTAGCCCCAAATGGTTGCCGATCAAAATTCTTACATTCATAACTGCCTCTTTCAGAAAAACTAACCCACCCGCCTTCAATCGACCCTATTTATAATGACTTGATAAATTTCAAGTTTAAATAAAATTTTAACGACACCAAACTGCGCCACTGAAAATAAACAAGCTGCTTTGCCCTTAATAAATCATCAGTTTTCAAACAATTTCGGCATTTAACCCACCGCCATCGCTTATCAGCTCAGCCAGCATTGTCGTGGGTAAGGATCCACCTCATATAAACACTACACCAAGCCATACCTTTTGAATCTTAAAATTAAAACCATGCTGCCCTAGCTGCCAGGCATGGTTTTTAAAAATAATCATCGATTGTGAACTTTGGGGATTTCACAGTTAACGCGCTAACTCATCACCCTCTGACCCAGGGTCGCGAGCGTATAAAGCCCACCTTAACCAGTGCTGAAGATGAAGTTGTTGAACAGTAAACGCTAATAAATAACATCCGAAATGCTCAAAGATTCCAAACTCAACATAGAATCAAGCGTAGATCAAATAAAAACATTATTTATGGGGAAAACATTCATTGTACTTGAAGATAAGGCATATCATGTAGATATTTCCATTCTAGCTACCATTCAGATAAGGGCATGGATCCGAATAGCCTGCTATTATGAAACAGAGAAAGCTTATCATAGCTGATCAAATGCGGGAGAACAACCACACGAGGAGAATACTGCAAAAGTACATCACTCTAAAACGATACCTTTGAAAAGTGAGTATGGAGTTAAGAAAATAAAGATTATTACAAGTTCATCAATATAACAACAAACTGCCATGTAGTAATCGAGTCAACTAAATAAATTGGACCATCTCCAAAGCGTGAGTTGAAGGAAACTGTTCAACAGACGAAGAAGAGTTACCAACTGCTTCAAGGGGATCCAAAGCCAACTATGAGGTACACATGGTTACATATCCGATAAAAGATAATCAAACCCCAACCATTTAAATGATATAAACTTCAATAGTAACTACCAAGGTAGCCAATTGAAACACCCTCAGTTGGAAATCGAGGTACCCACTTCATTTCCAAAAAAATAGGCATAGCCCCCAAACTTACACCCCCTTATTTCCAGCACATCTAGAAAACCCCAATATTTAAAGCCTTATTTCTATCACTTTGAAATTAAAACATCCAACTAACCCAAAGGGAAGTACAGCAGATAAGAACCCAATACCACTTTATCCATAGATAACCCCCATACCCTGGGGAGATTTTAGGATCCTTCAAAGTTCCTGCAGTAAAGCCAGAGTTGACCCAGTTATAGATACTCAACATATCCATTCCATGTCTTCCTTCTTGGCAGCCTCACCCCTATCAATCCCTTCCAGCAAATTTCAGCTATAGCCTGGTACTTTAAAAAGTCTAAAAATGCCATCCAAAGCCATACCAATCAACTATGAAAAGGTTGTTGAGCTCTATATCAAATCCTCCAAAAACATAGGTTGCCATCAGCCCCTGATCAAGCACAGCATGGTCAAGGTTCTAGGAGATACTTTTGTCCCCCTTCCACCTTCACATCCCCCCTTTTGTAAATACCGCTATTCACCATGTGTTGATTTTGCCTTTAGTGGGCCATTTCAAAGACAAATCTCTCGCTTTCGCTTTTGCCTCTCAAAATGAGTTGATGACTGAATCAAGAAATACAATTGTTCAGTTCCTTGATCCTGCACAACTCACTCGCCCCACTCATACTGGTGGCAAGTGATCCTACTGTCCTGGTAGTGTTTTGTGGTATTCCTAATCACTATATATTCCATTTCATATTCACCAATAAAAACTAAGTTCTATTTACATTTTTGTCTTTGTGTCTTCAGTACTTCTGCGCCTCTCTCTAGCCACAACTAGTAGAGATTATTCTTCCAGGGCCGCAAGGTAATTGCATAGCCTTCCCTGTCATCTAACTGAGACTTAGTACAAATCCAATCCTAGGGTTATGATTTCCCGTTGTGTGTCTGTGCCGCGCCTCAGAACATGACAAAAATGGTGCTCACTACAGGGGCTGTACACCCCTTGGTTATCCCTTTCACGTCCATGTTTTCAGGTCCTTTGCCTCCGCCTATACAAGAGCCAACTTCACCTGAGATTACTAGCCCTCTTATTGAGGAAGATATTGTCTACCCGCCTATTATCCCTACTATACTGAACTTTGGGAATGGTCCTCACCTAGTTGCTTACCCCATGGGTACCCCTGACTTAGAACAAGTAATGGCAGTAGCCCTTGGAATAGCCTGTGAAGGAGCCATCCCTTGCCTTCAGCTGCAGTTCAGTCAAGTGGAATACTATGAACTGATTGTGGCTCTTCAAATTCCACAGCATCTCCTCTAAGCAGCTGGCTCCTCTGAGCACATACTATTGTCCTTTGTGCAGCCTGCCTTGTCCCACCATCAAATGGTGTTGGGGCTCCACATCCAAGAAATTTTGTCTCTACAAGCAGCGGTTACTCCTCACTGGGACCAGTTTGCTGCCTACCAACAGTGGATCCATTCCCTGTTTTCCTTGGTATCAGACAATCAGCGCAACTCTGTTACCTCCTAGACCTGTTTGGTTAATTCTATTGAACAAATGCGCCAGTCCATCCCCAAATATGTGAGAGAGCACCTACACAAGTTTCACCAGCTAGAACAACCCTTGTGAACTCAATTAGACTCCACTTTAAGCGCTTATATCACCGACTTCAAATGGCTTGTGTAGCAGCTCAAAGCATTCAGCATGTATTCATTTGAGCAACTACAGCAGGTAGCAGACTTTGCTGCTAACAGCCTTAATGAACTCAGTGCGGTGTTTGATCAAGAGAGAGCTGCCACCGCTGCTGCTATGGCCAAACTCCAGAGTCAAGTGAATGAATTATCTACGCCCAAGCCAGATGTTCTGCCCTCTCCCCCTTCTGATGACTTGGTGGATAGAGAGCAGGAAATATGAGATGCTATTCAAGAGCTACTTATGACTACTCACAGTCAAGGATGTCCTACTGAGGCTCCTCAACCTGACCCCCAGGTGCTTGAGTTGACTGCTCAAATTGCAGAGCTACAGCAAGAACTTGCTGCCCTATGTGAGATGATGGCAACTGCTGCTAGTCCAGTTGGGATTGTTGACAAAGATGGTTGCTGCCCTGGCTTACCAGGAGCCCCTCAAATCCAATGCACTAGGGAACTAATTGCCTTTGCTAATGAGGTGGATCATTTGAAGTGGTACCATACTGAGCTGGATAGAGACATACAAGAGATGAGTGAACTGATTGACTCTGTTAACAACAGGTTTGCCCCTTTCCTCTCAGTGGGGCCATCCCTTACTTCTTAACTGGCTGAGCTCTCCACAGTAGTGATCACCCTAGGTCAACACCCAGATGCTACTGCACAACAGACCACACAAGCCGGCAATACTGGTTCCTGCATTGTTGAGACCCTGACTAACCTTGAAGAGAGTGTTTGTCAGCTATGAGCTAGACAGCCCCCCTCTGAATCCAAAGCAGAGTTTTCCCGCGTATAAACGTACTCAATAGCAACAATGGTGGTCTAACTCCCAAAGCCTATTTTAAGCCTACCTTTAAGCAAGTCTTTGATCCTAAAACCTTAACCACTGTAGCTTTCCTAACTATCTACAAAACTGCCATGAGACAGGCTTCAGAAAAAGTTAAGAAATAACGTATTCTGACCTGTCTACATCTGACTTGCCAGGAGGTGGTGGTGCCAGAACTACCCACCATTGAGACGTGGGAAGATATGAAGCAGCTTCTGATTACCAAGTTTGGTGGTGACCTTAGTTTGGAAGTGAAGAAGGACACATTCATGCACATTGCTTTCAAACCTAATGAGACACTAGCTGAGTTTGCAGACAGATTCTACATGGAAGGACAGCAACTGATAACGAGCAGACAATTGACAGTGCACAAAGCTTACATGGCTTGCGCCAAAGCCCTCAAGGTTAATCAGCTTCTGTGTCTCCACTTTAAGACTCATAAGAATATGTTTTCTTCTATGAAGAGCATAAAGACGCTGTTGCAGGATATTAACCTTATCCATTATAGGGCAGTTGTGAGGGAGAATTGTGCCGCCTCTAACTCTGGTTTGTCTTCCTGTGGCCCTCACATCCTCAACATGAACTCACAAAGTCCTTATAGACGCCAACCAAAAATACCTCAGATTTAAACAAAATGATTTCAGATTTAAACAAAATCTATTTCTCAGGTTAAAATATACACTCTGTTAACAGGATTATTGGCGTTAATGGGCAAAATGAGTCAACACAGCAACAAAGGGCTCACACACAAAGCAAAACCATTCAAAATACAATCCAAAATACATTGATTCACAAAAAAAATGGTGTGAGTTGACTTTCTGTGTACATATTTTTACTATGTGAATTGGTGACAAAATACACCCAAACAAGGTGTGTCAAAATGCAAACTAAAAACAAAACACAATAGCAACTCACTACGTAAACAAAATCTTAATGCAATGTGTGCAATAGATTGTAATCATGAATGATACCAAGGTATCTAAAATAAGACACAAGATCTGAAACATAAATTTAAAAAAATTGTGTTGGGTGCTTAATTTGGCGTAAGATCTGGGAAAATGGGTGGATTTTTTGAGTATTCTAAAATGGGCATTGTAAAAAAACAACTAATTAAGAAATAAAAAATCTATAATTGGGATATTGGGTGGGAAAAACTTTAATTAAATATCCATATTCAGATAAAAGCAAAAATTAAAATTAGGGAGTAACTTAATTGAAATTTATTTAATATTTTATTAAATTTTAAAATGGAAGAAATATAATACCAGAGTACCAATACACCTGTTGTGCGCTGTGGTTGCAGTTGCCCCCCCCCGGGTCAAAGAATAGAGTTAGTGCAACCCAAATGCCTACTCAAGGAGACGGGAGAGGAGAGTTCCATAGTGACCCTACACTGACACAGCCGGTTCAAGGAGCACAATCTGCTAGGGTGCAGAGCATAAATCCTTGGGTCCCAAAGCTGACCCAGAAGCCCACCAAGGTCACCACTACAAAGAAAGTTAGAAACAAGGAGGTAGAACTTACTTTGTATGTGTTTGACGTTGTGTACTGGCAAGAGTTGGTCCCGTCAGCCATGCTGGAGAAGGTGAAGCCTGTACTTGATACTAGCTACAAGCCCTACGTCAGTGATGGCAATCAGGAGGATGATGAGGAGCCCCAGTTCTATCAAATCATGAGGGACAGCTGGTGTTAAAAAAAGTTGCAGCCTTCTATAACAAGGTACCTATGCCCTGTGTTGTGCCCAATGCCAATGAGTCAATCCCCACCGCTAAAAAGCCCGCCCAGAAGCGCATCCCTGACATCAAACGCACCATCCTGCTTAAGCTAATGCAATAATTGGGTGATTACAAGGCAGCCGCAGCCCTTGTTGGAGTGGATCCCAAGTACGCCAGCAATACCTTCCAAAAATTCATCAATACTGGCTGTGTCCTTGCCGCGGGGAAATCCTTGCGTGTTTCTACCATGCTCACTAAGGAGCACAAATGGGCAATCCGCCAGTGGATCACCCAGGAATGCCATCTTGAACTGGCAAATATACAGGCCATAGTTAAATCTACTTTTGGGATTGAGGCCTCAATTTCCTTCTATTATCATTTGGTCAAGGGAATGTGCTTTTCCAGGAAAAATCTCGGGGTATCCCCATACAACAGAAACAGCCCAGCCAATATTGACATCCAGAAAAACTACGCAGAGGTGTACAATGCCTTCAAAGCCAAGGGAACAGTCAAATTTTAATATATTGACAAATCAGCATTTGCCTAGTCAATGCGCAATGGGTATGGCTATGTCCCCAAAGGCTCTAATAACAGGATGGCTTGGCGTGCTGCAGTCTGCGCCACAGCCTACTCAATGATGGCTCTCCTCGGTCCAAAGGGGGTTGAGCTTTATCAAATGATATTGGGTTCTCACAATAGCTGTACCTTCTTATCATTCCTCCAATTGGTCCAAGAGCACCTGAGGCGCACAAGCCCGGGCTTCATCAATGTGATTGTGTTGGACAACATTAGTCTCCACAAGGTGGCTGACATTCTCAAGGAATTGCCAATGATTGACACAAGCATTGCAGTGGGCCCCCAGCAATTGGCCACGGCAAATTTACGCCTTCTCTTCCTCCCAGCCTATTTGCCCTTCCTAAATCCCATCAAGGAAGTCTTTGGGTGGCCCAAGCAAGTTGCCAAACAAGGAACCCCAACTGGGACCAAGGACCTCTTTAATTTGCTGCAGGCCGGGATCCACGCCCTCCCAGCTAAGACTGTGGCCAAATTCTATGGCTACGCTGATTTGTTTATCCCTGCGTGCCTAGCCAAACAACCAATCAATTAAAGGCTTAGTGTGTCCAATTTTTTTATATTCTCTTATTTACTATTCAAGATTTATTAATTATCATTATATATTTAGATATTTCCACACCCACAATCACATTCAGAAGATCCATCAATAAAGGTTAGTAATTTATTTATTTATAATTATTTTTATTATGGCATCTAATGGTATCCCAAACCCTTGATACTGGATTACGCAAATATATTTATATCACTTTTGTTGAATAAATATAAAATCAAATTAAAAAATTTAATGTAAAGTGTATGAATTAGAAGTAGATTTTATTGTCATATATTATTATGCTTTTATGAAAACTTTTTCTGCAATATATTTTGCAAAACTGGTTTGCTAAAATAAAAATCATAAAAATTTATTATAATTAGAATACTATAAATTGTAATAAAATTTATTGGAATCTTATTTTTATTTTGTGCGCCAGTAGTGGGTTCTTTGGTATGTACCCACCCTGCAATGAAAGTGGCGCACAACCTCTACTGTCACACCGTGGACAGTGGATACACCCTTATTAAAAAAGACAGCAGCTAGTAGAAGGGGTAGGGTCAGGTGCAAATAAAGGAACAGCTTCTCTGGCGGGGCTACAAACCCGTAGATACTGGCCAGGATCAGGGCGTCCTGGATGATGTGATCCACCAAGTCATACTTGGGGGAGGAACCTTCTTTCCATCCAGGGAGAGCCTGGCCTTGTCAATTCCTAGAAGGACCTCATCAAGATCCTCCACGCTGGCGCCCATTCCGAAGTAGAAGAGATACCCCAGGTAAACCACCATATGAAGCCTTTGCCCAGCAAAGGCTTCTGTAAACTCACACAATTTATTGAAAACTGCACTGATCTTCTTTTCATGCTTGGTCTTTGCAAAGGTCAGCTCCATGGCTGCAGGGACCCCCATCTTTTTGGCACTCCATGCCAGCCCAAAGTCTTCCAAGATAATTTTGGCTTTTCTGACAGCTGTTGCATCTGCAACAGCCAATTTACCCATCATACGCCCAAAGTTCTCCAGCAGGTAAGAGAGTGTATGCTCTACCAGAAAGCAGAAACAAGCAGCCACATGGGCCTGGCCCATCTCCAGTACATTCTTGAATGGAAGCATCTCCAAGACGTCCCAAACAAGCTCAATGGAGTTTACACAGTAAACTCTACTGAGGACCACCAGGTCAAGGCAGACCAGTTAGGCATCCTTGTAGGCTGTAACTGCCCACTCAGATGCCCTATCAGTATGTGACATCCCAGCCAATGCCTCCCTGGACGTTGAGAAGGTACCGTGAATCCTATCCTTGAGCTCCTGCAAGACAGGGGGGACAGATAGAGCAGTTTGGCCACGTGTGTGGCATAATTCAAATATAAGGTGGGAGGGACAAAAGGAACCAGAACCTGGCAGAGTTTACTGTCTACGTTTTCTAAAAAAATAGGTAAGTTTTTTTGAAAATTTATTAATTTTGTTTTTTAGGCTACCTTCTTGTGTTTCTTCCTTGCCCACAGCCTTGTCTGGCTTGGCCATTCTTGGCGCAATCAATTGCGCAGGCAGTTTGGTATCCTCTGCCCTGGCACGCTTGGCAGGTTTGAGATGTTTGTACATCTCTGGGGCATCAACCCAGACAGACGGCGCAGAAAGATTATATGCCTTAAATTGCAGGCCCTTGACCACAGTTTTTTGAATATTTAGTAAGCTCTTGATTGCCTTCTCTGGGGTGTCTGGCATTTTTAGCATTAGTGGCTTTACAGACACCTTGTCAATTTTGTCCCCAGTGAGGACAGCGGACTTCACTTTAGCTTTGACCTTGCAGCCAATGTCCTTTATTTTGGCAATTGCCAAGTTGAGATCCTTCAGAAGCTTCTCCAATTCTCTCATTGATTTTTAATAACCTTTTCATATGTTTTTATAGCTTTTGCCACAATAAATTCTGTATTATTTTGATACTTTTGCCTCTTTTTTATTCCTTTTTTTACTCTACTACATTATCACATCTTTTTACCCATTTTGTATATGCTTTACACTCATCTTGATATGTGTTGTTTACTTTGTGTTGGCATTGTTCCTTGATTACCATATTATTTTTGGCGCTTGGAATAGCCCCTTGTGAAAATATTAACAACAATTTAGTGATCAGCTAAATTTGAATTAGAAAATTATAGTGTTAAGTGTTTTTAGATAAAGTTGTTACTGATCCAAATTCAAAACCTTAATAATAAACTTTAAGCCAATCAGGAGCCAAGTGATAAATTGATTGTTGTGACATAAAGGGTGATTCAATAATTCTTTGATGCATGTGCGCTAATTTATATGATTGGCTGGATGTTTTGCCATTGTACACCATTGCTGCTGTGGCAAGTTGTTGGTGGACTAGTGCTAACCCAGCAGCTGATTGGGCACTAGTCCACCAACAACTTGCCACAGCGGCAATGGCATACAATGGCAAAAAAATCCAGCCAATCATATTAATTAGCGCACATGCATCAAAGAATTATTGAATGACCCTTTATGTCACAACAATCACTTTATCACTTGGCTCCTGATTGGCTTAAAGTTTATTATTAAGGTTTTGAATTTGGATCAGTAACAATTTTATCTAAATACAATTAACCTATAATTTTCTAATTTAAATTCAGTTGATAACCAAATTGCTGTTAATATTTTCACAAGAGGATGTGTTCAAGTGCTAAAAATAACTGTGTTCTGGATCTAGATACATGGCATAGTAAATATATGATTTTATAGAAATAAGCTGAACATAAAGAATAAAACCAACTATAAACAAAGAGAACACAAACAATTGAAATTCAAAATAAATATTATATAAATAGAAATTTTTTGGGACCAGGGGGTTTATTGAAGCAGGGAAGAGTGATGCCTAGTAGGCAGAATGGCGCAAGAAAGAAGACGTAGAGGCAGTACTGGCTTGAGGGGTCTGTGATTGGGTGGGTTAGACTTGCGGGTTAGGGGTGTTGGTGGCAGGGGTGGAGGCAGGAGGATTTTGCATGATGGCTGCCATATAACGCTTGTTGTATTCCTCATCAGTCATTGGCTGGATGGGCTGGTAAGTGGCAGTGGCCTGAGATGGAAGGCGCTTATCCTTACGTGATCGGTTGCCCATGTTCACGTGGAAAACCATTTGTGCAAACAAGTCAGTCATCATTTGGTGACCAAAGAGAAAATTGTGATCAAGGACCCCAAGATAGAGGTTGTTGAAAGCCTGAGGGCGGTGCTCCTGGAGTTTATCTCCAATATTAAAGAACACAACATCTGCCAGATGGATGTTGGCGTAACCAACTGGATACACTGAGGCCTGGTGCCCGCGTTGCTGGATGGCCTTGAGGGCGGTGGAGCTACCCTCCATCTGGTGGCTCAAAAAACCCCGGTATTTGGAATTTGAGCCATCCCAGGAGTCAAGCAATTCACCAAGGATGTGGCTGTATGAGTAGCCATCAATGAAATCTGGGTTTGTCTGATATTAGACAAAATCCTTGGCTGAAACATCCAGAAATGCACCAATGCACGTCCCCTTCTTGACCTTCTTCCTTCTATTCTTGGCGGCAGCTTTTCCTTGCTCTCCAAAATCATCAAAAGCTATTGATAGCTTGTAATAGGAGATGAACATGACATCATCAGTTAGACTAGTCAGGCATTGGACCAGGGTTAATTCAATGGTGGTGTCATACGGGGAATCCTCAGCGCCATCTATTGGTTGCCAGTAAAATTGATAAGAATCCGTATGGAAGCTGCCTTCCCATACATCCAGAGCTGCACCATGCGCTTGGAGACCCATATGTTATGGTGTGCAAGCTGCTTCTGGACCTGGATCAAGGGAAGCTTGGGATCCTGCTGAAGGAGCTCAAGCATGATTGGGTATGCTTCAGATATTTGTGACTTGGGGGCCTTCTTGGGTTCTTGGCTGTCCTGATCAGATTCCCCCTGTTCATCAGGTTGTTGAATTCCCACATGACAGTATCTTGGGTAAATTGCAACTGGGTGGCAATCTGTTCCCAGGACAGACCCTGTAGATTCTGCCACAATTTCCTGAAGAATTTGGGTGGTGATGATTTGTTGCTTGGGGCGCTGGGCTGGGGGAGCTGAAGCCTGATTAGCTGTAGGGGGGCAGGTTGGCTGGTGGCAGGAAGTTGTTCTGAATCAAGGTTGTCATCCTGATTGATTGGTTGGTGGGCAGCTTGTGCAGGGGTGGGTATGGGAGCAGGGGCAGAGCTAGACACTATGTGACTACTGAACAAGTCAAAGCCATAGGGGTCAGTGGTCAGGTACAGGTCAGCTTCCTTGTTACCCGCCTCAAAGGCTTGGGTGTAAACAGGTGCCTCCACGTTCTGAGCCTTGCCTCCATTGAAGCTGGTCTGGCTGCTGCTGGCTTGGCTGCTGGCGCCATCAAAGATATTGCTTGTAAAATCATTGTAAAAAACATAGGATAAAATCACTAAAAGTAGAAATTTTAAAATTTAATGATTTATTTTTATTGTAATCTTGAGTCCATATTTGGAGGGCTCTCAAAACCTTTTCATACAGAACTGGAGCCATGAAAATAGATAAAATGCCTCTGTTCCAAAATTGGATAGCTGTTGATTGGCTGTTAAACTGTTATTTTTCTATTTTAGGCTGCTTATACTACACATCTTGTGTGAGTTCATTTTTTTATGCTTGTGTAATCTTGCTTCTAGATTTCTCAAGTTTTGCTTCACTTTAGTTCTTCTTTTGGTGCCTCATATGAATCCTGATTGGATTATAATATACTCTGGAACAGCATTCATCCATTTTACTTGTTGCGTCAGTTCATTTTGTTTGTGGTTTGAACTACACCACTTGATGTTTGATATAATTTTATATAATGGGCTATTGAAATTATGTTTTTTGTTTGCCATCCCATTTATTAACTGAAATTTTATAAATTAATTGAATCCTGAATCTTGCGCGGCTAGGATTTTGTTTAAATCTGGAATCATTTTGTTTAAATCTGAGGTATTTTCAGTTGTTGCCATGGCTTTTAAAACTACTGTATGGGTACTCTGTTCTGGCTGTTCTTGAAACCATTACAGTCCCCTATAAATTCTAATCAGGAAATACTACAACTACTGCTAAGCCTTTGCCTGAAGCCAAAGAAGTTGTCTTTTGCCCTTACCTCACTCAAGCTAAGAGGTCCCCTGTGCTAGTGGAGTTGTCAGAAGAAGCTGCCAAGGTTGCTGACACTGTCTTCAAGAATGTATCTGTTTTTCTCCCTCTTCAAACTGTTTATAAGGAGTTCCCAGGGTTGAGATGCATGATTGAGAAGTGGGATAATGAACTAGCAGAAGCTCAAGATATCTTGGCTTTCCTTCCACCCTTTGGTTGCACTATCACTTAAGTAGAGATATCCATTCAAAAAGTTAAGATAAAGGCTGTCTTAGATACTGGCTTGTCAGTCAATGTTGTCTCCTCCAAGCTTGTGAAGAAATTCAAACTTACCCCTGACCTTAATTATCATCAGTCATAGGGCACAGCTAGACTGTCTATGACCCGCACTATAGGGGCATACTCCGCTCTACCCATGCTGTTTGGCAAGCTTCTCCTAGATGCACCAGCAGTTGTCTTGGAAAACAAGAGTTACAATCTCTTAGTTGGCACTCAGTTCCTTAGGGAATATAATGAGATAATCAACTTGAAAGATGGTTACATCTCTATTCTGAGTTAGAAGTCCCCCTGATCTTTGAAGAGCCAGTTAAAGTTCCCGGGAAACGTCTTAAGACATGTGCCTTGGAATACCCCACTGGGGTTTTTAACCTCAAATATTGCACCCACTCTTCAAACATGAGATATCTACCTATGGCTTGTCCTGCATCTGAGAGGATCCCTCTCCTAGCCACGTCCGCTTTCACCATCCCCCCTGGCTCCCAGGCCATCCTAGACTCCCAGATATCATATGAACTACCTGGACAAACCTTCTTGGAGTTGTACTCTCCCCCCTCAAAAGGGCGCAACAAACCTTATCTCTGTCCTGGAATACTAGATGTCTCCCATAAGGACCCTGTTCAGTTGTTGGTGGCCAACCTGTCTGCACTCCCCATGACTGTGTCTAGGGGGCAGGTTGTCAGATATGTAAAGTTGTTGGGCGCTCCTGATGTCCTTCTCTTCATCTCTTTGGCATGTTTCAAGATTTTAACCTACCTGAGGATGAGCCCCAAGTCCTATCCTTGTTCACTGCGCAAGACTTTCCACAGCTGTCCCTGGTTCAACAGAAAGAGGTGCTAGACCTGCTAGACCAATTTTCTGACATCTTTGCTAAAGACAGTACTGACTATGGGTTAGCCAAAGGTGTTATCCATCAGATTGACACTGGCAACGCTCCCCCCTTCCGTGCTAAACCATATTGCCACAGCCGCGTGAAGGATGCCCAGGTATCTAAAGAGCTCAAACAACTTTTGTCCGCTGGGCTGCTGGCACCTTCCCAAAGTCCTTGGGCATCCCTGATACTCATCTTAAAGAAGAAAGATGAAGGTCATTGCATTGTGATGGACTACTGTCAATTGAACTCTTTGACCAAGAAGGTCTCATACCCCTTGCCGTGTATTAATGATGCTCTCTGACGTCTTGGAGGCTCTAAGTTTTTCTCCGCAATGGATCTGGCATCTGGATACTGGCAGGTTGATCTGTTGGCTGAGGATCACCAAAAAGCCGCGCTTATTACATCTGAAGGGATTTTTGAGCCTACTTGCATGCTGCAGGGACTCTGCAATGCCCTGGCCACCTTCCAAAGGGCCATGGACACCATCCTCCACAACTTGAAGCTATCATGCGTCCTAGTATATTTGAATTATATCACAGCCTTCAGTGCTACCTTCACTGATCACCTGGCTCATCTCAAAGAGGTGTTCATTAAGATTTGGGAAGCTGGCCTCAAGCTAAAACCTTTCAAGTGCGCCTTCTTTAAAGAGAGTCTGGAATTCCTGGGCCATGAAGTAACCCAGACAGGGATTCACCCAATGACTAAGAAGGTTGAGGCCATTTACATAATGCTTCCATCCACCAACCTGAAAGGGGTACATGTCTTTCTAGGGATGATGGGCTACTACAGACAGTTTATCCCTTACTTTACCAATACTAGTGAACCTCTAGTCCAGCTATTACGTAATGTCCCTTTCAAATGGACCACCAGTCAACAGCAAGCCTTTAAAATCTTTAAGCAAAAACTCAAAGAGGCGCCAATCCTAGTGTATCCTGACTATGATAAGGAGTTCATCCTATGCACTGATGCTAGCAATCTTGCTATTGGGGATATTCTGGCCCAACTAGATGAGGAGGGTGTAGACCATCCTGTGGCAAACACCTCCTGCATGCTAAACAAGCATGAGAAGAATTATAGTGTCACAGAGAAGGAGTGTTGTGCCGTGTTGCATGCAGTCAAACAGTTCTGCCACTACGTATATGGTACCCATTTCACAGTTGTCACTGATTATGCTTTGCTTAAATGGTTACAACAACTTAAGGAGTCAGAAGGGCGCCTAGCTAGATGGGCCCTATGTCTGCAAGGTTACAACTTCACTGTGCTCCATTGCCCTGGGATTCAACATCAGAACGCTGATGGGCTATCCATAATGCCCATTCTTGCTTTACATCCTGTGGAGGCTGACCGGTTGTACAAACTAATTGGATACCCTCTTCTTGGGAAAGCAAGACAGAAGAGGTCCAACTGGCCTTGTCCAAGCTATCCAAAGATACCCTCATACACAACAATCAACTTTTCAAAAAGGTACAAGATCAGCTTCTGCCCTATGTGCAACCCAGTCTTTGCCTCTTGTTGGTGTTGCAAGCTCATAAAGAGACTGGGCATGGAGGAATTGCTAAGACTTTTGACTGGCTTCAGAAGAATTACTTCTGGGAAAACCTTTGCCTGCTAATTCCAGATGCCATAGCTAGTTGCCATGACTGCCAGCTGCAGAGGCCTTGAGCTGTTGCCCACAAGCTCAAATTAGTTCCCCTCAACATGCTTTTCATACTGTCAGCATTGACACGGTAGGTCCTCTCCCTTGCTCACGTTCTGGGTGTTGCTTTATCCTGATTGCTGTTGATCACTTCAGCAAGTGGGTAGAGGCTTTCCCTACAAAGGACATCACAGCTAAGATAACTGCTGCCTTTCTGTTAAAAGATGTTTTCTACTGCCATGGCTGTCCTCAAGTGATGCACTCAGATAATGGGACTAACTTCAATGCTAAGCTAGTAACCTCTGTTGTCAAAGCTTTGGGGTCCCATCAGTGATTCTCTGCTCCCTAAAACGCTTCTATCAATGGGGCTTTCAAGCATGAAAATTCAACACTGGTCTCCATCATGAGAAAGCTCACCTACTCTGACGCTGCCAATTGGGACCTATACCTACCTGCTGCTCTCTTTGTGTATTGCCTTAGCAAACATTGTGTCACTGGATACTCCCCTTTTGCTATGCTGTATGGGTGAGAGGCTACTACCCCATCTCTCTTGGGGCCCCCCTGCTTTCCTCTGATAAGGCCATGAATCCTGATGACCACATCAAGGATCTAATCAACCGCATAATCAATATAATGGCCACTGCCTACACTTCTGCATACAAGACTGAGATGCTTGAACTTTCCCCTAATAATTCTGGACTCTCCCCCTTGCCTGAATTTGATGTTGGGGACCATGTTCTTTACTACCAACATAGAGTAGGTGGGCGCGCGCATAAGCTGGACACTCTGTGGATCAGCCCTTTGTAAGTGACCTTCAAACAAGGGTCCAAATACACTGTAAAGCTCCTCTCCAGTGGCTGTCCCTTTGCTCAAGTGCATGCCAAGTTCCTCCGCAAATACCACCTCCCTAAGGCCAATCTAGGGGAGGGCAATGTTGTGAATACCGCTATTCACCATATGTTGATTTTGCCTTTGGTGGACCATTTCAAAGATGAATCTCTTGCTTTTGCTTTTGCCTCTCAAAATGAGTTGATGGCTGAATCAGGAAATACAATTGTTCAGTTCCTTGATCCTGCACAACTCACTTGCCCCACTCATACTGGTGGCAAGTGATCCTACTGTCCTGGTAGTGTTTTGTGGTATTCCTAACCACTATATATTCCATTTCATATTCATCAATAAAAATTAAGTTCTATTCACATTTTTGTCTTTGTGTCTTCAGTACTTCCACGCCTCTCTCTAGCCACAACTATTAGATATTATTCTTCCAGAGCTGCAAGGTAATCCCATAGCCTTTCCTGTCATCTAACCAAGACTTAGTAAAAATCCAATCCTAAGGTTAGGATTTCCTGTTGTATGTCTATGCCGTGCCATAGAACACAACACCCCCTCTCATCAATCCACAGAGCCTAAAACTAATTGACAACCCCTGCCTGAAAGGTACCATACTGCCAGTACCTGGATGGCTTCCACCAGCTTAACCCTGCTTCCAGTATCTCCAGGCTTAATGAAGGCTCCAGATACAACCCTTTCAAACTAGGTCTTGCTTAATAAGGCAATGCCATGTGGACCATCTCAAATAGGGGTCAAAGTTCATGGTAATCCTGTTGCTGGTCTTGCAAAGATAAAAGCAACATGCTCTGGGGTTATATCCACCACATACCTTGAATAATATACAGGGACAACCTCAAATTCTAGAGCCCCAAGCTACGGATTCTTCAGCCTCCCAGGGCAAGAGATAAGGGATGGATATTTTTCTCACACTAGCTGGGGTGAAGCATATTCACTTCTCCCTTCATGATCCTTCAGGCCCCGGCTTAAGTTTCTGTTGTGGCATCTGAACAGATGTGTTGATCAGCAGGGCACCCTGCACCTGCTCTAGCAGGGATGGCTAGGGGTGGCTTGAAGATGCCAGAAGAAGCAGCATATATGCTTCCATAGAGCTAAACTTCAACATCTGCCAATATCTTTAGATTGCCTCCTGCCCCATAAATCAGCCTGGGGTATTCAATATTTCAACCTGTCTTTAATAATATAAATTATTTCCCTTTCTAAGGGGGTGATCTCTTTCATTATTGTCCTCTTGACAACCCTCTCTGGGTTAGATACCAGTCCCATCTTTTCTACCTCTAATCAGGGATGAACCAGGCTACCACCCTATAGATGGGCCCCTGCTTTCTGGTCACTGGACATGTGCTGCACTATATCTGCGGTGCACCTGCTTATCATAGGCCACCAAGGTTTATCCTGGATCAAATCCTGGGTACATCTGGGTTGGTGCAGCATCCTTCAGGAAACCCACATCAGCAGAAGGGGCATGACAATGGGCTTGCAAACGCTTCCAATAGCTTAATACCAAGCATCCTTGAGCCTGCGCAAATACTATTGGATATGCACTTCTTGGTCTATACCCAGGTCTGTAAAACTTTTGGGATACTTCAAGGATAATCTTAGGAGGAGCTCTTTCCCCTTAGCAAAGTTTTCATCCCTTTGTTTAACCTTGGCTCTGCTGCATCTGGTTTTTCTATGCAGGATCTTTCTACAGAGTGGCCTATACTCACCCGCTTTGTTGAACCAGCATGTGTCTCCCCAGAAAGCTTTGGCACAAGAGCCCCTGTTCTACCAAGATCATCTCTCTATAGCTTGAAGCCAAATGTGGAAGCCAACTTGGATCCAAACCAGGCAACAAGAGCCAGCAATATCTTGGTGGGGTGGACAGCTAAATTTGACGCTTGGACTGTTATCAGGATTGAGCCCCCTAATGGATCTGATTGATTTATTTCCCCAACCTTGTTCCCCTTAAGATGATCCACTAAAACTTTATATGCCATGTAGCACAATAAAGATAGCCACCTAGTTCCCAAAACCTTTCCTCAGGTAGCTTGCCAATGCAGAGCAGCCACAGCAACCTGATCTGGGGCTGGACATAGGTGCTAGGTGGATCCTCTTCTTTTAAAGATGGGCTGATCTCCAGGGCAAGGGGGAAATTTATTGTTGAGCAAGGCAGATCCCCTCCCAAACCTTCTTTACTGATGTACTGATGCCATACACGCTCCATAAAGGGGTTATCATGCAGCCCGTTTTAGATCTAGGGTGGTGTTGATCTATTAGCACTGATTGATAGCCAAGTCTTCTGCTTGTATATATTGATGTCTTTAATGTTGTACTCTCCTCCTAGTGTCACTGCCCCAGATGCTCTTTAGTTCTGCTGTTTAACCTCTGGTACACCCCCTTGTTTTCATGTGTTTCTTCTTTAGGGAGTTCCCTTGATAAGGCCAAGAGATCCCTGCAGCCTCCTCCCTGCAACAGAACTATTCCTCAGCCATACTTGCTAAAAGCTTAGAAGTTCACATCATGTTTCCTGTACTTTTCCATTAAGATTAAGGCTACCCCATCAATGACCTCCATCCTCAGAACATGCCACAAAATTAATCAATCTACCCCTTACCAACCATCTTGAAGTGCTCTGCTTCTATCCTCAAAGTTCTGCTGACCCTTAATTAGGAATGCCAATGCTTCATCCCTGAGGTGAAAATGCTTCTTCATCTGAATTATTAACGTTTACCTGTCAGGCCAATATTCCCCTAAATTTAATTGATGCCTTGGCCTCCTAGTGAAGTGCTTTGGGAAGCATCTTCCTTGGAGTTATTTTCACTCTTCATCCTAGAGAATTGCCTGAGACATGTTTCCCTGAGGAAAATCCCTGTTTCTGTCACAGCAAGCAGCCTTGGAGAACCAGTTCAAGCTGCCCCTTAACATCCCCATGGACCACTGAGAGAATCTGGTGATGGTCAGCATAGGAAGCCTATCCCCTGTGCAAGGCGTCAGAAGTTTCCCTCCAACCATCCCTCACCTGGATGATATGGGGTTGCTACCATGTACCCTTCCACCCAAGAAGTTAGTCTGGTCCAGGATTGCATATGGACCAACTTCATTCCCTTAGCGCCCAAGCCATTAGGTTCCGCAGCCAACAAATAGCCACTTTGGCCTTTGGCTTCTCCCCTTGCGGGGTACTGATAGGTGCCCTCCCACCCTCTCTGAAGGCCTGAAGTGCCAAATGCTTGCCGCCATAGCTCAGTAGGAGCGTAGCAGCGTCAACCAAGGCTGGTTGGGAACCTAGCTGCATTTGGCTTGATGGGCCATGCTGGTGGATCTGGGTCCACCCCAACATTGCTGGCCGGGCTGCTGCTGGCCAACCTGTGAGGCTGACCAAGCTATCCCCTACAGGTGCTTGGCGGTACTCTGGATTGCTAGCCTGGGTGAGGTGTGTACAAGTAGCACTTTCACCACCCATTTTGTCCAAGTTTATACAATGGATGCAATGATATAGCCTTTATTAAGAGTTATATCTGGCCTGAGGCTTACAAGAATCTGTGATGTAGGGTGTAAATCTTTTCCTGGTGATGCCTGTGGTGGTATTACATGTCCCGCTCTGGGGGGTGTGGATTGCTCTATGTCTAGCCATGGGCCTCTAGTCCTTGCTGTGATCCTAAAATGCTGGCCTACAAGGAACTGATTGCTTGCAACAGAGGGTGTGAGGTTATTGCCAGAGGCAGAACATGCCTCTGGTGTACAGCTGTCCTTGTGGTATACAAAGGTTGGTTGCACCACAGGGTCATGTGGTTGTCTGTTAGTCAATCACCACCAGGTGAACCCATCTTCACTCATGTATCCTAGCATATTCCTTAATGGAAGAGTACACCTTTTGCTTGCTGGGGTGGCTAGCATTCAGCCTGTGCCTTTGGACCAATAATTGAGGAGCAACTTTGGATTAGACAGCATGATTTTCTTGGGTTTTTCCAGCAGATAAAAAGTTGGATTTACTGGCTGATAATAATTAGTTTGATGGTTTGGGTCAGAAGTTGGGTTGAGGGATTTGCTGGTGGTAAATGTCCCTTGTCTCCACCATTGGCGGCTGTGAAACCCCTGTCTTTTTGAATTTTAATTCAGCCATGAACTCTATTCCAGAATAACTATTAGTAACATATCAACTTACAACATGGTGGCATATGCAATCAAGCTGAAACCGTTCCAGAAAGACTGGTGGCACTAAGCCAAAACTGCTGCCTAATCTGAACCTTCCAATCTGAATCAATCCAAAAGACTGGCCCATTTAGATCAAAACCAACCATCATGTTGCTACAATAAAGGGTGCGGTACGGCAGCAATCACTGAAAAACCCCAAGTGCTTCACAGGGGCTTAAAACTTATATAGATCATTTCTTATTGTTCCTAATTGACATACAACATCAATAGTCTATGTTAGTTGATGTTTAGCCCAGTTTAGCTTGAACTGTTGGGGCTAAACTCTCTAAATTCCCCTTCTCTATTAATAAATTCTACTAGTAAACTCTTGGATATAGCAGCTTTTTATTCCATAGGTTATGGAATGGGATAGACTGGTTTCACAACAAATGCCACAATAGGAGCCCTGCAATGAGGCTGCATTGCGCTCACCTTAGAATATGTGAGAGAGGGGGGCTAAACTAACTAATTTTGGCTCCCATCCTGGGGGTAGAATCCACCAGGACATCATCCAGTGCAGGACTGGTATGGCTGCTCAAAGTGGTGTCCAAAGAGAGGACACAGCAGATAGTTGGGGAAAGTAGGAATCCAGGTCTATCAGGCTTATCCCACCAAGCAACCAGGGAGCACACTTGGGAGGGTACTCTTTGGTCCCCATATCATCCTCTTGGACCTGAACACCAGGGTCCACCAAGAGGGAAGACATTGGAGAGTCTGAGCTTGGGGACACCAAGGGAACCATATCAATAGCAGAATACTCAAGGTTGTCACAGGTGAGACTCCTTACCACATTTTCACTGGTGGCCAGAATACCCTGAGCGCATCCAGGGATATCCTCAAACATTTGCATAAACTGGTTGTGGTCACTCCCCACATGATAAAATGAAAAGGAAACACGGCTCCAAAGATCTGGAAAAGTAGTCCATATCAACACCAAGACAGGGGCCAGGGTAAAACTTACAAATTTTACCAAAGGGATCAGCATTTGAAACAGAAGAAGGAAAAAACCAAAGGAGGGAGACTTGGTATTTGCAGGTGTTCTGAACAAATATAGAATGGGGAGACACTCTAACCACAGTAATTACTAAAGATGTCTTTCAAGCAAAAAGGGAAGACAACTGCAGGCTATACATTTCCAAACAAACAGCAAGAAGTGCTGCTTTAACGTATATGAAGAGAAAACAAAAGCAAAGCAAGCAAGAGACAATTTCAAACTTATATTAAGTATTTATAAGGATTATAATACTAAATTTAAGATTTGAACTAGAGTTTTGAAAGCAACTAAGGTAAGAGTTCACACTAATACTAACTCTGACTCTAGGTGCTTTATAGACATTGCCGTAAACCAAAGGAAGACAAAAAGGGTAAGGAAAGTATAACAGCTTTACTAACAACTTATAGAAAAAGGAGAGCCAATCAAATGAACTCTAGAACCTGTATGTGTTCAAAAAGCCTAAACTTTTATTGAGAATGAGCAAGCAGGGGACTAAAAGTCCCTGTCTTGCTTTAAGGGACTGGATTTTGGATTTGAAAGATTACCTGACCTCAGTTGTGCATTTGATTGGTCAGAGTAGAATTTTTGTCAGAAATTTCAGGAGATTTGGATAGTTTTTCATTAATTTCCAACTCAGCCTCCAATTGGCTGATGCCTAAGGAGCTCTTCAGAATGCCATTAACTCCAACCTGAATGGAAATTAGTGAATTGGCAGGAGTGCAACCAGATTGTTTAGCCTTTAATTGTTTTAAATGAGGAAAAAACCAAGCCAGAAAATAGTCCAAATTAATCAGGGATTACTCCCAAGTAAGAAAAGAATCCAAGGCTTCTGTATTTAATACCCAGGAGGGATATGCCAACACAAATCTCTCATCAACTGTGTGCGCTAAATCCTCAAGGGATTTAAGTAGCTTGATTGAATTTTTGGCGGTCTTCCTCATATGTCAGGGGGGATAGTCCTATCCAAGGCCAAAGGGGTGAGTAAATTTACAAATAAGGCCAGGAGCAGAGATAATGTGATAATGGCCGCTCTGCTTGAAGAATATTTGATGGACCAAAAATTAATGACCAGTCCGCTCTTGAAACTAATTTGGAAATTAGTCCTCAAGAAACCAATCCATCTGTTAGAATTCTTTAATACATAAATGGTTGAGATATGCCCTTAAATCCTATAAAAAAATAATTGCTCTTGATAAATAAAGACTCTTGTTCTTGTTCTTTATATTTTATTTCAAGAATATCTGTGTTTATGATAGAGAGACATTATTAATTTGCCTATTTGGAAAGAAGGTATAATTGATGGGTGATAACTGTGTATTATTGTCTTAGTCTTCAAACTAATAACCACCCTGTCTTTTAAAAAACTAGAAAACTCTTTTAAACCCCCGTTTTTTGAGTATGGCTTAAGGTGAGGAGTGTCCTCCTATACAGTGTCTCATGGTGATCATTCTTAGGGGAGTTTGAGAGTAATAAACGTAAACCAATATTAGTATTAATTTGTTGGCAGGAACTAATGGCTTTACTAATTAATGGCAGTGGTTATTGATCAAAGAGATTTACTAGCAGAATGTCAGGGAACCAACCCTGACTGGCCGGCTTGCTAGCATTTGGGAACTGGCAGGTTGCAGACTGGGTGGACAGGGCCCACCAAAGGATTGGTGCTAACTTAATGATGTAGGACATTGACTTGCCCACCCACAACCACGGACTGGGGGCGGGGACAATAGTATCAATTGTTCCTGTGGGAGTAATGTATACAATTCCAAAAAGCTTGTTGGTATGGTCCAGGGGGGTTTGGCAGCAGAGGCAGGCATTAGTTTGGGGGTGACGGGTGGTTCCATGTCCATTTGTTAGGCAGGAAGGAAGTTGTATTTATCTCTGAACAGGCAGGGTTTGGTAACATACCAAGGGCCTTCCCGGTTGTATCTGGTTAACTCTGTAGTTCCGGCCAAGGGATCCTGGGCTAGTATGTTGTTGGCAGTGTAGTCCTTGTACTCAGAGTTTAAGGGGTACTCTGTGAAATGGACAGGACCAAAGGGAGCACCGGGCAGGCAGTACATAGCTGGCGGGCTGGTAGGGGGGTCAGATGATCTTCAAGTTAACTGACAGATGACAAGAATAAAATACAGCAATAATTGGGGAAACCAATATCTCATAACCTTTATTTAAAAATAACAATGGGGGTTGATCTCAGCCTGGCGGGTATTTATACCACACTGCTAGACTTCACTACCTGGTTGGGTTTTCTGGGCTCAGGAGGGTTGGCATTGGGGGTCTCAGATGACAGTGTGGCGCTTAGCATTGGCAGTTTGCCACTGGTTGCTTCAGGATGAGAAGACTATGAATCCTTCTGTTTGTCAATTTGGATATTGGGTGCCTCCTTGGGTTCAGTGCCTCCCCCGGGACTTTGGGGGAGTTTTGAATAACTTTCATGGAAAAACTTGCATATTGCACTGAGCAAACCGCCGGTGTCAGGCGTTGGCACCTCAGGGAAATTCTCAGCATCTTGCACTGGCGGTTTGCTTTCAGAATCCTGCGGGCTGGCAAAGGGTTTGGGTCATGGTGGGCTGGTAACAACTTTATCAATCAGTAGTGGCTTATTGGGTTCCCAGCCCATGGGTCTGGCGGTCTGCAAAGGGTTTTGCCCAGGTTTTAACTCTGGTTCCGTATTTTGTGATTTAGGAGCATCCAAATTGTCATTCCTGACACAGAAAATGATGGTTCTAGAATTTTTGGCAGTGGATGGGTGGCAAGAGGGACTTACTGGCAGCAAATCATCTGGTGCAGATCATCAATCCTATTATTTTACCTATAACATGGTGAATCAACCCATTGTAAGCAATATTTACCAATCCATAATTTGGTATGGCTGACCATCATTGATAGTCAATCATCTGTGGCTTTACACTTCTCTTAGGCAGCAGAACTAAATTTAGCTCATCACTTGGAGTTGAGAAGACATTAGTCCAGTAGGAGAAAAAAATTTTATTTAAAGGTTTATGGTTATCCAGGAGGGGGTAAATCTTATGCAGGTGGGGTGGGGTGTGCTGCCTTAGATGCAACCAAGGGACACAATGGGGAATCCCTTAATATAGGATTAGGTTTGTAATAAATAATGAATTTAATTCCAGAGATAGATAAGGTATCTTCTTTAGGGCCTTGGTAATGATAACTAACAGAATTCTCCTCTAGATGCAACTAGTTAGAGAGAGCCAAAGCACATTTAATCACAAAGTGAAAATGTGAATGTAAATTATTTTCATTGGATTAATCTAAATGATTCTTATACAATAGATGGTTACCATAAAACAGTAGGAGGACAGATAGATAATTGGCCACTATTGTCAGGAAGCCAGGCATAGGTGGAGGCATTAGGTGACTAAGGGCAGGGTACCGCCGGGCCAGTGGGTAATGCACACTATATTATGGGTGCTCACTTGATAATATAGGATACAGATTGCCCAAGAAAAGACCAGGGCCCTGCATTGGGCACCATAGAGTTTATCATTCCCGTCAAAGTAATGTAGAGTAATCCAAACAATTGAGTAGATGTGATCTCAGCAGCAGTGGTGGGTTCTATTGGGGGTCAGGTTGCAGGGTTAAGGGTGGAGTAATAGGGACAAAGTAGGCAGGCAGATATTTATACTTGTCTTTGAAAAATCTTGGTGGCCTCTTGTACCACTTTCCTTTGTGTCCTATGTATTTGGCTTCTCTAGTTCTTTCCAAGGGGTTGGTAATGAGGATTTTCTCTAAGTTAAGCTCCAAGTAGGCGGGATTAGGAAGGTATTTGGTAAAATGCACAGGTTCAAGGGGGGCTCCAGGGGGACAGTATAGTGCCTGAGTTGTGTTGGCAGGTTGGTCTCTGGAGGGAGCGGTTGCCTGATTGTCTACTTAGCCAGAGTTGAGATGAAAGATCACTAAGACTAGGTAAGGTAGGATTTGTTCAGACCAAAGGTTCATAAAACTTTATTATCAAAAAATATAATAGGGTCATCCCCATACCGCCAGGGTTCTTATACCAGGTGGTTTTGCTTCTTTGCTTTTTGAAAACTTTAGGCCCCTGGACAATTTTCTGGCAGAACATGGATCTTGGCTTTGGGTTTTAAGGGCAGTGGATTCTTTTTGTGCTTGCTTTAGTGAACATAAGTGGTGATGCTTTGTTCTGCCGCTGCTGTTCACCATATCACCTGAGCTTGCCAATTGCATTACCCATTCTGGACTGGAGACTGAAGGCAGCTGGTGATCATTGTTGGGACTAGTAGGAGGCCTTGTTGTAACCTCCTTTAGGCAAGCTACAACTTCTGCATAGATATTCATCTTTATGGCACAAGGTTGACAGCAATCTAGTGAACATTTAGGAAATATTCTTAAGAGTCTGGTGGGTCTCAGAGTGATTTGACAACTTGGGTCTGTAACTTAGCAAGTTGGCAGGTTCCTGTTCATCCTGGGTGACTTGATTAGCCTTTGGAGAGTCAGGGTTCAATTCCAGGGCTTCTGATGTTGATATTGAACTTTCAGTATCAACACTTGGCAGGCTGACAGGCTCCCATTCATCTGGTTAGGGAAAGGCATCTCTGGCGGGCCAGGGTTTGGCCCAACTGGCAGTCTGGCTGGATCCTGTCTACCCTGGTCAACACACGGCTTTTCCTGAGGCCCAGGGTTCAATTCCTGGGCTTTCAATACAAATATTGAAATGCCATTCATGATAACTCTCATAAGTGGTCCAATGATTAATTTTTTCACCAGAAAAAAGGTAAATGGAACCCTTGCCTAATTTGGGGCAAAGCTCATTTTGATATGAAAAAGGGAATGTAGGACTTTGCACTCAAAATGGTACTTAACTAAAGGCAAATTTGAAAGAACATGAATATTATGATTCACAATAAATTTAATGATCCTCTCTTTTATTAGTGAGTAAGAAGAATACAAAGGAAACAATAGGTATTTACTCATGCAAAAGGGCGTCCATTATATAGTAAATTAACAGTGTACTCAAAGCCCTGCCTAAAATTTACTTCAAGAGGGCCAATCCATAAGATTTAAAACTTGTGAGCTCTTCCTCCTACTTGGTGTTGATATTGGAAGACCATGTCTCCTACTTGAAACTCTATGAGGGGATTGTGATCAGCATTGCAAGGGTTAGCTCCAAATTCTTTGTTTTATATAAAGAAGCTTGGATGTCAATTATACAATTGACTAGACCTTTATGTGATATTTGGTATTAGCAGAATAATCATAGGTAGACAGCTACATTCCTAAGAGATATAGAGCAGTGGTTTATCTTTTATGTAGTATAAAAACAGGAGAAACCCATAGTACTGTGTGTACTGATGCAGTATGCAAACAGAGTGGCTGGAAAGTATAAGTCCCAGTTGGTAGCATCAGAGTAAGTTAGCTTTCTTATGTGTCAAAACCATCTTTTATGATTATTCTGTCATCAATCATTCTCATTTTGGAGTCTTTTCAAAAGAGGAGTGCTTACAAGATCTAGCATTAGAGGAATTGAAAACTGATAATGTTAACTTTAACTTGGCAGAATAATTGACAAAAGTTGAACTCAGGACCTTTTCTGTGCACATAGCACAATTTGAACCCAATATAAAAATATTATCTATTCACTCCTCTGTGTGTAAATCTGAATTCCCAGTAAATTTCAGTCAATCAGACGCCTCATAATGACCATATGACCTTTTCAAATGCCTGCTTGCTTTAGGAGGCTCTGTAGTCTATTTATCTTAAGTTAGAGACTATTAGTGATTTTAAATCTTTCAATTATTCTTAAGTTAATAATCAAACTTTTTATACCATTAAACTTGTGCTTAAGTCTGAGTAGTTTAAAACTGTTGATAAAACAGTTGTGTGTTTTGAAATAAGTTAGAGAGTAAGATAACCTTGCCTTTATGATATGTAACAGGTAAATTTCTTCTCTCAACTTCTTGTTACTAATTCTATATAAACCTTGTAGATTTGCTTATAAAAATGCTAAATCAATATAGAACTTAAGCTTATTAAATCTAATTTTTATTGTTTTTAATATTCATTCAGTGATCACAATGAAACCACCTAAGATCTTCCTTTTTAGGGGGATTAGGTTTAAATGGTTATTACTCCTGATAATTTGGTATGCTATACAGAGCTCTTAAAATATGGAATCCAGGCCTGGCACAGTTACAGATACCAAATACTGCCAGAATGGATAATGGTCTCTTGTAGTAACAGGCAAATGCTATACTTCTTCCTTGTTTTCAACCAATCCTACTGTTAAGAAGAAGCCTTAGGCAGCTCCAATCAAGCCCAAGTCCACAAGTTTGTTCCAACTGTTTGCCTCTGTCTTCTTGCTGTTGTATTTGGGCACCTATGCCTTCCTAGGTCTCTCCAATTCAATTCTTGATTGATATTGTATTTTTAGCAAGTTATTTTATTTGGGCATGGTATCATTGCCTGTTGGTTCTATGTTAACAGGTTAAAATCCTTCTGCATCAAAGCATCATACAGGGAAAAAAATTCCCTGAAGGGTGAGTTCATGACATCATGATAGACACCAATTTGGAATTAGCATGTTCTACTTCTCCATTGGCAGAGGGGTTTTATGCAGAATAAAAGGATTGATGTGTCCTCAATGCTTCCACCACCAATGTTATCAAGAAAGCATTAAAATTAGATCCATAGTCTGAGAGCAAGGCTTGTGGATAACTGTAACAATAAAATACATCTTTTAGGAGAAAATTAGCAGTTGTATTTCAGTGATGTCTTTTGTGGGTATAGTGATAAGGAGTGTCTTTTGGGAAAGCTTCAAATATGGAATTAGGAGAGAAGAGAAGTGTCTTTTATTGGATAATATTTTAGACTTATATAGATTGAGCTGTGGCAGAGATTTAGTTGGATTGAGCCTAGGGGTTGGTCATGTGTGGGATGGGTTCAAGCCACTGAATACTTGTATTGTCATGTGATATTGCTTGGTTACCATTCTCAGTATGTCAAACAGTATATTGGAAGGGCACCAAATTGGGCAATGGCTGGATGCTAAGCAGGTTGGCAGTAGCCAGAATGCCTGTACATCCAGACTCTTGACACTAGCTTTCACCCATTTTCTAAAAATTCTACACCAATCAATATGAACCAACATCCAGACCTTGTGCAGGGGAGAGAACCTACTGTGTCAATGATAACTGTATGAAAGGCATGATGTGGAGGCATCAATTTGAGCTCATGAGAGTTAGTGCAAGTCCTTTTTATTTTTCAGTTGTGAAAGCTAGCTATAACATCTGGAATCAACAGGTGAAGGTTTTCCCAATAATAATGATTCTGAAGATAATCACAGGTTTTGGTAATCTCTTCATGCCCTGTTTCACATTGTGCTTACAGGATAAGGGACAACTGTAGACTTGGACGGACATAAGGGAGACACTGGTGTTAAAGCTTCTTAAAAAACTACTGATTGCAAATGAGGGTATCCTGAGATAACTTCTGTAGGGCCAAGCAAGTATTTTCAGTCTCAGTCTCTCATGATAAATGGTTAAAAAGCATGTTATATAGTTGATCAGCTTCAGCATTATAGAGGGCCAAGATAAGCATTTGTGAAAGTCCATCAGCATTTTGATGTTGTATTCCAGGGAAATGTAACACAGTGAAATCATAACCTTGTAGCCAAAGTGCCCGTCTGGCCAGGTGTCCTTCTGGTTCTTTCAATTGTTGCACCCACTTGAGGAAGGCATGATCTATTATGACAGTGAAGTGCATGCCATAGATATAGTGACAAAATATTTTGACAGTATGAAGCACAGCTAGACATTCTTTTTGGTCACACTATAGCTCTTCTTGTGCTTTTTGAGAGCTCTGGAGATATAGGCTACAGGATGATCTACATCTTTGTCATCAATTTGCACCAGGATAGCTCCAATGACAAGGTTTTTAGAGTCATTGTAAAGGATTAACCCCTTGTAATAGTCAGTATATACAGAGATATGAGCTTATTTTAACTTCTGCTTGATGCTCTTAAAGGCCTTTTGTTGACTGGCGGTCCATTTGAAAGGAAAATTTCTCAATACTTGGACCAAGGGTTTGCTGATGTCTGAAAAATTGGGGATGAACTGTCTATAGTATCCCATCATGCCCAGAAAGACTTGAACTTCTTGCATGTTGGTGGGCAGAAGCATTGTTTCAATGGTCTCAACTTTCTTAGTCATGGGGTGAATTCTTGTCTGAGTCACCTCATGCCCCAAGAATTCAAGGTGTTCCTTGAAAAGACACACTTAGATGGTTTTAACTTAAGGCCAGCCTCTCAAATCTTTATGAAAACTTCCTTGAGGTAAGCCAGGTGATTGATAAAGGTAGTGCTGAAGACTGTTATATCATCCAAGAATACTAGGACACATGAGAGCTTCAAATAACAGAGGATGGAGTCCATAGCTCATTGGAAGGTAGCTGGGGCATTGCAGAGTCCTTGCGGCATTTGAGTGGTCTCAAACAATCCTTTAAAAGTAATAAGAGTGGCCTTTTGTCTATCCTCAGGTTAAAGATAACTTTACAGTATCCAGATGCCAGATCCATAGCCAAGAACTTAGAACCTCTAAGGCGGCAAAGAGCATCATCTATGTGCAGTAGGGGATAAGAATCCTTTTTGGTTAAGTAGTTTAATTATAAATATTTCATCACTATGCAATGATTTCCATCCTTCTTCTTCAATTTAATTAAGGGGAAGGCCCAAGGACTCTGAGAAGCAGCAAGTAGCCCAGCATATAACAGCTGATTGATTTCTTTATATACTTGGGCATCTTCTACTCTACTATGTCTATAGGGTTTAGCTCAAAAGGGGGAGCATTGCCAGTTTAAACATGGTGTATGAAACCTTTGTTAAAGCCATAGTTTGTACTGTCTTTAGCAAAGATTTCAGGGAATCTGTCAAGCAGGTCAATAACTTCTTTTTTTTGTACAGGAGACAACTGGGGGAAGTCCTCAGCACTAAACAGGGAGATTACTTGTGGCTCATTTTCTGGTAAGTTGAAATCATGGAAGGTGCCAAAAGGGTGTAGCAAGAGAAAATCAGGAGCGTTTAAGAGCCTTCCATAGCCAACCACTTGACCTCTAGAAACATTGATATGCACAGGAGTCAGCTTAGCCACAAGTAACTACAAAGAATCCTTGAGAGAAGAGTCAGGGTTCCTGGGCAGAGATGAGGCTTGTTACATCCTAATGATGATGGGGAGTAGAGATCTAGAAAGGTACACTCATGAAGTTCATACAAGATCCAAAATCAATTATGACTTGGGACCCAGCAGAAATGAACACTTCTGAGGTAGGCAAGAGAGGAAACCCTTCAGCGGTGGGACAATCTGGAGGGGAAACTTCCTTTAGAGGAGGGAGTGTGGCACTTTAGAGTGAAGATTCCAGAGGGATATTTTAGGGCACACATCTTGAGATGTCTACCAGGAATTTTGACAGGTTCCTCAAAGATAAGAGGGACTTCATACTAAAGGATATAAAGGTATACATTCTTTAATTTGATGATCACATTATACTCTTGGATTAACTGTGTACTAACCAGCAAGTTGTAACTCTCATTTTCTAGGACTACAGCAGGGGAATCAAGAATTAGCTTGCCAAATTGCATGGGAAGAGCTGAGTACATGCCAATGACCTGTGTCATAGATAGGCCAGCTGTACCATAGGTCTGATGATAGTTGAGGTCTGGAGCTATCTTAATTTTATTCACTAAATTGGATGACACAACATTGACTGGGGAACCAGTGTCAAGGACAGCCTTGATCTTCAACTTTTGGATGAATATCTCTATGAAAGTAGTTGTATGTCTAAAATGAGAAATGACATCCAAGACATCTTGTGCCTCAGCCAGGTCCTTGTTTCTATTTCTTCAGCATAAATTTAAGGCCAGGGAGCTCCTTATAAACTGTTTGGAGGGGGAGCAATATGGAAACATTCTGGAAGACAGCGTCAGCCACCTCTTCAGCTTACTCAAAGGTTTTCATCAAGATGGGGACCTTTTGGTTGTATGAGGTATAGTCTTGACACAATTTTCTTGGCTTCAGCAAAAGGCTTGGTAATGGTAGTAGTTTTCCCAGAACATAGTTTATAGGGGACAGGAATGGTCTCAGGTATGGCAAGGATGGATTATACATAGGCATCAGGACCTTCAGCATTGGATTCCTTCATCTCAGAGTCATCCTAAAGGTCATGGAAGAGAAGAAGGATTGGAAGGGCTTGGTGATTGGATGAATTGTCAGCAGAGGTGGAAGGAGGTGAAGGGGGGACTGTGAAAATTTGTCAACCAAGAGTGTATCTTCCTCTAGGTTGACTTTTCTTTTCCTGTCTAGTCTCTAGTATCAGCTCCTTTAAAAACAGAATTTTTAAAAACTTGGGAGTGATGGACTACCTGACCACAATTATGACAGCCTTGCTGTTTAGGCTGTTTCTGGGTATTGATAGCTAAGATTTGAGGAGTGAGGGAATTTGAGTCAGACGCAGTAGCTAAATTTTCTTGTACCACTGAGCCCTAAATGGGTGGGGTGCATGTCTTCTAGGGGGTTTTAATACTCTTCATAGACATAAGCATAGCCTTATGTGCTTTGAAGTGCAAACATAAGAGCTGGTTGAACTTGAGGGCCTGGGCACAAGCAGGATAGGCTTCATGAGCAGTCAAATGTTTACTTGTGATCAACTGTTGTCTTTCTATATAAAGACTATCAGCAAACTCATCTATAGTTTCTTTAGGCTTAAATATGATGTTCATGAACGTGTCCTTATTCACCTTCAAGCTGAGGTCTCCACCAAACTCATCAATCAGAAGTTGCTTCATTTCTTTCCAAGTGGTAATGAAAATTTCAAAACAGCAGGCTTGACCTGCCAATAAGGTTTTGATTAAGCGGGTTTGTGACCCGCAATCTGACTATCCTGTCACTTGGAGCCAGACCAGGAAGTTAAATTGAATTTATAAATCCAACAACATGAACAAATGATGATCCCTTATGGTGGATACCTCGTTTTGATGCTTGACTCATTACCAGGATCAAGCCACCCCCTTCACCATCCCACCATGTGATCAACGCTATCATGTTCCTGTTATCCACAATTCACAATGACTATATAATACCTATCTCTCAATAAATAATATTATCTAGTTTCTAAATATTTTTCCCCTTGTAACTCTGCTAAAACAGAAAATTTAGAACATTGGTAGCACAGGTAGGTTCTCCATCCTACCTTATTCCCCAAAATTCTGCTTGCTACCTGTACTTGCTGCAGCCAACAAATCCTCAATAGAATCATGTCTGGGCTCCCAGCAAACTGGACACCGTACACACCTGGTGCCAAGATACCTGATGGGTTTGTCCTATACCAAAATATTTTGATGCCCTTTCCTGTGTTCAATGTCCTGTCCACCCAAAGGTTCTTCCAGGCTCCCTCCGCCATGCCTCATGCAACTGACAAAAATACCATGCCAGCCAAGTAGCCCAAAGACTTCAAAGCGCTGCCCTGGAATCCTTTGCCGGGGCCAACAACAACGCTGCCACATAGATTCAGTCTGCCCAAAGTAAACTGGCCCAAATGGAATACATGCAGTGATTCTGGATTGCAGAAATCTCCATACAACTAACTCACAACGTTGGCACCTGGTGCAACAAGTGGCATGAAAAACATACCAAAAAGAGCCGGGATAATTTCAAACAAGACTTCTTGGCAATATTTGTGCTTAAGGACACCACGCTCATGATCATACATCAAGTAAAGAACTTAACTCAGACAGGCACCGTGAAGGAACTTACCCACGCCTACAAGGAACTCCAACTATGTGCACCCTCTGACATGGCTTTTGACACCCAGCCACATACCTCATGTACTACAACGTACTCAAGTTGCATGTAATGAGACACATGAACCTGGATCAAGTGACCAATCTACAGAGTCTGTATTGCAAAGCAGAAAACAAGAACAAACGTCCAACACCCTCCACAAAGAACAAACCAGAAAACAAGAAAGACCCAAAGACTCTCACCCAGCTGGTTGCTCCAGTTGACCACCTCCTGGGAACAATGGCAACAGCACAAACCATAAACCTGCAGGTTCAAATGGACATGAAAGTTGGAACAATAACCAGTCAAATTGTACCCATTTCCATATCACTGCCACACAAGGCAACCAAGACAAGGAAAAAGCCCGGGGAGAGCATTAAGCAAGCCAAGCTCTCCCCGCACAACTCCTTACTTGCCCAATTATGAGTACCAACCCAAGGACGTGGACCAGTGTTCAATGATCTAAGTGCCCTCAGAGGACCTGGTGCTTTACACCATTGCCAGACACCCCAATAAACTGATGTCTTACCCTTTCCTCTTTTGCAGTTACATAGGCTTGGCACTCCTGGACTTGGGCACAGATAGAACCCTAGTCAACAGCAGCTTTTTGGACAAGTTCAAGCTAGCCACTAATCCTTTGCAGATTAAAAACGTGGTTTTAGCTGATGAACATCACATTGTTGTAAAAAGGGAAGTCGCCCCCTTCTCTGGCATGCTTGAGAACCTGCACTCAACCATCCAAGGCCCTGTTGTTTACTTTCCAAAATTTGACATTGTACTGGGCTTGGATTGGCTGAGAAAGAACAACCCCCACATAGACTGGTCAACCTTGGTATTGACCATCAAACGCAAAGGCGTCAACCATCAGATCTACCCTGACTCAGTGAACCAACTGCTATGTAAACATGTCTTTGTGCGCATTACAAAGACCCTGGACAAAAGAGAGAACCTCAAGACAATCAACTGGGACTCCTGCCAGTACAAGATCATACACTTCAAAGATCACCAGGACACCACTACGCTGCAGGATTGCAAAATTGTAGCCCGCCATCCAGAAATCTTCAAGGAGGCTTTACCTGGGTTACCTCCGGAAAAACATATCCAACAGTCCATTCAACTCAAGGGAGCTGTACCCAAAGCGTGACCTATCTATTGCCTGACCCCAAATGAAGACAACACCCTATGTGCCTACCTCAAGGAGGCCTTGGAGAAAGGATGTATCTGTTCCTCACAATCTCCCTTTGGGGCTGCCGTATTCTTTGTGGCCAAGAATGATGGCACCCTGCGCCTAGTCACAGATTACTGAGCCCTAAACAAAGTTACCATCAAAAATTGTTACCCACTAACACTTATTCACAACCTCTTTGATTCCCTGGGAAGTGCCACAGTCTTCTCCAAGATTGACCTAGCTGCAGGCTACAACCAGATTTTCATTAAGGAGGAAGACATCCCCAAAACAGCCTTCCACACTAAATATGGCTCCTACAAGTGTGTGGTGCTCATTTTTGGCATGACAAACGCCCTCTCCACCTTTGTGACCTTCATGAACAAAGTTTTTGCTCAGCACATAGGCAAGCATGCCCTAGTCTACCTAGACAACATCATTGTCTAAAGTCCCTTGGTGAAATAGCACCACAAAGACCTGGAGGCAGTCTTTGCTACCTTGGTACAACACAAGCTGCTAGCCAAACCCTCCAAATGCCAGTTTTTCTGCAAGCAACTGCCTTTCCTAGGGCACATAATCTCAAAAGACAACATCAAGCCCAACAGTCAAAAGATATAGGCCATCTGCAAGATGCCACCACTCAAAGACAATTTGGAACTCCACATGTTCCTAGGAATGGTGGCCTACGTACGCTGTTTCATACCTGACTGTGGTGTCTTGACTGCACCCCTATCTGCCATAACTGGCGCCAAATCCAAGTTTGTATGGACCCCTGGTGGGACCTCTTCTTTAGACGCCTCAAGGAGAAGCTCATGACAGCACCTATCCTGTAATACCCCAAACGCAATGGGGAGTACCAGATGGAAACCAACACCTCAGACGCATCCATTGGGGGAGTACTACAAATCAAAAATATTAATTGTGACTTCCTGCCCATAGCCTAAAAATCACAAAAACTGACAGACAGTGAGTTTTGATACCCTATCCATAATAAAGAGTTATTGGCCATAGTACACTGCCTAGTCAAATGGTGTTGTTATCTAGAACAACAGGAAGAATTCACGGCGTTGACCGACCGCAAGCTGCTCATATATTTCAAAACCCAAGCAAACCTATCCTGCCGTCAAGCCTGCTGGATGAAACTCTAGGAGAGATTCAATATAATCATACAATACAAGCCTGGTCCAGAGCTTGCCATGGCGGACGCATTCTTGCACCTGTATGTCCAAGCCACAAGAGGAGAGAATGGGCTCAACCCAGACTGGCCCCTCTTGGTACTTTGGACAAAGGACAAAGGGTTTCCCCCTGGCACCACAGACATAACAAAGGAAACAGTCATTAAGAGCAAGAACTTATTTACAGACGTGTATGGAGCCTTACATTGAAAAATATCTGACGGAACCACCATCCCTTATGTCCCCACACATCAGCAAGTTGACACCATCCTACGTTACCATAGAGACCTAGGGCACTCAAAAAGTTTCAACCTCTACAAGTTTCTTAAACACAAAGCATGGTGACCAACCCTGTACTGTGACGTTCAGGAAGTCTTGGACCAATGCAAATTATGTGAGAAATTTGCAAAAAGCAAAACCCCACCAAAGTCAGTACTACCTATCCACATGCAACTACCCTTCAAGGTGTGGGCCCTAGACATTGTAGGCCCCATTCCAGGGAAGCATAATGAGAAGAAGTACATCATCACTGCAATAGACTTTGCCACATGATGGCCAGTAGCACAAGCAGTAAAGACACATACTGGCAACAACGTACGGCAATTCATAGGAAAAGAAACCATCAGCAAGTTTGGAAATCCAGAACTCCTGATAACCAACAGAGGCAAAGAATTGACCTATGAAGATACCAACATATACCTCATCAATAATGGGGTCAAGCACACCGTGACAACACCTTACCACCCTTAGGCCAATGGACGTGTGGAGCAGCTAAATGGCAGCCTCATGCAAGCCTTGGCCAAGCTCACCGCCAGGATACCTGAGGACTGGTATAAGCAGCTACCAACTTCACTACTTGTATGACAAACTTGTGTGAACAGATCCACCGGGGAAAGCCCTTTTGAGTTAGTATATGGCACATAGCCCAATATTATCCAAGCATTATCAGGACCCAAGCTGGAAATTCTAAGCAAGGTTCTCCCTTGTTCAGATCCCCAGTTCATAGAGGCCAATGGTAATCAAACAGAGAGAGAAAACAAGCGTCTACAAAAGACATTCATCCCCAATCAAAACAGACACAAGGTTGGTGACAAATTTTGGGTCATGAACATCAACAAAAGTAAACACCAACCCAAGAAAGTAGGTCCCGCAATCATCTTAAAGGTAAATAAAAATAACACTTACCTTGTGCAAGGACATGGGAAATGTAAACAAGACAAGGTCCTCTACCATGATTGCCTGAGACCCTGCAAGGCAAGACAGAGACAGTGTGAGACTGTCCTACCTGCCACAGAACAACAGTTAGTCCAGTATGGCGCCCGGGCTCTTGACAACCTCCCTGACAACCTACCCCCAGAGGAGGCCAATCTTCAGTTGGGGGGTGTCAAACAGCAGGCTCAACCCGCCAAAAAGGTTTCAAGTAAGCGGGTTTGTGACCTGAAAATTGACTATCCCATCACTCAGAGCCAGACTAGGAAGTCAACTCAAATTTCCAAATCCAACAACATGAACAAACAATGATCCTATTTTATGGATGACTCAATTTGGCGCCTGACCCCTTACCAGGATCAAGCCACCCCCTTCACCATCTCACCTTGTGATCAACGCTATCATGTTCCTGTTATCCAAAATTTACAATGACTATGTAATACCTATCTCTCAATAAAAAATATTCTCTAGTTTCTAAATATTTTCCCTTGTAACTCTGCTAAAACAGCACAGTTACAAGAAAAATAATCTCAGTCACCACCACTTCTTGGCAGGTAGGGTGAAGACAGTACAGGATGTGTTTTTTATTGATCTTGTTAGATGCCCTACGCATAGCAGTTTCATATATGGTAAGGAATGCAGTAATAGTGGAGGTCTTTGGATCAAACACTTGCTTAAAGATAGGTTTGAAGTGAGCCTCAGGAGTTGGCCCACCATTGTTTCTGCTAACCATATTTATACAAGGAGAGTAATCAGCTTCTGATTTAGAGGGAGGTTGTATGGCCTTTAACTGACAAACGCTCTCTTCCATAGTCACCAGAGTAGTTCTGGGGCAAGTTCCTTAGGTCAAAGTTCCTAAGGTCAAAAGTGCAAAATTGAAACACTACTGTAAATTCAGAAGCTGAATGTAAAAGTGTGGTATTGTCAAATCCTTGGTCCAAATTTGAATCACATTTGTGGGATAGCCTTTGTTTAATTAAATTGAATTCTTTGTATTTTTATTTGGATTTTTAAAAATGCGGGAACTCATAGAAACCTTGCAAAGTTCAAGTTGAACTGCATATTTCCAATGGACAAAATGAAGTAACTGGAATCAGATTTGAAGTGTTCAAATCCATCAACCATTTTCATTAAGCTTACTATGTTTTTTGGAATTGCAGGATTTTCAAATCCAAGAACCAAATTTCAAATCACTTTTGAAAGCCACTAGTAAAAACAGATATTAATTGCAGGAACTGGAATCCAAATTGAATGTACAGTAAGAAACTAGGAAAAATCAACCCAAATCAAGAAGCTCCACTCTGGATAAAATCAAATGAAAAATCCAATCTCAACAACCATGTTTATACATGAAATCAAGTGAAATGTAAAATTGTCTAAACTGGAAATGATGCAATATTCTGCACTCTAAATCACTAATATAGCGACCACAAAACCATATAATGATATATGAGCTACCCTCCTGATGACGCAGAAATTTTTTAAAAGTTTTTTGGCCCCCAGCGTAGCCAGGGGCCATAAAACTTTCTTTCAAGGAAGGAGGAGGAAAGATAAACTATCAGTTTACTACACTGTGTATTCATGTATTGCTATTATGGATATTTGATTATAGTAGATTTTAAAAAACGCCAATAATAAAATAGAATTATATATTAAAATCTATCCTAGCATGTTGTCTTTTTCTTGATGTGTTGATAGTTCATTTGCTGTTGATATTTTGCTTGCAATTAATTGGATAGTTTCACCTCCAGTTGCATTTGCAATAGGAAATCAAGTTGCCTCTGCAACCACAGATGGTGTCATAAAATAGCAGACCATGGTATTTTATCATCAGCCAGATGATATCCTAAGTCTTCTAACATTAGGAAAGTACAGATAACCTGTGACTTTGGTGTAACCTTTGGCCCAGAATATTTTTTTGTTATCAGAAGTAGCAAGTCTGACAGGGCCCAAGGCCTGAAGGATTTGGGACAGTTCTTCCTACTTCTGGATATAGGTTAATGAGTTGTTGTCTCTATATTTTACTATAGGGATTAATACTTTATGGCAACAGTATGATCTTTTGCTCTCTGCCTAATTAGAATAAAACTAGGGAAAGTATCAAAAAATCAACTCTTTATTAGACAACTGATATTGAGTCTGGCCTGGCTGCCCGCGTTTATCTGAGTTAGCTTGGGCCCAACCTTGAGTGTGTGCGGTTTGTGACAGAAGCTTGCTTGACAGCTTCCACAGCTCAGTATCCTTTCTGAAGCTGTGCAACTATCCCTCAATCTGAGAGGAGTAGCTGTGAACCTGGACCATGTTCCAGGTGGCTAGCTAGCCTGGCTAGCTACTAGTTGGTGGAGATGATTCTTCATTTAATCAGAGCTATCCTAATACAATAGGCTCAAAGCCTTTTATCTTAGAGTGTTTGGCCTGACGGCCCAGTCTATTTTAGTCTTTTCTAGAAGTGTTTCAGATTATGGTCCTTATGATGGCCCTTATTCTAGAATATAATTTAAATTTTGGAATAGTAATTATTATGAAAAGCATGTTTGAGGTGATTGTTGAGGTGAACTAATTAATTTCACAATATCTGCATGTTTCACTATTAATTGGGAATACATGAAATTGCTAATGCCAGGACATGATTTGATTGTTGATTCATTGATCTCGCAATCTGCGGTCCGTATCATTCTTTTGAAACCATTCCTAATAGTGATTAACAGCTGGCCCGCATTAATTGGTTGAATCCATTAATTAGTCAATATCCCAAAATCCTGACAGCTGGTCTTGGGGAGGCAGCTTAATTTCCTATTGCCAAGGCAACTGGAGGTGAAACTATCTAATTAATTGCAATCACATTATCAACAGCAAATGAACTATCAACACATCAAGGAAAAGACAACATGATAAGATAGATTGTAATATATAATTCTATTTTATTATTAGCGTTTTTTAAAATCTACTGTAATCAAGTATCTGTAATAGCAATACATGAATACACAGTGTAGTAAACTGATAGTTTATCTTTCCTCCTCCTTCCTTCCTTGAAAGAAAGTTTTATGGCCCCTGGCTACGCCAGGGCCAAAAAATTTTAAAAAATTTCTGCGTCATCAGGAGGGTAGCTCATATATCATAATATGGTTTTGTGGTCGCTATATTAGTGATTTAGAGTGCAGAATATTGCATCATTTCCAGTTTAGACAATTTTACATTTCACTTGATTTCATGTATAAACATGGTTGTTGAGATTGGATTTTTCATTTGATTTTATCCAGAGTGGAGCTTCTTGATTTGGGTTGATTTTTCCTAGTTTCTTACTGTACATTCAATTTGGATTCCAGTTCCTGCAATTAATATCTGTTTTTACTAGTGGCTTTCAAAAGTGATTTGAAATTTGGTTCTTGGATTTGAAAATCCTGCAATTCCAAAAAACATAGTAAGCTTAATGAAAATGGTTGATGGATTTGAACACTTCAAATCTGATTCCAGTTACTTCATTTTGTCCATTGGAAATATGCAGTTCAACTTGAACTTTGCAAGGTTTCTATGAGTTCCCGCATTTTTAAAAATCCAAATAAAAATACAAAGAATTAAATTTAATTAAAAAAGGCTATCCTGCAATAGTGATTCAAAATTTGGACCAAGGATTTGACAATACCGCACTTTTACGTTCAGGTTCTGAATTTATAGTATAGTAGAGAATGATGAAGCAAGGTCTTTTACAGCTCTTGCATTTGTTTAAAGAGAGGGGATGGAAATTGGTTGGTAAGTTGAATGTCAAACTAATTAACCAATGATACAAGGGAATATGGATGCATTTCTTGAGGCAGGCAAATCTGGACAAATTCAAATGGACAAAATCAAATGGAAACCCGACTCAATTGAAATTGAGGAACCTGTCTTGGATGCAATTACCGCTGCTCCTGGCCGCTCTTGCACACAATATTCAACCAGAGGGGTCTCTTGGGTGGGTTGGGTGGGGGCATCTTCAAAACAATTCAGCAAATAATAGTGTTATGATCTTTCTTGGGGGGGTTCAGTAAGTCTTTAGGCAAATATCCAGGCGTAATCTGACAGAGATCCCCAAGCATTTGGTGAGGATTGAAGTAGAGTCCCAAGGGGGAGGCATAACTTTACAGGGAGGGGCATAAGCAGGTACAGACATGGACCACCAGATGATGGGACTTAAATTCACCAGGTAGAAAGGGGCCTTCCCAGCCACAGCCCATGGTCTAGCTGCTGGCAAGGCAGAATCAATCAATTGATCCCAGGAGTGCCAGGTATAGCACTCCCAGGAATTGACTACTCTGGCCAGTGGCATCAGAAGTGGGTGGAGTTGAGATGGTCGGTTTAGGTGTTGGGGGTGGTTCCATTGAGATCAAGTAGGCAGCAGGGTTGTTATATTTTCTGTTGAAGATCAAAGGATATATAGTGATTTCTCTGCCGTCACAGACAATTTGATATGGATCCTTGGGAGTGTCTGGGTGGGTGTACTACTGCAAGTCTTCCAAGGTCCAGGGTTTGTGATTAGGGTTGTGGGATATTCAGTGAAGTGCACAGGGCCAAATGGAGCGTCAGGAGGACAATATTAGCCAAAGGCTTTGGTTTTGTCAGCTGTTGCTTGCTATCAATCCCTTAGGATAGATGCTGGTGCTTTGGTGATTGCAGATGGAAGAGTATCAGAAATAGGTATGAAACTAGATTGGTGAACCAAAGGCTCATAACCGCTTTATTGGGTAAAAATGATGGTACAGAATCTCATAGGTGCTCTTGACTTATATAGTCACTCACATGTAGGTGCCTCTGGGCATTCTACTTGTGCTATCTGGGTGGCATGGTTGGGCATCCCAAATTCTGCTGGTTGGTTGGCAGCTTTATCATTATTTTTGGAGTCTTCAGGAACAGCTGCTTGGGTTGCTGATGGCCTATATTGGCCTGCCTGGTCCTTGGTTCTGGTAGGTTTGGCTAAAGATATCATGGGGTCTTTTCAAATTTGATTGTCATTTTGGGACTGGATTGACAGGCCTTCCTGAGGCAAAAGAACTTAGTTAAAAAAGAGGTTCCCAATTGGGAACTCCAAATTACTAAATGGAGGGTGGGCTTGGACTGGGAGCCCTGGAAGCTAAATTTAGCCTTCCCAGACATATCTTTTGGGGCCCATGACAGGGCCTGCAGCTGCTGGCAGGGTGGGAATGGTTCCCGCACCTGGATATTTGCTTTTTGAAGCAAATCCAGGTGCAGGCAAATTCCCATCACCTGCTCTCCCCGTCTGGTGGCTGGGCGGGGGTTTGATTCCTGGCCAGGGGATCAAATCTGTTACTTCTGTAACAATAATAAACATATGGTCTCATTTTGTGAAAGGACATATGATTTAAAATTAGAATGGTTCTCAAGGGTGAAAAAGATAGTGTCATTTTGTGCAAGGTACAGGATGTAAGATTAGAGAGGGTTCAGTTGTTGGATCTTATTTTTAACTAAATTTTATTAAATCTTTATCTTCCATTATCTAACAATGATATCTTTTGTTGTACCACAGTTTGCTTTAGAAAATCATAGTAAAATACCAGTGAATATATATATCAATTGAAAGGAAGAGTGTGCATAATTATGATTGGACACAACACAAAACCACATGAGATTGTGCTTGGTCAAATCACAATTCATGCATGTTGTGCTATGACTTTAGGAGCAGGGCACAAAATGTGGCAGTTGGGATTGTGAACTGCCCCCTAAAAACACAAAACAAATCTGCATAAATTGTGGTGTGACATGAAGGTCGCAAAATGATTTGTGCCCAGCTGTCAAAGCCACAACCCCAATTGTGACAGGCAAAGCTTGGTCACAAAACCAACTGTTTTGGTTTTGGTGCCCGTCCCAACCCTAGTTGAGATGGATAAACCTCCCCAGCCCAAAAAATGTAAGCCAATCCAAATATATAGCTAATTGATATAAGTTCTCATATTTGCTATTATATCCTGGCTTGAGTAGATTATGTTCATATGATCAGGATTTAAAATACTTATTAATTTTAAAAAGTTTTAAAATAACATTTGTATTTTCAACTTTTAAAGAAAGTTAAGTATCCTCCCAATCATATTGTAAAATTGGAGATTAAGTATTCATTTTATCTGCTGTTGGCTAACCTATTGATGGTGCTGCACTGTCTTAAAAGAGTAGATGATTAGCTCCATTCATGAATAAATAACGAGAACACTGCACAGCTAATGCACTGTCCCCTTGGCTGTGAGCATTGCCCACGGGAAGCCCTTTAAGCAGAGCACCTAATGGAAAGTAAAAACATGTCACTATAGGAACCGTCGCCAAACTTTTCAAAGATTAAAATGTGACGGATTTAAGACATTCCAATTCGATCCAGCATCTGAAACAGTCCATGTATCATGTGATGGGATTTAAGAGGTTTCCTGTGCAAATGCCGATTTATTGTAAGTTATGCTTGTAAATTATGTGAACTGATGAAAGAACCTCTTGTGCATCTCTATAACTTATTAGGTCTAATTGATACATTATGTCATTAAGAATAGGTATGAATCTTAGTGGTATAAACAGAGGCCTTTCTTTCTATTTTCATCAGCGTCTCAGTTATTGGATAAGGCTTCATAAGTGGAACTGCGCCTTTTGTACTTTAGTTTGATTTAGCAACATATGACCCATGGATATTTTAATGGCTTAGTTACGAGTCATAGATCATTTGTTCTGGTGGAACTATATTTGATTTAAATTAAATACTTGAAGCAACGACTCAGCCAAAACGATTAGAAACCCCACTTTAATATAAACCTATTTGAAAAAGTTTTTGAATGGATGGGGTGATATTAGAAGCCAAAATGGGTAGATATTATAGGCTGACGAAACTGGAAGGTTTAAATATACGAAATAGTGCTTTGTGACAAATGAATGGGGCACAATAATTAACTGGGCTGAGTGTACAAGAATAACGGGGGATAAATGGGAAATGAGATTGTAAGATCAGATATGGAATTAACTAAGCTTGTTTGTTCGATGGCTCTGGCAAGCTCCTTTGTGGCAGGGGCTAAACTACGAGCGCTGGATGCAGAAATGCCTGGAAGTTTAGGGATGCCTCTAATTCCTCCTTTACCACTTGTCAAAAGCTACGCTTGGCTTACAGCAGCTTCATACTGCAACGATAGACAGCTGTTCAACTGGGACTGCCGCTCATGTAGTCCTATGGGTAACAACATTCGATTCGTCCGAGGGCTGGAGAATGAGCAGTTTGGGACACGCTGCTTTGTGGCAATCGATGACAGCAACAGGCGCATCTTGATTGCGTTCCGTGCTACTGAGAACGACAAAAACACCAGACAAAACCACAACCTTGTACAGGTTCCCTTTAAGGGGGCCAGTGATATGAGAATTAGGGTGGTGAGAGGTCCGTTAATGGCAATGGAGTCCTTGGAGCAGCAGATACTGGAAACCATCACCACTATGCTGAACGATCCAAGTTTAGCTAATCATAAGATAGCCTTTGTTGGCCACTCCTTGGGATCAAGTCTAGCTGCGCTTGCAGCAGCACGAGTCAAGACGAGCCTCAACATGCCTGGCGAACGTATAGAGGTATATGCCTACGGTATGCCCCGTATAGGAAATCGCAACTTTGCCGAATGGTACAACGGCCTCGGCATGGCAGCGGCGCGAGTGGTCAACAAGAACGACCTCTTCCCCCAGATCCTTGGTGGTAACAATGACCTATTAGTGCACATCAAGACTGAGCTTTGGGTCACTGGGCCCCGCAACAACGAACAGATCACGATATGCGATACCGCCACCCTGGAAGATCCAAAGTGCTCCAAATCCGTCCCTAGATCTAAGCTGAGCAAGGAGCTACACTTTTACATGTTCGATGTTTCGTATGAGGGAGAATTATGCGAAAATTAAACACTGCTACATACTCTTGTTACTTTTAAAAGCCTAGTAATGCAATATTAAATACCTAAAGAATCCATCTTTTTGATATATATTGCCTCATGATGGTTTGTTTAAACCAAAATGTTTAAAAAACACATTTTTATTTTCCATATCGTACTGAGCCCAGCTCAATCAACTTTATGATCGATAAAATAAATGCTTCATAAACCCATTTATCCCAAAGTTACCACCGACCAATTAGCCAATCAAAAAACGCAACGAGCTGCTAAAAATTGATCTACATATCTTTACAGAATTGAATAATCGATTATTCGGAAACGGAACACATACAATAGCTATCCGTGGCAAACTATTTTAAATTAATTACGAAATTATGGACCCTTCAAGAATTTAAACGCTTTTAGTTTTAGACATAACTTTATATCTTCCATCATCTTTATTTTCTCTTGTAGTGATGATAGATCACTACTGGGAAGCAAAATTCAAAAATGAGATAGTATGGTTCTATTGAGTGGAAGAGTGTCGTGAATACCGCTATTCACCATGTGTCGATTTTGCCTTCAGTGGGCCATTTCAAAGATAAATCTCTCGCCTTCGCTTTCGCCTCTCGAAATGAGTTGATGACTGAATCAGGAAATACAATTGTTCGGTTTCTTGACTCTGCGCATCTCACTTGCCCCACTCATGCTTGTGGCAAGTGATCCTACCGTCCTGGTAGTATTTTGTGGTATCAACAACCACTATATATTCCCTTTCCTAATTCACCAATAAAATTAAGTTATATTCACATTTTTGTTTTTGTGTCTCCATGTACTTCCGCGCCTCTCTCTAGCCACAACTAGTAGAGATTATTCTTCCAGGGCCACAAGGTAATTGCATAGCCTTCCCTGCCATCTAACCAAGACTTAGTATGAATCCAATCCTAAGGTTAGGATTCCCCGTTGTGTGTCTGTGCCGCGCCTCAGAACACGATAAAAATGGTGCTCACTACAGGGGCTGTAAGCCCCTCAGTTATCACTTTCGCATCCACGTTTTCAGATCCTTTGCCTCCGCCTATACAAGAGCCAACTTTACCTGAAATTACTAACCCTCCTATTAAGGAAGATATTGCCTACTCACCTATTATCCCTACTGTACTGAACCTCGGGAATGGTCCCCGCCTAGTTGCTTACCCCATGGGTACCCCTAACTTAGAGCAAGTAATGGCAGTAGCCCTTGGAATAGCCCGTGAAGGAGCCATCCCTTGCCTTCAGCTGCAGTTCAGTTGGGCTGAATACTACAAATGAATTGTGGCTCCTCAAATTCCACAGCATCTCCTCTCAGCGGCTGGCTCTGCTGAGCACTTACTATTGTCCTTCGTGCAGCCTGCCTTGGCCCACCATCAGATGGTGTTGGGGCTCCATATCCAAGAAATCTTGTCTCTACAAGCAGCAGTTACTCATCACTGGGACCAGTTTGCTGCCTACCAACAGTGGATTCATTCCCTGTTTTCCTTGATATATGACATTCATCGCAACTCTGTTACCTCCCAGACCCGTTTGGTTAATTCTATTGAATGAATGCGCCAGTCCATCCCCAAATACGTCAGGGAGAATCTACACAAGTTTTACCAGCTAGAACAACCCTGGCAAACTCAAGTAGATTCCACCTTGAACGTGTATCTCTCCGACTTTGAACGGCTTGTGCAGCAGCTCAATGCATTCAGCATGTATTCATTTGAGCAACTACAGCAGGTAGCGGACTTTGCTGCTAACGGCCTTAATGAACTCAGTACAGTGTTTGGTCAGGAGAGAGCTGCCACTGCTGCTGCTATAGCTAAACTCCAGAGTCAAGTGAATGAATTATCTACGCCCAGGCCAGATGTTCCTCCCTCTCCCCCTTCTGATGACTTGGTGGATAGAGAGCAGGAAATATGAGATGCTATTCAAGAGCTACTTATGACTACTCACAGTCAAGGATGTCCTACTGAGGCTCCTCAACCTGACCCCAGGTACTTGAGTTAACTGCACAAGTTGCTGAGCTACAGCAAGAACTTGCTGCCCTATGTGAGATGATGGCAACTGCTGCTAGTCCAGTTGGGATTGTTGACAAAGATGGTTGCTGCCCTGGCTTACCAGGAGCCCCTCAAATCCAATGCACTAGGGAACTAATTGCCCTAGCTAACAAGGTGGATCATTTGAAGCGGGATCATACTGAGCTGGTTATAGATGTACGAGAGATGAGTGAATTGATTGACTCCGTGAACGGCAGGTTTGCCCCTTGCCTCTCAGTGAGGCCATCCCTTACCTCTCTACTGGCTGAGCTCTCCACAGTAGTGATCACCCTAGGTCAACACCCAGATGCTACTGCACAACAGACCACACAAGCCGGCAATACTGGTTCCTGCGTTGTTGAGATCCTGACTAACCTTGAAGAGAGTGTTTGTCAGCTATGAGCTAGACAGCCCCCCTCTGAATCCAAAGCAGAGTTTTCCCGTGTATAAAATACTTGATAGCAACAATGGTGGTCCAACTCCCAAAGCCTATTTTAAGCCTACCTTTAAACAAGTCTTTGACCCCAAAACCTCGACCATTGCAGCTTTCCTAAATATCTATGAAACTGTCATGAGAAGAGCATTAGATGAGGTTAAGAAGGAACATATTTTAACTTGTCTACACCTGGCCTGCCAAGAGGTGGTGGTGCCTGAGCTGCCCACCATTGAGACCTGGGAAGATATGAAGAAGCTTCTGATTGACAAATTTGGTGGTGACCTTAGTCTTGAAGTGAAGAAGGACGCCTTCATGCACATTGCTTTCAAACCTAAGGAGACGCTAGCTGAGTTTGCAGACAGATTCTACATGGAAGGACAGCAACTGATAACGAGCAGACAATTGACAGCCCATGAGGCTTACATGGCCTGCGCTCAAGCCCTCAAAGTTAACCAGCTTCTGTGTCTTCACTTCAAAGCCCATAAAGCTATGTTTTCCTCTATGAAGAGCATAAAGATACTGTTGCAGGACATGCACTTTACCCATTCTGGAGCAGTCATTAGGGAAAGTTGAGCTGCTTCTAACTCTGGTTTGTCTTCCCATGGTCCTAGCATTCTTACCATGAACTTTCAAAATCCTCCTTGACGCCAAGGTTGCCACAACTGTGGTCAGATAGGTTATCATTCTCAATTCTGCACCAACCCACAGGTTGAAGGAGCTGATCTGAAAGAGCAGGCAGGAAAAAAGCAGTCAACCTAGAGGCAGAGACGCTCTCAGTTGACAATTCTTCCCAGTCTCTTTCAATCCCTCCCTCTATATCTGACTCCAAGCCTGCTGATAATTAAGCTCCTCCTATCCTCCTATTGTTCCACAATATCTCTGAAGACTCTGACCTGGATTACTCTGATACAAACAACACTGATGCATATGGGTACTCTGTTCTGGCTGTTTCTGAAACCATTACAGTCCCCTATAAATTGCAATCAGGAAAGACTACAACTACTGCCAAGCCTTTTCCTGAAGCCAAAGAAGTTGTCTCTTTCCCTTACCTCACTAAAGCTAAGAGGTCCCCTGTGCTAGTGGAGCTGTCAGAAGAAGCTGCCAAGGTTGCTGACGCTGTCTTCAAGAATGTGTCAGTTTTGCTTCCTCTCCAAACTGTTTATAAGGAGTTCCCAGGATTAAGATGCATGATTGAGAAGTGGGATAAGGAACTAGCAGAGGCTCAGGATATCTTGGCTGTCCTTCCACCCTTTGGTTGCACTACCACTTGAGTAGAGATATTCATTCAAAAAGTGAAGATCAAGGCTGTTTTAGACACTGGCTTGCCAGTCAACGTTGTCTCCTCCAAACTTGTGAAGAAACTCAAACTTGCCCCTGACCTTAATTATCACCAGTCATATGGCACAGCTGGACTGTCTATGACCCATGCCATAGGGGCGTACTCCACTCTACACATGCGGTTTGGCAAGCTTCTCCTTGCTTTGCCAGCAGTTGTCTTGGAAAACAAGAGTTACGATCTCTTAGTTGGAACTCAGTTCCTTAGGGAATAAAATGGGATAATTAACTTGAAAGATGCTTACCTCTCTATTCTGGGATATGAAGTCCCTCTGATCTTTGAAGAGCCAGTTAAAGTTCCCAGGAAGCACCTGAAGACGTTTGCTTTGGAATACCCCACTGGGGTTTTCACCCTCAAATGTTGCACCCACTCTTCAAACATGAAATGTTCACCCATGGCTTGTCCTGCATCTGAGGGGATCCCTCTCCTAGCCACGTTTGCTGTCACCATCCCCCCCTGGCTCCCAGGCCATCCTAGACTCACAGATATCATATGAACTACCTGGACAAACCTTCTTGGAGTTGTACTCTCCCCCCTCATTAGGGTGCAACAAACCTTATCTCTGTCCTGGAATCCTAGATGTCTCACATAAGGACCCTGTTCAATTGTTGGTGGCCAACCTGACTGCTCTCCCCATGATCGTGTCTAGGGGGCAGGTTGTTGGATATGACAAGTTGTTGAGCACTCCTGATGTCCTGTCTCTTCATCCCTTTGGCATGTTCCAAGATTTTAGCCTTCCTGAGGATGAACCCCAAGTCCTATCCTTGTTCACTACGCAAGACTTTCCACAGCTGTCCCCAGTTCAACAGAAAGAGGTGCTAGACTTTCTAGACCAATTTTCTGACATCTTTGCTAAGGACAGTACCAACTATGGGTTAGCCAAAGGCGTTATCCATCAGATTGACACTGGTGATGCCCCCCTTCTGTGCTAAACCATATTGCCGCAGCCACGTGGAGGACGCCCAGGTATCTAAAGAGCTTAAACAACTGTTGGACACTGGGCTGCTGGCACCTTCCCAAAGTCCTTGGGCATCCCTGCTACTCATCTTAAAGAAGAAAGATGAGGTCATTGCATTGTGATGGACTACCGCCAATTGAACTCTTTGACTAAGAAGGACTCATACCCCTTGCCGTGTATTGATGATGCTATCCAACGTCTTGGAGGCTCTAAGTTTTTCTCTGCAATGGATCTGGCATCTGGATACTGGCAAGTTGACCTATTGCCCAAGGATTGCCAAAAAGCTGCGCTCATTACATCTGAAAGGCTGTTTGAGCCTACTTGCATGCCGCAGGGACTCTGCAATGCCCCAGCCACCTTCCAAATGGCCATGGACTCCATCCTCTGCAAATTGAAGATATCATGCGTCCTAGTATACTTAGATGATATAATAGGTTTCAGCGCTACCTTCACTGATCACCTGGCTCACCTCAAAGAGGTGTTCATGAAGATTTGAGAAGCTGGCCTCAAACTAAAACCTTCCAAGTGCGCTTTCTTCAAAGAGTGTCTTGAATTCTTGGGCCATGAAGTAACCCAACCAGGGATTTGCCCAATGACTAAGAAGGTTGAAGCCATCAACAAAATTCTTCCGCCCACCAACCTGCAAGAGGTACAAGTCTTTATAGGGATGATGGGCTACTACAGACAGTTTATCCCTGACTTTGCCAATACTAGTGAGCCTCTAGTCCAGCTGTTATGTATTGTCCCTTTTGAATGGACTGCCAGTCAGCAGCAAGCCTTTAAAATCCTTAAGCAAAAACTCAAAGAGGCACCAATCCTAGTGTATCCTGACTATTATAAGGAGTTCATACTATACACTGATGCTAGCAATCTTGCTATTGGGGCTATTTTGGCCCAACTAGACAAAGAGGGTGTATACCATCCTGTGGTTTATACTTCCCATGTTCTAAACAAGCATGAGAAGAATTATAGTGTCACAGAGAAGGAGTGTCTTGCCATGTTGCATGCAGTCAAACAGTTCTTCCACTACATGTATGGTACCCATTTCACAGTTGTCACTGACCATGCTTTGCTTAAATGGTTACAACAACTTAAGGAGCCAGAAGGGCGCCTAGCTAGATGGGCCCTATGTCTGCAAGGTTACAGCTTCACTTTGCTCCATTGCCCTGGGATTCAATATCATAACGCTGATGGGCTATCCATAATGCCCATTCTTGCTTTACATCCTGTGGAGGCTGACCGGTTGTACAAACTAATTGGATACCCTTCTTCTTGGGAAAGCAAGACAGAAGAGGTCCAACTGGCCTTGTCCAAGCTATCTGAAGGTACCCTCATACGTGACAATCAACTCTTCAAGAAAGTACAAGATCAATATCTGCCTTATGTACAACCCAGTCTTTGCCTCTTGTTGGTGTCACAAGCTCATAAAGAGACTGGACATGGAGGCATTGCCAAGACTTTTGACTGGCTTCAGAAGAATTACTTCTGGGAAAACCTTTGCCTGCTAATCCCAGACATCATAGCTAGTTGCCATGACTGCCAGCTGCAGCGGCCTCAAGCTGCTGCCCACAAATTCAAATTATTTCCCCCTCAACATGCTTTTCATACTGTCAGCATTGACGCGGTAGGTCCTCTCCCTTGCTCACGTTCTGGGTGTTGCTTTATCCTGATTGCTGTTGATCACTTCAGCAAGTGGGAAGAAGCTTGCCCTAGAAAGGACATCACAGTTAAGACAACTGCTGCCTTCCTGTTACAAGATGTTTTCTACTGCCATGGCTGTCCTCAAGTGTTGCTCTCAGATAATGGGACTAAATTCAATGCCAAGCTGGTAACCTCTGTTGTCAAAGCTTTGGGGTCTCACCAGTCTTTCTCTGCCCCCTACAACCCTTTTACTAATGGGGCAGTTGAGTGTGCAAATTCAACACTGGTCTCCATCATGAGGAAGCTCACCTACTCTGATGCTGCCAACTGAGACCTATACTTACTTGCTGCTCTCTTTGTGTATTGCCTTAGCAAACATTGTGTCACTGGGTACTCCCCTTTTGCTATGCTGTATGGGTGAGAGGCTACTATCACATTGCTCTTGGGGGCCCCCTGCTTTCCTCTGATAAGGCCATGAATCCTGACGACCACATCAAGGATCTAGTCAACCGCATAATTGATATACAGGCCACTGCCTACACTTCTGCATACAAAACTAAGATGCTTGAGCTTTCTCCTAATAATGCTGGATGCTCCCCCTTGCCTGAATTTGATGTTGATGATTGTTTTCTTTACTACCAACACAGAGTGGGTGGACGTGCGCATAAATTAGACACTCTGTGGATTGGTCCTTTGGAAGTGACCTTTAAACAAGGGTCCAAATATACTGTAAAGCTCCTCTTCAGTGGCTGTCCCTTTGCTCAAGTGCATGCCAAGTTCCTCTGCAAGTACCGCCCCCCTAAGGCTAATCTAGGGGAGGGCAATGTTGTGAATACCGCTATTTACCATGTGTTAATTTTGCTTTTGGTGGGCCATTTTGAAGATGAATCTCTTGCTTTTGCTTTTGCCTCTTGAAATGAGTTGATGACTGAATCAGGAAATACAATTATTTGGTTCCTTGACTCTGCACATCTCACTCACCCCACTCATGCTTGTGGCAAGTGATCCTACCATCCTGGTAGTGTTTTGTGATATCAACAATCACTATATATTCCTTTTCCTAATTCACCAATAAAATTAAGTTCTATTCATATTTTTGTCTTTGTGTCTCCACGTACTTCTGCACCTCTCTCTAGCCACAACTAGTAGAGATTATTCTTCCAGGACTGTAAGGTAATTGCATAGCCTTCCCTGTCATCTAACCAAGACTTATTACAAATCCAATCCTAAGGTTAGGATTCCCTGTTGTGTGTATGTGCCGCGCCTCAGAGCACAACAAAGAGAAATGTCAAATATCATATGAGAATGGAAGGAGGATCAGTAAAGGTTCAGGCAGATAGTAAGTCTCATAACATCTCTGATTGCTCCCTCTCAGTAAATCATTCCCAATAATCAATTCCAAAGCAATCAAAAATAAGGTTTCATAATTTCAAGCTGAGTGCAATATATTATCATAAATCCTTTGCTTTAAACAAAACCTTTTGTTTACCACCAGATCTACATCAATTTTTGATCCACTATTTATCTATAAAAACTCATTTTTAGTCTCAATAAGATTACCAATCTCTTTTAAGCTCCCCTTTCTATTTAATTTACCTTATCCAAAGGCATAATTTCAACATCAACAGTAAAATAATTTATAAACAATATCTAAAATAAAATCTGCCATAAAAATTAGATGATGGCTCTCCCCAGTAGTCAAAGTTGAATCCAAGGGAAGGGATGGCATCCCCAAGGTGTGTATCATTGTTCAAAACTACATGCTCCCTTTAAATATGCAAAAGGCTTGAAATCTATAGTTTTTTAAAATCTATTCCCCCTGCTACAAATTGCCTGAAACCTTTCCTGTCTTGTTATAGAGTTTCTTCTCTGCAGATGTTTTAGCTGAAATATTATAATTCACTATTTGAAAGAGGGAAAGAAGTCCAAAGAGGAAAGGATATAGATTTAAGGTGAGATAATTACTTTATTGAGGAAGGGAGGTGATTAATGCTGCAACATCTACAATTACTCCCTCTTGGGAAAGTGATTCCCTGAGTGATTCCCTGACTAATCATTAGATCAGCAACATTCTTATCAATTGCCATCTAATACAAAGATCAATCCTTTCAAATCCTAAATGGTACATTACCTGGACAATCCCCATGACCCCCATGACGTACATGACCAGCATATGGCTTCCCATAACACTATATAACCCTCTAAATTTATATCAATAAAGTATCATTCTCTCATTAAATTTCCCCTTTATTTTGTTTATCATACTTCCCGGAAGTATATTCTCAATAATATGGATTCATACACTTCAAGGAAAAACAAGATATCATCACTGTGCAAGACAAGAAAAGAGTGGCCTGACATCCATAGATCTTCAAAGAAGCTCTACCAGGGCTCCCCCTGAAAAGCACATACAACACTCCATATAACTCAAAGGAGAAGTACCCAAATTACACCTCATATATCAACTTACCCTAAATGAGGACAATTACTCTGTGCCTATCTCAAGAAGGCTCTGTAGAAGGGTCTCAACAAACCTTTCCAGCCACCCTTAGGGGCTGTTGTGTCCTTTGTGGCAAAAATGACGGGTCCCTGAGACTAGCCACAGACCATTTTGCCTTAAACAAGGTCACTATAAGAAACCACTACCTACCCTCTCTCATCAACAATCTCTTTAACGTACTAGGTGGTGCAAACTTGTTATCCAAGATTGACTTGAAAGCTGGATACAGCCAGATTCAAATAACAGATGAAAATATTTTCCAGGCTGTGTTCCACGCTAGATACAGGTCCTACAGGTGTGTTGCCCTTGATTTTGGGATGAAAAAAGCGCCATCAACCTTGTTAACATTTATAGATGGGGTGTTTGCTCCCCACATCAGAAAACTTACCCTCATATACTAAGACGGCATCATAGTTTATAGCCTGACCCTATAACAGCATCATAAGAACTTGGAAGCCATGTTTGCTATGTTGGCCCAATATAAGCTACTTGCTAGACCATCAAAGTGTTGGTTTTACTTTGAGAAGCTACCCTTCTTAGGTCATGCGGTGTCCAAAGATGACATTAAGCCCAACTCTCAGAAAATACAAGCCATCTGCTGAATGCCCCTCCTAAGGGCAAAGGAGAGCTCAGGACATTCTTGAGTATGGTAGTTTATGTACAACGTTCATTCTGGACTGCAGCGTAATAACGGCCCCCTCTCTGCCATCACTAGAGTCAAGTTCAAACTTCATGGGCTTCCCAGAGAGACCTTTGCTTCTGCGGCCTCAAAGGAAAGTAGGTATCAGCTCACATTCTCCAGTACCCTAGGAGAGATGGGGACTGTTGCAACATCTTTGATTACTTCCTCTCAGGGAATTAACGCCCTGATTAGATCACCAAACAGCTCACCAAATGGTTCACTGACCAGCCAGTAAACTGGAGGCACCATTATCAGTTGATCATCTATTACAGGGATGACCTAATCCAGATCCTAAGTAGAACACAACCTGAATAATCCTTGTGATCTAAGAGGAATATTACTCAGATAAACCCCATGACCCCCATGACGTAAATGAACAGTATGTGGCTTGTCATGATACTATATATTATTCTATATTCATATTCAATAAAGTATCATTCTCTTCTTAAATATTCCCCTTATCTTGTTTATTATACTTCCCAGAAGTATATACTCATCAGGACTATCAGGTGGAGACTGATTACTTGGATGCCTCCATAGGAGGTATACTCCAAACTAAGGCAGGATTGGAGGAATTCTTTCCAGGGGCATATGCTTCCCCCAAGCTTATGGACAGCAAGTGTTGTTACCCTATTCATGGCAAAGAGCTCCTTTCCATTGTTCACCTTTTGATCAAGTGGCACTGAACCTAGAAAGATAGGAAGAGTTTATTGCACTGACTGATCATAAATAATTTGTCTATTTCAAGACGTAAGCCAACCTTTCCAGACAAAAAGCCCGCTGGATGGTGTTTCTTGAGCAGTTTAACATGGGCATTCAGTATAAGCTGGGCCTGGAACTATTCACCTCCCACGCCCTCTCACAACTCTATGTAAAAGCTTCAAGAGGTAAAAAATAGACTAGACCCTAGCTGTCTGCTCCTGTTATTACAAACCAAGGACAAAGGCTTCCCCCCAGGCACCACCAGTATAACAAGGAATACTGTCACCAAGAACAATCACTTGTTCACTGATGTCTACAGGGCTTTGCACTGTAAGATATCAGATGGGATAACTATCCCCTATGTACCCCCACGCCAAAGAGTGGACACCCTCTTCTGCTATCCCAGATACCTTGGCCATACCAAAAGCAGTGATCTATATATGTCAGGAACACCTTGACCATCATTCCTGACAACAATTACTTCTTAGGTTCTATAATTCTTGATGGATTTTTCCCTACATGGGAGGCTGCTATGACCCCTAAAAGTGGGTTATTAGCAGGTAGTATTAATTCTTTATTACCTCTTGATTTGGAATCTTCAAGTCTAGAGACCAACTTGGACCACACAACTGGAATCAAACCTGGTCTCATCTCTTGCCTGTACAACACATATTCAAATTTAGTCATTCAAATTCAAACTTACCTTTTGACTTAACCAAGATCAAGCTCTGAAGCCAATCAGAGCTTACACCTGGGGCTTCAGAGCTCAAACCCACTTTTGCTTCAAATTTGAAGCCATCTAGCAAACTGCCAAGCGCTTTACTTGGCTTGGCTAAGCATAACAACCAGTTATCTTCTTCTGGTGGTTGTTACAACCACCAGGAGCCCTCTCCCTAATCTTATGTTCCCAGAAAGCTGGGGTAAATAATACCTAGCTGTTTTGAAAGCCATCAGGGGGTAATTTTCAGTTTAAAAAATGACTTTTATGTTGTTTTAGGAAGGCTTATCCTGCCAAGGTTCCCCCTAATTTCTTCAGTTTTCCCAAAATTTTCCCCATCCCCCTTTAAAAGCTTCAATTCAAGAGTCTTGGAAAGCCTATATAAGGCTCTATCTTCCAGGATGATAGTTGTTTAGTTAATAAAGCCAATTCCTTAAAAGCTAGTTTATTTTATCTTGCTTGTTTCCTTATTTGAAATCCAAAGCTATGAGATTACCCAAGTCCTTCCAATGGGAGCCATTTGGGTATAAATAGTTGGTTTGATTTCTCCTTGGGCAGGCCTTTACAGCAAGCATATTGCTTGAAACCAGAGCCAATTCTGGGTCATCCCCTCCCCACTATCTTGATAATTTGTGGTGCCAGGTGATACCAGGCATCTGGTATACCTCCAGGCCCTTGTCCCAGAACCATCCTGTTACAGAGAAACCACATGTTATGGTCAACACTCAGCCTGCTTCACCCTCCTTATTTCATCCCTTGGCTTTGGCCTTCCTACTCAGTTACTCAGTTACCTAGGAGCCTAATTCCTTCTTGGAAGATTCAACCCACTCCTTGGTCAATATTGTTTGCTTGGAGATCTATCCCATATGGGAATGGTCTCTTTCCCTATTGATTCCCTGGCTACAGGTTTGAATCCTTCCGCGGCCATACACCTGCTTGGTGGTATGTTTCCAAGAGGATGGGTTCCTGACAATATGAATCCCTAAAGCGCAAAGCATGGTGGCCCAATCTGTGCAGGGATATCCATGAAGTTCTTGAGCAATGGGAGGCCTGCAAAAATTTATCCAAGAGCAACACTCCCCCCAAATTGGTACCATAGATCAGAACGCATTTTCCTTCCAAGGTATGGGTACTAGGTATTGTAGGCCCTGTGCCAGGGAAGGCCAACAGCAATAAGTACATAGGCACTGCCATCAGCTTTGCTGCACAGTGTCCAACAGCGCAGTATTGTGGTTTCACTTGGAGTGGGCTTTGGCTTAGTGCCTCTATACTTGCTATCACAGCTTATACTAATAATAAAGACTAAGTTGAGTTATATCTCCAAAATTAGGGTGTATAAATACTTGTATAATATGTAATAATTGATTCCTTGTTCATTTGACAAGTAAGAGAGTTATACAGAAATGGGATATTTGATTACAGCCACATTATGCCAGGGTCCTCTTAGGCTTATGATAAGAAGCGCCTTTTGGGGAAGCTTCAAATATGAAATTAGGAGAGAAGATAAGTATCTTTTATTGGATAATATTTTAGACTTATATAAATTGGGCTGTGGCAGAGATTTAGTTGGATTGAGCTTAGGGGTTGGTCATGTGCGGGATGGGTTTGAGCCACTGAATACTTGGATTGTCATGTGATATTACTTGGTTACCATTCTTGGTATGTCAAACGGTATATTGGAAGGGCACCAAATTGGGTGATGGCTGGATATTAAGTAGGTTTATGGTAGCCAGAATGCTTGTACATACAGACCCTCAACACACACACCCTCACAGGGTTACTCTGGTGCATCAGGAGGGGACTTTGTTTTCACAGCTGCCGCCTGATGCTCCTGGAGCTGTTTACTAGTTGGAATCAGTCTGGTCAAGTGTTCTCCTTTACTGAGGAAGAGACAGGTTCTGTGGTATTTCTTGACAATTGGGATTTTGGCACCTTGAAATTTTACTAGATAGGTGTTGTGATCTGGTCTGTACTTGATGATTCTTCCTGGTGCCTGGTTTACTGAGTCTAGTTTCTTTCTGTTACCAGCTAGAACCCAGATGGGGGAGTCAATGGGAAGTGGTTCCTCTGTGGAGGTTATCTTTTGCGTTTTGAGCCTCTTTATTTCTGCTATTTTATCTTTGAGGCGTATGTGTTGTAGATTTGGTACTTGTTCTACTGTGGGGGGGTTTCCCGGGGGGATCTTTATGTATGGCTGCTTTTTGCGGGTAATTATTTCTGGTTTGTATCTGTAGGTTAGCTCAAGCAGTGAATAGCCTGTTCCTTGATTGGTGTGGACCCAGGATACTAGTAATGCATGTTTCATTTATAGTGGCCATGTGTCTTTGGCTTTGCCATCCATTATTTTCTCTAGGGTTCTGATAAGGCTGCTGTTTAGGTGTTCAACTCTGACATTGGCCTGTGGCCTGTAGGGCAAGGTTTTAGAATGTTTGGTGCTTTTGGGTTTTAAGTTGTCATTTACTATGTGATCTGATAACTTGGTTGCTCCATCAGTTATGATGTAATCTGGAGTGTCATAGTTGGCTATGATTGCTTTGTTAATAAATCAGTTGATGGTTTCTGCTTTATGGTCCTTTGTTGCCCAGCAGATGGGCCAGCGTGTGGCAAAGTCAATAGCTACAATTAATAAGTGTTGGTTTGTTTTTGTTTCTGGGAAGGGGCCCACTACATCTAGCCCCCAAACCTTGAATGGTTCAGGGTCCGGTACTGGGTTGACCGTTGGCTGGGGAGCCTTTGTGCTGGTGTATTTCTTGCACACTGTGCACTTTTTCAGAACATCAACTATATCCTGTTTGAGGTTGGGCCGCCATACTATCTCTTTTAATGTGAGGTATAGGTTGTTAGCCTTTATATGTCCTAGTAGGTGGTGATGTCTTAATATAGTGTCAACTCTTTGTGCAAGTGGGATGTATGGGAAATTTTTGTTGTTAATGATTTGGTATATAGTGCCATTTGATACATGGAAGTGCAATTTTGTTCCTTAATAATGTATTGTGGGTCAGTTGATGAGTTGAGAGGTCTTTCATTTGGTTTTATACTCAGTGTTATACAGGTTTGGCCAGTCAGGGTCCAGGTGGTCAGGGTGATCCTCTCTAGGCTGACATAGTCTAGAGAGAGCATCAGCTGTGACCAGCTCTGTCCCCTTTTTGTATTAGATGTCCAAATTAAGCTGTTCCAGCAGGGACATCCATTTGGCTTGTCCCCGTGTGAGTGTGTTCTGAGTTTTGAAATATATTAAGGATTTATGGTCAGTTAGTACTCAGATGTTTAAATGTCCTTCTAGATAACATCTCCATTTCTTGCATGTGTTATATATTGCTAACAATTCCTTATTGTGTATTGGGTATCTCTGCTTAGTGTTGGTCAGTTTTCTGCTTTCATAGCATACTGTCAGGAAGTCTTGCTGCCCTGGCTAGCGGATGCGCAGGACTGCACCAATGGCGGTATCAATGGCATCTGACTCAAGATTGTAGCACTTGTTGCTATTAGGGTATTGCAAGATTGGTGCTTCAATCAAAGCTTGTTTTAATAGTTGGAAATTCTTATCACATTTTGGTTTCCAGATGAATTTCTTTTTGGCATTACCCTTGGTTAAGTCATTGATTGGTGCAGTTAGTTTCCTGCAGTCTTTGATGTATTTCCTTAGGTAAGCTACCATACCAAGAAAGCATCTAACTTGGTTTTGCATAAAGTTTGTGCTTTGCAAGTCAATCAAGTGTCTTGCAGACATGTGTGAGGTGTTCTTCTTTTGTTTTTGAGAATATGATGATATTGTCAAGGTAGCATAATGTATTTGAGAGATTTTTTAGTGCTTGGTTCATCATGGTGACAAATGTTGCGGGAGCGTTGGTCATCCCAAAGTTCATTACTCTACATTCAAAGGATCCAAATTGTGTATGGAACACAGTCTTTG